>JAMZEH010000005.1:18645000-19245000 GCA_024699665.1 Ostrea denselamellosa | reverse complement strand
TATATGGCCCCCACCCTACCCCCTGGGCCATGATTTTAACAAAATTAAATCTGCACTATGTCAGAAAGCTGCCATGTGAACTTGAAAATTTTTGACTCAGTGGTTCCTGAGATGGAGATTTTAAAGATTTTTTCCTATATTTTTGCATGTAAAAATTTGATCCCCCCTTTCCTCTGGTGGCCATGATTTTATCAAATTTGGATCTGCACTATATCTATATCAGGAAGCTTCCATGTAAATTTGAACTTTACTGGCCCAGTGGTTCTTGAGAAGATTTGTAAATGAACCTCATTTTTGCATTTTTGTAATTATCTCCCCTTTGAATGGAGTGTGGCCCTTCATTTGAACTAACCTGAATCCTTTTTACTCAAGGGTGATTTGTACCAAGTTTAATTGAAATTGGTCCTGTGGTTCTGAAGAAGATTTTTAAAAATTTGTCAGTATATCTTTTTTATTTCGTTATCATCTACCCTTGGAAGAGGACATTGCTCTTTATTTGAAGAAACATGAGTCTTCTTCACCCAAGGATGCCTTCTGCCAAATTTGGTTGAAATTGGCACAGTTTTTCTGGAGAAGAAGTAAAATTGTGAAAAGTATAGACAGATGAACAACAGACAACAGGTGATCAGAAAAGCTCACTTGTGCTTTCAGTTCAGGTGAGCTAAAATGTTTAGGGTCAGGATGTTTGCAGGCAAAAAATAGGGTGGGTTGGATAACCAGAAAAACACATTTTTTGGTCTCATACAGTTAATTCATACAATACACTTTATAGAAATCATGATGTTTGAAGCCAAGAATGTCATGCCAATAGTCAGTTTATACATTTCCCCAGTAAATCTTCATCTACCACAAATCTTCACAAGCTGCATCATCATGTCAGTGTAAGAAAAAATAGTGCACCCATTTAAAAGAGACACACTAAGTCTGGCATGCACTCATGATCTGCTTTTACACATGCCAGAGGCTGAGAGTGGATGTGCTGAATTTAAATCTGGGTTGAGGTTCAAAGTGAAGCTATCCTTCAGATACTAGTATCATACAACTGATACATTGCACGCTTTCTCTAAAATATTTTGCCAACCCCTAGGGATGCAGTACACGATTGGTAACAATTTTTCCCCATCGATCATTTTAGTCCTAGCACCCATTTTCATGTCATTTTAATTTCATACAATGAAATAAGCCATACTATTAATAAATAGTTTTCTCGGGCAAAAATTTTTAAATTTTGATAAGGCAGGCATTTTTTTCACTTGGCTGTAGCATGAGTTATCTTCCTTTTTATACTGACTGCAACGTAAGATACCTTTCTTTTTCATAATAAGCAAAAGAACTTTTATGAAAAATAGGTTCACATTACTTACTATTAAGTGTATACTATTATTCTTAAACACTTGCACATAAATGAGTATGAAGTCAGTAACTATTTGATCAAAAATATACTTATAATTTCATTTAACTTTCTGATAGTTTTACATAAAATTCTGTAACACATAAGTTGTCTCATTTTCATAGAAAACAACTGAAAAAAAATCCATGCAGTACCTTTTCAATGGTTGCAAGGGTGTCCGAGAAATTTTTTTTTTGGCCAAATGCCACTACAGAAAACACAGAAAAGTACTTCCCCCTCCCCCGTGTATCTTATATGTTTTCTCTTGATTTCTCTTGAATTATACAGGTTGATGCTATTCTTCCTCTTGAAAAAAGTGAAAGTTATTTTATTCTCACATCATCTACAGTGCGAGACTGACATTACTCATGTGAGACAGTCACTTGTGAGTTTTCTGTCTTACACTGCTATGGCATCATTGACTATGATGGCATATATTTTCTCTGTTTTATGCTACATGTAGAAGCAAAGTATTTTCTACTGTTTTCTTCAAATTTCAATTTGATAGAGCTTTCTGAAGGGCAGGGCTTTACATTAACTTTTTTTCCTACTTGTCTATTCGGACAAGGGACAAAGATATTCACTTGTCCGTACATTAACATCACTTGTCCGAAAAAATATCAAAGAATATCCAGTATTGTCAACTTGAAAACTATATTACTTAAAATATAGTTCATTTTATGCTTGCTTGATTTATTTATTTTTTTTTTTTTTATCTTATTCCATTGATAAAAACAACAAACACATAAAACAAAATTTTATCTAGACTTCCTGTCTCGAATCAACGACTATGTTTGCTTGATGATGATCTAGAGAATCCAAGGTTCGTAAGATCCATGTCTCTTTACAAAATTGAAAGTAATACACAATAAGTGAACACCGATCCCGATCGAGTGTGACTCAATTAGTTTACATAGCAATTGATTTTGGGATCAAAGTTCATTTTTCATGCATTGCTCCCGACTTTGAACTACAGATAAACTTTTCACCAACCGTTCTTTTTATTATTTGAAGACTTCTTTACATAAAAAAGCACTGTCCAATCGGACAGTAATATTCACTTGTCCGAATTTTTTTCCCACTGGTAACGGACAAGGGTTAATGTTGAGCCCTGAAGGACATCCTAAGTTTTTCAGTTTACTTATTAATTAAGTAGAAACCATTTTGGGTATGCTCTTTCTGACTTTCTAATTAGTTTTCACATTTAAGTCCAAATTATATTGATGACTGCATGTCTTTTAAAATATCCTGAATTAAAGCACTATGCTGAAGATAAAATATGAGAAAAATTATCCTTCATTATTTGCTTGTGTGGGATAGGGAAATTCCACCAAAGAAACAAGATTCACCATTGGCAGAGCCTTGACTTAGACTTCCAATCTTGTCCCCTAGGTGGAATTTCCTTACACCACACTCATACTAATGAAGGATTCTATTAATATCAGTATCTACCTATTATGATTTCAAAACAAAGATCAATTTCACTGAAATACCAATCAAATTTTAAAATATTTATCCCGCACTGGAAAGAACAAGGTGTTTAATTACATGCATCTGGTTCTGACTTGAAGATCTCAATCAACAGATGACTTTCTTGGACAATAATCCACTTAAAATCTATGAAGTCTGTGGATTCAGAAAAAATTGAAAAATACTGCATCGCAACGTTGACTACAGACAGTCAAATGGACAGAGAGATCTGCATGAAGATACTGCATCACATGATTGACTACAGACAGTCAAATGGACAGAGAGATCTGCATGAAGATACTGCATCACATGATTGACTACAGACAGTCAAATGGACAGAGTGATCTGCATGAAGATACTGCATCACAAGATTGACTACAGACAGTCAAATTGACAGTGATCTGCATGAAGATACTGCATCACAAAATTGACTACAGACAGTCAAATTGACAGTGATCTGCATGAAGATACTGCATCACAAAATTGACTACAGACAGTCAAATGGACAGTGATCTACATGGAGTTCCTACGTCTTTTATCTGTCAAATGAATGACTTACAGCTATATGGTGAAGTGTGACTTCCCAGTTGCTTCTTAATCTGTTGTTTAGGTACATGTCAATTGAGTCATAAAGGAAATACCCTGAAAGCAGAAAAAACAATTGAATTATTTACACAATTTCCAAAATGAATATATGCTTAAGAACTTATGTTAGTTAAATTCAAAATCCTTCCAAAACCATGAGGCCAATGGTTGGTGCTTCGGTATTCCTGGTTTCTGTGGTCCTAAGCAAATTAGGATCACAGACCCACCCATCAACCCCTTTAGATAATATTCCAGTTCATTGCAGTTTATCATATCAGGTACCATTTACAGCTGGGTGGCCTTACACAATGAAGATCAAGTATCTTATCTAATGACACCATCAAGTGTCTACAAAGGAATCTAAGCCAATCACTTCTAGATTACTGACAGGACACCTATGACAATTGAACCACACACTCTGCTTCCTTATATGAACAATTGACATATTTAAAATTTTGAACTATATTATTTGACACAATTACAAATTAATGTTAACAGTGTTGTGCTATATATGCTATTAGTTTTCTGCTATTTCACAGACAGGATCTAATTATTGAAAGGGTTCTATCTGGTGTTTCAGGGATATATATTCTTTAAATTTAATAATAGTTCACCATTAGATCACTGACAAATACAGCCTCTTGGAGCATGACTTTGAGGGAAAAAATCTTAGTGTCATATTTTGTCAAATAATGAAAATTGAAGAGAAACTGATAAATGTATGAGAGAAACTGATAAATATATTCAGGGATTGTCATTGTCAAATAATTAATATAGATCTTGTCAGATTACCATTTACAAGAGGTTTACAGAGAAGAACCTATTGATGCTATCATTTTTTCTTTCTATTTACAATTTAGTGAATCAACAATGGGATACATTTTTCACAATGTGATATGACTTATTTCCCCCTGAATACATTTATCAGCACACTGTGGTCCTCAATTTATGGTGTCACTTCAAGAAACAGATGAAAAATTACTACAACTGATTGTAATTAAGTGCTGATTAAGGAATTTTCTAAGAATTAAATGTAATGACTGAAAAATAATACCAATGTACAATAATTTTTGTCATTGTTTATGTGTCCCTTGCACAATTTTTTCATGGGCAATGTTGAATCATGATATAGAGAGTATGTAAATATTTGTCCTCAACTCTTTTTTATATCAGGATCAGAATGTCTCTAGCATATCAGCAATTCTTCACTATCAATTTTCCTCAATATTTTCGACAACCAAAACACAATTAGATATGCCTGAAATTACATGTGCAAACTAATGCATGCAATTATCAACTTATCACTATGATAATTGGAATCTAATCACAAGCTAAAAAAATTGGGTTGAAGATTAAAAAATAAAGTAGGTCAGGAAATATGAACCACACCATTACTTTTTTTTATGCCTTAGCACAGTTTTATTCTACATAACATACGAACATGAAGGAAGCTAGTTAACTGAAATAAATGTGCCAAGTGTAAATATCATTTTAAAGTTTGAGAAAAAGTAGAAATGTATGATTAAACATAGATGCATTTGTGGGAGGTTACAAGAACAAAAAGACAAAAGGGCCAGATCACTCAACAGAGCACCAAGAGGTCTGTAGCTGACAAACATCAGTCTAGGATTCATGAGGTTGCATGCATATCAATTAAACTATTATGTTTTGTATATATTGAAAAGATTTTGATTTAAAAAGATACAGCCATTGTTAAACTACCCCTACAGTAGCCCAGCCCTGGCTCCAGGGATCATACTAAAACCAAATCTGAAATATCACTATATGAGGATGCTTGTACATTTGAAAACCTGTATACTTCATGGTTCTTTCAGTTTTCAAAGAGCCGTTCATATAACCAATGTTAAACTTTAAGCCACTATTGTGGTCCCATCCTGGCTCTGGGGATCCTAGTATTATAAACACATTTCTTACAAGTTTTGGTTTTCTGGTTTCTTGAGAAGATTTTTGAAACCCACCCCACTTTTACTATTTCTTCATTATCTCTCCTTAGAAAGTGGCATGGCCCTTCTGAACAAAATTACACCCCTTTACCAAGGATGTTTTGTGGCAAGTTACATTGAAATTGTCCCAGTGGTTCTTGAGAAAAAGTAGGAAATGTGAACAGTTTATAAACTGTTTTGAAAACTATTAAAGATTGACATGTTTTATTAGAAATGCTCAATTTTTTTTGTGTTTTTTTTTTTTTGTGTGTGTTATATAACTTATCAAGTAGACTCAGAGCCAGCTGTTGCTGGTTAAACATTTTAACACAGTCATTTGAATAAATGTAAATAAAAGCATAATATTATTTCATTTCTCATCTACTGTGCAAACAACATAAACATTGTGAAAACAACAAATTCATCATTATGCACATGTTATTCAAAGTTTTCTGTATCCATTCTTGTTGCACAATAAATGTCCACACAAAAAAAAAAATCATTCAATGCTTCAAATGTTTGTAGTGTAGTTTGAACCTGCACTCAATACACCTATAGGAAGCATCAAATGTAGTGCTCTGAAAATGAGTTCTACCTGACAGAATATATGATTGTCCAGGGCTCTACATTAACTTTATTTCCTACTTGTCCATTCGGACAAGGGCCAAAAATATTTACTTGTCTGAACTTCAATTTCACTTATCCGAAAAGTTTTCAAAGATCCAATAATTTTGGCAATATTGTCAACTTGAAAACTGGATTACTTAAAATATAGTACTTTTTATGCTTGCTTGATTGATTTTTTTTTTATCTTATTTAATTGACAAAAACAACAAACACATGAAACAAAATTTTATCTAGACTTCCTGTCATGAATCAATGACCCTGTTTGCTCAATGATGATCTAAAGAATCCAAAGTTCGTAAGATCCATGCCTCTTTACAAAATTAAAAGTAGTATGTAATAAGTGAATACCGATCCCAATCGAGTGCGACTCAATTCCCACTTTGAACTACCAAGAAACTTTTCACCAATCATTCTTTTTATTATTTGGAGACTTCTTTACATAAAAACCACTTGTCCAATCGGGCAAGTGCCCAGTAATATTCACTTGTCCTATTTTTTTCCCCACTGGTACCAGACAAGCGTTAATGTCAAGCCCTGTTGTCCAAGTGAATTAACTTAAATCTTTTGTCAGAGACTGTGTCATTTCATATACCATTACAGTACTAATCATGTGGAATATCATTGAGAAGGTGTCTATGTGCACTGTACAACAGAATTGTGTTTACCTGTTGAGAAAGCTACCATCAGGTATGTGAAATAGTTGATGTGTTCAATGAGGTCATCAAAGACTTCTGGATACACAACAAAACTAGAAAACATGAAAAAGAACAGTCAAACATTGTACAAAAAAACCAGTGCAACAAAACATCTTACATTATAAAGGTGTATGTAATAAAACATTAAAAATCAATTAATGCATGTGCCGGATATAATTTTACATGTCATATGGGGCCTTCTACGTTACTAATATAGACATGGGCATAACATTTTCAAGTCTTACTGAAGAATTTACTACAACATTTCACGACGCAGACTAGCATCATACCACAATATATTCCATGTGCCACATATCAGCCCGTGTATCCAAGATATAAACAAATTCCTCCATCGCCACGGGTCATCTTTAACACTTTTTGGAGTTCCCACATATCGTGCTACAAACTTGTTCAACGAATAAAATATAACTAAGGTTGAAAATATCGTTAGATACCCATAACGAACGTCTATTTTAACGATATTAGCATAGTCCGCATCCGATGCCATTTTGTAAGAAATATTACTGCTAACTGAGTTCATGTGTCTGATCCAAACCGGGCAAGCCAAAGCCCATTTAGTCACGTGACTACAAAGGCCGCTTCTGTCATTTCATATTGTAAACAAAACAATGGTGTTGCCAGGCTTAGTTGACGAACATGTGCAATTTAAAAGGAAAGCGAGGGGAATTGTGCTTTTTTATACACCGTAAATGATTATTGAAGAAAGAAGAATTTCTTTGTAATATGGATTTCTTCAAATGAGTCATAACACATATAAAGATCACAAAAAAAGAGAGTTAACCTCCCCCCCCAAAAGGATTTTGGAAACACCGTGCGACAGCTACATTCAAGCAACGTAATAAAAAAGAAGAAAAAACACTTTTAAAGTCACACACACACACTTTATATATATATATATATAATATATATATATATACACACACACACACACACACAAATAATTTGACAGAAGTTATGAAGCCAGAATTGCATTATGAGGTCAGAAATCCTGTCCTCACAATTACGTCCTCATAAAAGTGACCTACACCATGTGAAAGATGTAGATACAAAATATTAGCTTAGTGAGGACACGTGGTGTGATGGCATGTCCTTAATAAAATTTGGTCTAAAAACTTAACCAGTTTTTCATGATTCGAAAGAGAGTATTGGATAGACTTTTATAGGTTAGTTAGTTAAACATAACAAGTACTTTTTTCTTTCTTGCCTTTGAAATAATGCATGTGTGTATTCTTTTATAGGTACTGTGAGGACGTCCTCACTTTACAGGTTTGGTCTAAGAGAGAGAGAGAGATTAAACATTACATATTACATACGAATTGTTCAAAAGTCCGTTACAGGATGTACTCATTTATAGACAATGGTACGTCGGTGTATGTATAATTTTGTATTATATCAATCACACACTCTCAGGTACATATGTGAATATTATCATCATCACTTAATTATTAAATTGTAAATAATGTTTGTATTATTATTATAAATCAACACAAGGCAGCAGGAGACTGTGCTACAGTACATGGTTTAATGTATGTACATTAACATCCATTTCTGCCTTGTGTAGAATCAGCAGGTATATGGGATGGTGGAAAATTTATTGAATACTGCGAGCGTAAATTACACAAGCAGCAATGGAAAGCAAGAGACGATGCTATTGAAGGATGAAAATCACGATTCATATTTGCCCACTGCAATTTAATGACTATACTCATCGGTAAAGCTAGCCACCAGTAACCAAAGTACTACGTACTGGCTACTTATACTGAGAACAGTTGACTACTATTAGCCAGCTACTTGTAAGTGGAAAAGGTGGTTACTATAGTAACCACAACCTATAGCTGTTACATGTAGTCGCCAGCTATACTACATTGCACTGACAGACAGGTACAAGAAATAGGTTTCTGAGTTTGAATATATCTATCTATCAGGTTTACTTGGATTTTCATGAAAAAAGTGAAGATAAGTATTAGAGTGCGATTTGAAATTCCAAACTTTAAGCTTGATTTTTGCCAGGTACTTGTGCATTTTGATAAAATGAACCCTTAAATTTAAAGTTTTTGGTGAAACTCTGGAGGAGTTACTTCTTTTTATCACATATCTAATTAAATTCGAGAGTAAACAAAGGGGATATGGATATCCGAATATGCAATAAATTTTCCGATATCAACCTTAAGGAAATCAGCTACTTATGCCTTTTGATAGGACGCACCTTGAATTTAAAGATTTTCGTGAAACTCTCAACGAGCTGCGTCTTTTATTAATGCGAAGGTACATCGTGACATAACAAGGAGGGATTTGGGTATCTGAATATGTCCTTAATTTTCATATATTATGCATTTTGATGGAAACCACCCTTCTATTCCAAGGTTTTCGTGTGAACCTAATATTACGGAGCTGCGTTTTTTGCGTGAAGGATATGATAAATATTCAGGGATACACATGACAAGGAGCGGAGTGATCTGGGTTTCTGAATATGCTATCAATCTTCATATATCAAAGAAATATCAATATGCCATAAATTTTCAGATATCACGCTTAAGGAAATCCGCTATTTATGCATTTTGATGGAACATACCCTGGAATTTTAAGTTTTTCATGAAAACATTAAGGAGCTGCTAGTTTGTATTCGAGTGAAGATAAATAACATAAGTCTTATAAAGAATACAATATTAAGAGAAAGCAAACACGGATCCCTGGACATACCAGAGGTGGGATCAGGTGCGTAGATGTAAGCATCGCCTGTTGACCGATCACACCCACAGTGCAGTTAAGGCTTCCCGAGAAAAATTACAAAATGTACCTCAATGCACTTCACACTATATGACGTAACAATATAAAAGTTCGTCACGGGGTACTTGTCTCTTGTTGTATCGCGGGAAGAAATATCAAACTATGTTGTTATTTACTAGCGTTATCAAGTTTTCAAACTGTATATATATGTGTAAATCTGCATGTCAAATGCTTTTCAAATGATTCGTTTTAAAGTTTTCTTTGATAAAATATGTTTCCCATTCTTTATATTTAGTATGCGTTACTTTATTGTTTATATTATACTTTGACTTTGAAATCGCCCCCAGTCTGCAAAGAAGTCGATCGAGAGAGTTGATGTGCTCCAAATTAACATAAACTCAGATAATTAAAGGTATCTTTAATTCTATAAAGATACCATCCATTCAATTGTTGCTTAGCGTAGTACCAGAGGCATTAATTTAATTAGAGAACAATAATTGATTTGATGCGCGCTTCAATTCAATTATTGCTCTTATCAATTCAATTGATGAGAGTATCAATGTGGTGGAAACATTGCTCGCAACAATTATAACTTAGAGCTTAGTATAAATGAGTTGATGTTCTCTTTAATTTAATTGAAGATATCTTTAATTTATTTACAATGCTTTTGTATAAGGAATTAATACGTGAGTCAATTCTTTTAGAGAGAACAACAATTCATTTGAAGAGATAATTAATTCAAATTGTGGATATGTTGAATTGAAGATATAGTTATATAGTTGTTCTCTCTAAAAGAATTATTGCGCACTTCAAATAAATTGATGATATCAATAATTCAGTTGAAGAGAGCAACAATTCAATTACTGCGCGCATTAATTGAATTGATGTTCGCATTAATTGAATTATTGCTCTCTTCAATTGAATTCTAGCTAGCATCAATCCAATTGTTGATATCGTCAATTGTAATTTGAAGAGAGCAACAATTTAATTATTTGGCGCATTAATTCAGCAGAATACTTAATGCTGTCATCAATTCAATTTAATGCGCATGATAATTGAGAATTGAAAATATCGTTAATTATTTAAAGTGATCTTTAATTGAATTGTTGCGCGTATCAAATGAATTGATGATATCTTCAAATAATTAAAGACATCTTCAATTATTTCAGTTTATGTTACTTTGAATATTAGGTACATGTGAAAGGTGACTATATTTTCTTTCGATCAAGGCATACTCCAGAAGGTAACTAGTTGTAGATATAGGAATTTTTTTTATGGAAGGTAGACTTTTTAAATTCATTTATTTATTTTGCCTCGTTTAGATAAAATATGGCGATGAATATGGGAACTAACCTATATTTTGATAAAAGATTATAGAAATTGTTAAAAACGAGAGGATATTGTTCCGTCCGGAACGCTTTTTAAATTCATCATATCAAAATCGATTATGTTTGATTGATTATATGTTGTTTAACGTTCCACTCGAGAATCTTTCACTCATATGGAGACGTCACCATTGCTGGTGAAGGGTTGCAAAATTTAGGCCTATGTTCGGCGCCTACGGCCTTGGAGGGATCTTTATCGTGCCACACCTGCTGTGACACGGGGCCTCGGTTTTTGCGGTCTCGTCTGAAGGACCGCCCATTTAATCGCCTATTACGACAAGCTAGAGGTGCTGAGGATCTATTCTAACAACCCGGATCCTCACGGGGTTATTTATGAAGGTCCTAATTAAATATGTATAATGTAATACCCAGCTATTTAAGGATTTTCACAGAACACATGTTTAAAAACAATTTCTCTCAAAACGGATAGGCAGCTGACGGATACAGAAATATCCATATCAATCTCTGTCATATATATAACGCTGAATCACAGGCAAGTGTATCACTTAGGTTCGAATTTACTATTAAAGAGGTTCGAATTTACTATTAAAGAGGTTCGAATTTACTGTTAAAAGAGTATACTCTTTAATAGTAATTTCGAACCTAAGCGATATAACTGTCTGTGCCCTGAATTAATCATACATTTAATACAAATACGCAGTTACTTTCGACTTTCAGAAGACCTTGAACGTCAAGGGGAATTTTCATCAAAATATATCAGTAGCCGATTTCTCGAAAAAAAATGAGAGGATTTGTGGCATATTGAGATGTGCGCAGGGCCGAATAAAATATTTCTGTATATAATGCAAGCATCCAGCTACATGATAATTTCAAAGGAATCTGTAACGGATAATTTACGATTGTTTAAGATTCTGATTTCGAAAGGCGTGTAATCTCGAAGTTGATGGACACCTAAATCGTCCTAACCTTCGTCATGAACATAAGTCTGAATTTACCTTCTTATGGGTGGTTATCAATCGCAATAGCCTTTATTCCTTGAAGTTGCCGGCTACTAGTAGCTAACTTCTCCAGTTCCACATCACTGGCTACTGTTAACTTTTCTCTCTTTAAGTAACCAGTTACTAGTACGTGTTTGCTAGTAGCTAACTTTATCGATCTGCTAACCCCCTTAAGCGTGATATCTGGATATTGACTGCATACCCAAATTATGTATATAGCCCTGGATTAGTGATAAATTTAATAGAAAAGCGCAGCTGCTCCAGGTTTTCAAGAAATCTTGAAAATTTAGGGTACCTTCATTCAAAAGCTACAAGTACCAAATTTCCTTAGGAGCTATCTTGAAGATTTTCACAACCAAACTTGACACGCTAGCGCTGGGTACCTTGTATCAAAATGTGTAATATCTGAGAATTGATGACTTAATTGTATAACGAATACAGTACCTTTAATCGAGATACAAAATAATTCGGAAAAGAATTTCGAGAACACTGTTTTCTGCGACATTGGTATAATATCAAAACAAAAAGTAACGAAAAATTGTCATTGTACAATACATTGATTAAGTTCTCGGTCTGAAAGAGTCAAGTTGGATAAACAACCTTTCTACAAGGCTTCGTTCTTTACTGATTCGGTGCCCTCGAGCTATAGATAAGAGGTTGGTAAATGTATTGTAAATCGATGAATTATACTTATTTTAAATTTGTGAAACCGTAAATACACGTTGTTACTTAGATGGGCGAAAAAAAAGAAGGGGTATTTCAACCTAAATCTCAAAATCTTGAAAAGGGGAAAGGGGGGGGGGGTCATCCTTTCGTACGTGGGTTCTACCACAGCACACAAACCACGTAATATTTCAAGCACAGATCTAGAGGATGGGTGGGATTTCCAACTGAAAGAAAATAGTTATCTTTCACCCTAGCATCGTGTTTAATATTGCTTCATCAACTCTCTCGATCGACTTTGACCCCGTGAGATCCGGGTTGTTAGAATACATCCTCAGCACACCTAGCTTGTCGTAAGAGGCGACTAAATGGGGTGGTCCTTCGGATGAGGCCGCAAAAACCGAGGTCCCGTGTCACAGCAGGTGTGGCACGTTAAAGATCTCTCCCTGTTCAAAGGCCATAAGCACCGAGCATAGGCCTAAATTTTGCAGCCCTTCACCGGCAATGGTGATGTCTCCATATGAGCGATAGATTCTCGAGCGGGACGTTAAACAATGTACAATCAATCAATCTTACAATCGATCGCCTTTATTCGCTCACTGGGGAAGATTTCAAAATTAAAGGTCATAATAGGAAAATTACCGTATCGCAATTTTAGGTGCAGCTTTCGCATAGTTTACTATCTGTAAAAAACGTGGAAATTCCAGAGGCTTCGCCATAGAACCAGGTCTTTGCCCCCCCCCCCCCCCCCCCCCCCCCCCCCCTGAAAAAACTGGATCCGAGCCTGTATTTACTTATTAACATGCGACTAACATAGTATTGTAGGAAAAATGAGCCTTGTACATTTACAGCATGTGTGATTCACGTTCCACAAATTAACGCCACTCTAATTAAACTCAGACCGTTTTGATTAATCTCTGCGATATTTGTCGAGACTGGATATTTGGACTGACATCTCTTCCGAAGAGGCGTCAGTCCAGTTATCCAGCGTCGATGAATTTCGCCGAGATTACTTCTTGATTCGCTCCGTAGACTACGCAAAGTTTGATTGCGAGAACGCTTATCGAATGCAGACGTTTATATTTCCCTGCTAACACTGTAATAGAGACTGTGTGTACACGGAAATATTGTGATAGATTTCATTTATTGATTATGTGATTAGAATAAGTAATTTTCTGTTCACTGATACACAAGCAACTGCTGATCAGCTTCTCTACTTCTTTGAGGGAATGTATAAAAATGCGGCTTAACATCATGTTTCCATGAATGATCGCACACAATAAGGATAGACCTAAATCAAAAATTTTTGTATCTTAATCCATTGATTATTTTTGTAAGCTATGGTGAATCTCAATTATATAGAATGAGAGAGAACTTCAAGGTAAATGGTGGTTTTTATATTTGAAAATATTCTTCCAAATTTGATATTTTTTATCACTGATCAAAAATATATATAAATAGATAAGTACACTGGATTTATTGGACAGCACTTTTTAAAAATTCATTATGGCTCTCCATTATACAACACCCTTTCAATGTTTGCTCCGCTTTCAAAGAAAGATAGATTGAAACTATCAATATAGTTTTTTTTCATCTTTGATCTTAATATTGGAGAGTGGGTCATTCTGTTCACTAGTGATACTACCATGCAGTAGAATTGAGGGGAGTTGGCGGCACCCCCATGTTTTTCAAAATGTATGATATTGAATTTTACACACAAATGATACTACTACTCTTTCGTGTATGATCCAAGAGGTTGTCACAAGCTACTTACAATAATAAGCTTTCATGGCCAAGGTTTGACAATTCTAGAGATAATCCAAAAAGATGACTGACAGACGAATTGACAAAAGGACAAATGTCATACCATTACAAAATCTGATAGAAACAAAAATGTTTTTTCTAAAATTAAAATGGTGTAAAATATGAGAGAACTACGTTAATCAAACAGAAGTGGTTCAAAATTCTGTGAAGACTGGTAACTTTGAAGTAATTCCTTTTTATTTCGAAATGGACTTGCATTACACCGTGTACACACTGCATATATATTATGTACCCTGTGTGACAAAGAAAAAATTACCAAGTGTCGCTCATGGAAAATTTATGTACTGAATAATTGTACTGTATCTTGATAGGTTAAATCACTGATTGACATATAGTTTGATTATTGTGCACTGTTCCAGTGTCAATTTACATTAACTATAGGCATCCGACTCCGTATTTTAGACATACTTTACGATGAATAGTTTTTAAGCAGTGTCTAGACTGATACTTGAGTAGTTATGCAGGTAGTTCTAGGTAAGGCAATTCTCTCTCTTTAAATGTTTAAATTCATTTTCCAAATTACCTCATATCTTAATGGACATTTTTACAGTTATGGGAGTTCCACAATATGGACACTCCCCAAATATAGTGTTAAAGCTCTGTCTACATGATGGAAGTCCTCGTAACCATTCAATTAAACAGGTTTGATGGAAGGGCTGGCCACAACGTGAATCATTACACACCTCCTCTGGAATTTCCAGCCCTAGTCTGTAGGAATAACATATTCCACAATCTGCACTAAAGTCCTCCTTTCTGGAGTTTGAGGGAGAAGGAAATGTAACATCTAATACTGTGGATAAATTTTTAAGGAGGCTATCATTTTCATCCCACAAAGGCAGATTAGTTGTCATTTTTTCTCGCAAAGGATTGGTTGCCTTATCTGACCCCATGAATTTGATTTCTGGTAAACTACATGGATGTTTTGGATCTACAGTTATTTGTACAGATGCACTCGCACTTAAGGCAATTCTTCTTTTGGTGGCAGCAAACGATGGATTATCTGGTTCTAGAATCCATGTTTTCTGGTCTAATTCATCTAAATTATTCCATAATTCTTGATAGAGTTCAACATTATGAACAAACTGATTGAATATATCTAAAAGTGTACAAGAGTTTGTCCAAACAACATCAAACTTGGCAGGAAGATCCACTGCAATTGTAGGAGCGTGTCTTGAATTTTGAGGATGGAGCTTGATTTTCATTATATGCTGTCTCTTTTTTGTATCTGTGCACTTGATTTGGAATGATTGAAAATCTGCGTCAACAGAAACCACTTTTTCCCATCCAATATTTTCTAGTTCTGATATCAACTGTGCGCAGTTGCTACTAAATGCTGTCGATTTACATTGATCTTGGGAACTGAGCTGCCTCTCTGCAATACTTGTCAGCTCCTCCAAGAAAGCTGGAAGATTTCCACATTGAGCTAATCTCTGAGTTAAAATTTTTTCATACTTTTTCAAGATTTGTTCTAACTTCCAACCACATGTTAGTTTTGCATCTCCTAGTCTTCCATCTTTTGGTAATGTGATTGTCATTCTATATTCCTGATCTAAAATTTGAATGTATCCATCATACTCAGTAAAATCAGGATTTTTTGGAATTAAGCACGGGAACTTCAACAACATATTTCGTCTGTTTTCCTCCATACTGTAATCAAGTGGGGAAAAAAAATTCTAAGTATGCATACACACTTCGTCTATGATATGATCATTTTAAACCTTTTTCCAAAAATGATAGTTTATGACCAATTCGTACTACATTCATTCGGTATAGTGTAAAATTGTAAGATTACTATGATTCTGATTACCATAATCTTATCAAAATATTTCATAATCATTGTTTTTTCTATCTTTTGGTGGGAATTTTGTTATTTTTTTTTATTTTTAATAACTTTTTTGAATAAGAAAAGTAATAACACCATCACGATCGAGTTAACAAGTATTTCAATATGGCAGCCTCCATAGGGCATGATATGTCTACAAGAAAAACAGACAAACTCGAAGGATATTCCATTTCCAAAAGATAGTGTGTATATTTTGATATTCAGCAAATTTTTGTGTAATTTATGAATTACAATATGTTAAAGAACATATATTCTTGTGGTTTAGTTAGTTCTTAAATTTTCCATGAAACGCAATGTTTACTAGACACTCCGTCGTGTTTAGAGGTTGCAACAACAGAATTTACAAATCGATACTTCAGTATTCATCTACAAAAATTGAAAAGGACTCAAAGAAGCCTCGGAATTCAATTGAATCTGAGTGTGATAGTGGTGATTATCTTGGTGTCACTATATCGGAGCATTCAGAGAAGACAGAGGAAATTCAAAATGTATTGTCAAAAGAAGAATTGTCGCAAATGTACGGTATAGGAATATATAAAAAACCTCATGCATATGATGGTAAAGTTGAAGAGGCAAATTTTGGAAGTATTAAAATAGATGGGGTAAGAAAGGGATATATTCCTATGAAGGAAGACTTTTCTACATTGCAACCCAAATTGGGCTCAATAGCAAACACATTGACTCGGTATCGTAAAAATGTAGATTGGAAAAGATCACCTCAGCCTATTTCGCACTTACTAATGAAACAATCCAAAGTATATGATGGTGAAAAAAAGTGCTTATTTGAAGAAAATATGAGTGTGACTCAAGACAATTCTGAAGAGACAAATAAACCTCAAGTAAATAAAGAAGGTTCTGGTTGTAGTGAACCAAACAGAGAAACTATAGATGATTCTGTAAAGACAAATAAAAGTCCTGTATTGCTGCATCAAGCACAAAGCAATTTTATACACAATGCATGTCAGCAATTGTTTACTCAAGGAGAGGAGGTGACTGAGGAAATCTCTAATGAAACATATTCAAACATCGTCAATAGGATGGCAAATTCTACTCATCAAAGACCAGTTTCAAACAAGATGCATCAAGTTCATGAACCTAAAATTATGCAGATGAATGAAACCAATACTGTGAAGAAGAGGGAAGTAAAGTCCGAGAGGGGTAAGACTACAAATATGTACAATGAAAATAGTAATTAAAGTTTATATGAAACAAGATGTGATTGTGACACACTGATGCTCCGGATTACAACAAAGTAGAACTGTGAGACATTTGTAGTTGAAACTTTTGTGATATGGCAGATTGGCTTATATTTGAATTTTCTAAAAGTAGGTCAAAGGTCAGTGTAAAGGTCACAAGGTTGAAGATTTTGGTGTCAGTGGAATGGTCTTGTCACAATACACATACCAAATGTAAAGCTCTACCTCTTATGATGTAGAAGATATTATAAAGGTTAATTTTGTTTTTGAAAATTTTCCAAAACAAGGTAAAATCGTAAGGTCAACAACTCTGGTATTATTGGAGAGGTCTTCCCACAAGAAATGCGCTAAATATAAAAAAGTTTCTTGTATGATTTGAAAGATATGGCCGATGTTCAAATTTTGTTGAAGTAGGTCAAAGGTCAATGTTAAGAAAACCATGTTAGTGATTCTGATGTTGTTGGAAAAGTCTTGCCACAAGGAGTACCCATACCAAATATGAAAGCTCTGTCTTTTATGATGTAAAAAATATGACCAAGGTTAATTTTTTTTAAAATTTCCCCCCAAAAACTAGGTCACGAGGTTAACAAATCTGGTATTGTTGAAAAGGTCTTCTCAAGAAATGAACATGCTAAATATAAAAGCAGTACATCTTACAATTTGAAAATATGGTTTATATTCGAATTTTCTAAAAGTAGGTTAAGATCAGTGTTAAGGTCACAAGGTCATATTCTAATTCTGATGTTTCACCAGGTCAATGATTCTGATGTCATTGAAAGGGATTGCCACATGGAATACACATACCAAATATGAAAGCTCTATCTCATATGGTGTAAAAGATAATACCAAGGTTGAAATTTTTTTTGTGGAAAATTTCCAAAAATAGGTTAATGTCAAGAATGTCAAGGTCACCAGGTCAGCAAATCTGGAATCGTTGGAAAGGTCTTCTCACAAGAAATGCACATGCTGAATATAAAAGCAGCATCTCTTACAATTTGAAAGCTACATGGCTTATATTCAAATTTTCTGAAAGTAGGTTAAAAGGTCAATGTTAAGGTCACTAGGTCAAAGAATTTGGTATCAATGGAAAGGTCTTGCCACAGGGAATATACAGACCAAATATGAAAGCTTTACCTCTCATAGTGTAAAAGATATGATCAAGTTTTAACGTTGTTTGGCTAACTAAATGTCCTTAAACATCGATTCCAGGTTATAAAAATATGAAACTATCTTTTATGAGAAATAGTGGTATTAAAACTCAAGGTTGAGAATGGTAAATCTAGTTTGAATATTTGAAAGAATTTATATTTTACATCAGGGTCCTTCGGATGAGATTGCAAAAAACTGAGGTCCTGTGTCACAGCAGGTGTAGCACGATAAAGATCCCAACCTGCTCAAAGGTCGTAAGTGCCAATCATAGGCCTATATTTTGCAGCCCTTCACTGGCAATGGTGATGAAAGGTTCTTGAGAGGGATGTTAAACAATATACAATCAATCAATCAGAATCTGTTTTATTAGGGACATGGAAAAACAGAAATTCAATGGAGATGGAAGATTTGTCAACAGAAAACACAAACAAGGAAGAAAACTGCACCTATAAAAACATGCAAAATATATCAAAAGAAGAAACAATCTTCAGTGATGCAAAGTTGCAACAAAAAGCCTTAAACACAGAAAAGTATCATACGAAATGTATAATGAAGCATGAAGTGGACAAAAGTTTAGGGGAAAACCCATTGGATTCTTATGAAAAGAAAGAAAAAGACAATGTTTTGCCTGTCGTATATGAAAATGATGATTTACAAGATGCTGGGGAAGTTACCTTTCAGAGAGAAACACCTATGCCAGTATTAGACACAAATGCGTCCATGGTAGAAAATGCTGCATACAGGTTTTTTCAGGATCTTCAGAGAGATGAGCAAGGTGTGTGTTTGTAAGAGATATATCTCACCACCATGACTGCCGTTAACAGTTAAAGTTCTTTAGATATAATTTTCAGTATACTGACAGCTGTATTTTTGGTCATGTAGTAAGTGCAGTAAAGTTACTAAAGTTTCTATAGTATTGAATACATGATCATTATTGAACAAAGGTCGAAAGGAGTGTTTTCCTTTTTCTGATATAAAAAAAAGTCATTTAATGTAGGGGAAAAATATACTTTCAGATTACCTTGTGTGTACAGATGTATATGCATACAGACACTTTTTATCCTTTGTTTTTATGCACAAAGTAAAATCATTCATATTGTATTATTTATAGTGTTCAGAGTTGACAAGGAATCTGTTGCTGATTTAAGCAAGTATTTACACAAACGAGTGGACAAGCTGACAGAGGACGAAGTTTTAGATGAGTTGGTAGACAGTATAATCTACAACAGAGGTAGCCATTGAGTTTGAAGTTATATTGTTGATATCATGTTTTGGGAAGTTCTTGCTCTCATCCATTGATCTATGATTCTGTAATTTTGTTTTGAGACACAACTTAGATGATTTCAACATATATACTGTATCTGTATTACAGAGCACTTTTGAGAGGGTGTGTATTATGTAAATGAGGACAAAGTGTTCTTTATCAGTTAAATACTTCTGATACAGCACAGATTTTGTAATTATGCAACCTGTGTAAATCAATGAAGATTAAACCTAAAGAAATAACCCCCATTTTCAAAATCTCAAAAGTTTTAATTTTACAAGCCAGCATAAAACAAAATAAATGATGACAAATGTGACACATATGTAAGAAGAGAAATGTTTTTGGATATATATCTTTCTGACAATTTAGTGAGGATCTGTATGAAAATACTGAGTTTTTGCCAGGGCAATGTCACAAGTCATTTAGAATATGGATTTCTTACTGGATCAGAGATACAGTGTAGAGCTTGGCATGAACTCTCACCTTAAGCTGAACCTCTGATACTGTAGAAAACTCAAACTCTAAATATTGCCTATTTCAATTTGCTTCTTTAGAGTTTATCACATAATATTAGAGCCTTTTTTCAAAAGAAGTGTGGAGATATTCAGTACATGTATGGTTCTTCTCTTCAAATAAGGCAGTTGATATGCTTATGTTGTAAAGTCACTTTTAAAGTCTTTGTTTACTCTTTCTTTACTCTATATTAAAGATTTGGGTAGTTAGGCCAGTCCATTTTTGTTGAAGATGTTACTTCTGCATTTTATATGTTATTGACTTTCTGCAAATGGGTCCTAAATGGCATGTAATTTTCTGTTAAAATGCACGTTTATGAACAGAGTATATTAAAATGATTTCAGATGATATTCTTGCAATTAACAAGATTTATGGGATACCATCACAAGGTGAGATTAATGATGAATGAGGAAACTGTTATTTTGAAAACTGAAATTGTTTAAAATTTTAACCTGAATAGCTTTTGGTGCAGTTGAATTAGGAGTTTAGGAAACTTCATTTCTTTTTTTAAACAAACAGGAGGAGAGGGTGTAAGACTGAATATTGCAGACCTCTTACCAAAGCTGGCAGCAAGGATCCACTGCGAAAACCTTCACATGGTTCATAGACTGGACAAAGAAACAACAGGAGTCATGCTGTTTGGCAAGTTAGTGTGGTCAATCATTGTACAATAGACTTGTTATTGTGAAACAATATTAATGAGAAGGGGTTTTCTTTATAGAGGATGATAAATAAGTCATACTTAATGTTTGTGGACTGAATTTTATTATGAGCAATGATATCTCATAACATGCCAGGAAGGCATGAAATGCTTCAAATCTTATACTTCATTGTATAGCACGTTCAGATGAATTTTATTTTTAGATTATATCTATCTGTGCATTTAATTTTGTATACTTCACCCTTGTCACTTTTTGTTTCCTAATTCTATAAATGTTTCAAATATGTGCTCCAAGGAGGACATTTTACAGCAAATTCATTAATTACCATGAATTATAGAACTGAAGAAATGGCTAATAAACTGAGAAAAGCATTTAAGAACCGACAAGTGAAGAAGACATACTTAGTCATTACAAAGGGGATCCCATCCATCAAGGAAGGTATTTTTTTCATCAGTTCAATTTCAACACACTGCATTCATTTCAAAGAATATCTGTAGTTCTAGAGCATTTGAAAATTTTATGTTTTAATAGGCATTATTGATGTACCTATTTGTGAGGGAGAGGTTGGAAAAGACAGGAAAAAGCGGGTAAGTCTGTATGTAATTATTAAGTGAATAATTTATTTTGTTTTCATAGTTGTTTTTTTTTTTCATTTTAGAAATAAATTTCATTTTTGAGAATACATGAGGGTATGAACAGTAACACTTCAATTACTGCACTTCATGAAGTGTACCAGCTTGAAGCATCACAGTTCATATAATCATGCATTTTCAAAATTGAAATTTATTTTTTATGCCTTCTGAAATAGAGGGGGCATGTTGTTTTGCTCCTGATGATTGGTTGGTCTGCAGTCTTTTTTGCTCAATATCTAAAGAAGCCTTTGCTTGACAGTTACCAAATTTGCTGCAGTGGTTGCCCATAGAAAGTAAATTACCCCTATTGGTTTTCAGATCAAAGGTCAAGGGTCATATTGGACATAGTAAGATATTCGTTCAATATCTTGTTCTTTCAATATCTTGAGAACTCTTTGCTTGACAAACATTGAGCTTGGTACACTAGTTCTACCTAAGGATTAGATGATCCCTAGTGATTTCAAGGTCAAAGGTCAAGAATCCAACTGGACATAGTAAGATATTGTCCATTCAGTATTTTAAGAACCCTTTGCTTTACAGACACCAAACTTGGTACATTGGTACATCCTAAGGAGTAGATGTCCCATATTGAAATATAGGTGACAAGGTCAAATGTTGATTTTAAAACTAGACTTAGTAAGATATCAGGATCCCGAGGCCAAAAAAGTTCAAGACGCTACCATCTGCTGTCAAGTTGATGGCCACAGTATTTTGGGACACAAAAGGCTTTATTATGTTGGACATTTTACCCAACAGAAGTACAATAACTGGAGTGTACTATGCAAACTTGCTAGATCAGCTGAGAATGACCATCCATGAAAAACGCCATGGTAAACTCTCTAAAGGTGTTTTGCTGTAATGCGACAATGTGAGAGTTCACACTTGTAAAGTTGCAATGGATGCTGTAGAGTGAAACAGGTATGAATTAATACCACATTCTGCCTATTCATCTGACCTAGCTCCTAGCGACTTCTTATTTCCAAACTTGAAAAAGGATATCCGTGGACATCATTTCTAGTCTGACAAAGAAGTCGTGACGGCAATTGAATAGTGAGTCAATGGAAAGGGCCCTGACTTTTTCAGTTCTGGGCTGATGGCACTTGAACACCGTTGGTCCAAGTGCATCATGCAAGAGGGCAATTACATCAAAAAGGAAGATGTGGATCTCAACCGGAAATAAGTTAGGCTGGTTATTTATTGACTTACCCTCGTATTATAGAAAATGATACAATTATGATTTTATCTTTATAGATTTAGTATGGTTTGTCTCTGTTTATAGATGACCTAAATCCCTGTATATGACTGATTTTGTATAGTTTATATCTTTTTACAGATAACTTGTATCCCTATATTTTCTGGACAAAATAAGTTAGGGATCATGGACTATTTCATTGATAAAAAATAAACCTTTGTATGTACATGACAGAAAAAATGAAACACAAACGCTGATATCATTTTTCATCAATATTTAATAAGAAATCTCAATTTCATTTATTGATTTTTGGGGGTCATAGTGCACAAAACAGCATGTCACTGAATGACATGAACAAAGCTGGCATGAAAGACAACTTGAACTTTACAGAACATGTCCAAAATTGACTCAGAGTTTCATCAATACTCGGTGTAACCTTTGTTTGCTTGCAGAACAGCCTGGCATCGGTGTTGTATACTCATTATGAGATTCACAATGTTCTGTTGTGGGAGATTGTTTCATTCCTCTCTCAGTGTGTTTTCAAGGTCATCCAAAGTCTGTGGTTGATTTGGACACTGTGAAAGTTGATGATGAAGTTGATCTCACACATGCTGCTTGGGATTGAGGTCCCATGAGACAGCAGGCCACTCCATACTCTCAATAATTTCCATCTGTAGATACTCCTGAACCACATGAGCCGGATGGGGACAGGCATTATCGTCCATCAGAATGATATTTGGCCCGATTGCACCTGCATACAACCTAATGACTGGGTGAAGAATTTCATTCATGTATCGGAGAGCAGTCAGTGTGCCATTCCTGATGGCTACCATGTCAGTGCAATCCGCCAGAGAGATCCCATCCTAAATCATCACACAGCCACCCCCAAAGCGATTGTATTCAGCCACCAATTCCTGGCTTTATCTCTTTCTGGCCTCTCTCCACACATGCCTACAACCATCATTGAAGTCCAGACAAAATCAGGATTCATCTGTGAACAGTACCGTCTCCCAACATCATCTATCCCAATTCATATGTTGACATGCGAATCCCAAGCACGCTTGTTGATGACGTGGGAGAAGTCTGGGACACACTACTGGCCTGTAAGCCCTGATTAGTAGCATGAAGTATCTTTTTCAAAGTCTGGGACATAATGTGCAGGCCTGTGGCAACATTAAACTGACGAGTCAGTCTTGGAGCAGGTTGAGAATGCTGTTTCCGGGCCAATGTTACAATGTACCAGTCTTGGTGTGGCATGGGGTATGCCACTCCTCAGCCTCTCATTGACTGTACCAGTCCCCTGAAGTTGTGTCCAGAATCTAGAGATGACACTCTGGGACACACCAAACTGGATAGCAACATCGCTGGGTTTGTCCAGCCTGAAGCATTCCGATTGCTTGATTGTGCTCATTTGCCTGTAAATGACGTCTTTGTGGTGGCATACCTTGACTTAAGTCACATTCAGTCACTGTTAACTTTATCATTGACACAGAGATATCTGCTGACTGATTGTCTGCCTTTCACAACTACCCAAAATGTACCACATTTTTATCGTGCAGCTCATGGGCACGTGCAAATTGTGAAGAAGCATCCAGTGAACAGGATTCAAGTCACAAAACGTTTTCTCAATCCATGTATATTTCTGTAATTCACTTAAAATTTCTCCCAAAAACTTTATCAAACTAAAATGCCCACGATCCCTAACAACTTATTTTGTCCAGTATATGACTGAATACAGACTGATAGATTTAGTATGGTTTGTATCTGTTTACAGATGACTTGCATCCCTGTATATGACTCTGAGACAAAACATGTTATGCACAAATCAAAAAAGAAGATGATGCCAGCCATAACTCATTATAGAGTTGTTGCCAATAGTAACAGTTGTGCTCTGTTGGAAGTTCGACCTGAAACAGGTACAATTTATCATAAAAGTATATCTGTAGTCAAGGGTTCTCATCAAATTTGTCCATTTTCTGTTGGTATTGTTGTCCTGCCATTAGGTTGTAAACATTTCACAATTTCATCATCATGTCCAGAACCAGTGGGCCAATTCAAAAGCACATGGCACAGAGTAGTATCCTTTATGGTGAAGGGGATTCCAGTTGCAAGTGCAGGGCTATCTTCTCTTTGATAGGAAGATAATTAAGAAAAGGCAAAAATAGGGTATTGTCCTTTAAAGATCTTCTCAAGAACCACTACCAGAAAAGATGAAACTTATATGGAAGATTCCTGACATAATAAAGATTCAAGTTTGTCCAAATCATAATTCTATAAAAATTTTATTTGAAAAAAAACACAGCAGGCCATGATTAGTCATATCAGTGATGCAAACATCATCAGGTAAAACAAATCATGACCACCATGATAGAGTGGGGCGAAGTTTTATATGGGAATATATCAGGGAAAAAATGTTAAAAAATCTTTGTCTCAAGAGCAACCAGGTATTGATTACTCATATTAATATTCAAGCATTGTGAGGAAGTGCAGATTCAAATTGGTCAAATTGTTGGACCAAATTTGTGGATTGAAGTTTTGCATGAGAGTACATGTCAAGAATATTTTCAAGAACAACAGGGTGGTGACTGGTGAGTAGTATACATGTATCAATCATCCTCAGGTAGAGCAGATTTAAGTTTGTTGTTGGATCCAGGAGATAGATTGGGGCCACAATAGGGATTAAAATTTCACAGGAGATAGATTGGGGCCACAATAGGGATCTCTCTCTCTCTCTCTCTCTATATATATATATATATATATATATATCTCAAAAATCTTCTCAAAAACCACTGGCCATGATTAGTCATATTAATATGCAAACATTTCAATGCATGTGTAGTGTAGATTATTATTTAATCATATGGCCCTGAGGCTATGGTGGGTCTAAAATATGGATTCAAAATTTTTCAAAGAGAACATATAAAACATTCATTGTAAGAAGAGTCACAGAACCATACTAAATCATATTGATATTAAATTATTGTTAAGTAGTTGTGTGGACTCGTGGTTTTTGTTTTTTTTTCACTCCAAATTATGGACTCTGGGTATTAAGAGTAAGACTAGAATCAGGGATCAAATTTTACATAATACATAAATATAGACAAAAAATCTTTTAAGACATAACAGCAACACTGTTTTAGTAATGAGTAATATTGATGCACTGCATTCCAATGTTGCATGGATTTGAATTCAGTGAAATCATGACCATGTGAAGCTAGGATAGAAAATGGGGTAAAATTTTTGGTGACATAAAAGGTAAAAAAATCTTTTAAAAACCAGATGATTAAGAACAGTAGGACCAATGTGACTTTAGTGAGCATTGGTGCCCATGGGCCTCTTGTAGTAATTCCTATAGACTGTGGGAAAAGAGAAAAACAAGAGATAGAAAACATAAGCCTAGAGTTACAGGGAGCACTGCACTATTCCAAAATATAAACTAAAATTGTTTGCATCTTGTATTTCAAGTATACCTGAGAAATATATATTTAAGGAGAAATTATAACAATCTGTAAGCATGGTTAAAAGGTTTTAAACATGTGTTGTTAGGTAGGGAAAAAAAAGTCTGGTGAAGCACTGTTTGTAGGCATGGAGTTATACGAATCATTTATTGTCAGATAACCCCAGTGAATGTTTAGCATTTGTTGTTTCTCCTATGAACCATCTTTACTAGACAAGGGTGACAATTGACAGTATTTCTCAATTCAAGGGTGAATAGAGAAACAGCGTGGATTGTCACCCTTGGCTATCAAATATGCTGAGCATACCATTAGGCAGGGGTGGATCCAGGAATGTTTGGAATGGGTGGTCCAGATCAAAGTTGGTTACCTGACAAGCAAATTGAAAAGCCTGTGGAAGAGTCCTTTACACTGCATTTAACTGTATTCTCTTGGGGATAGTTTCAACATAAACATAACAGTAGAACAATATAACAATTGAAATGTATGCAGGTAAACACATGAAAAACAACAGTCACAGTGGGTATATCTATGTTGGATTGATCAGTTTGCAAATGACAACTGAATTGTATTCATTTGGTACACATAAATTAGTGAACTTTGACCATAATCAGTAAAACACAGTTATCTCTATGTAGCTCTGAGAGAGATTTTTTTTTTTGCTGAATCATGTCTTTATTTTAATTGATGACTTAAATTGCATTGGATAATGGACGAAATTATGACTTTTTATATCATTTGAATTTCTTTCCTTCATTCAGAGTTACACACTGTATACTGATTTTTGTTGTTGTTGGGTGGTTTTTTTTTAATACAGTATTACTAACATTACAGTTTCATATAGTTTATGTTTTACTCCTATATTCTCTCATTTGGGCCCAAGATTAGAAGTAAAGACGTTACTGTCAGTTGTGTTAGCTTCTTGTAATAATCAGCTTAAATTTTCTTATCATTCTTATTGATACAAGGTAAAAATAAAATACCCCACTTTTCCATAAGTATACATTTATCCAAGTCATCTTTAAGTATACAATATCTAACATGTGTTACACATATTTTAAAATGTAGAGTGCATTACAGCCGTCATATAAGTTTGATGAAGATGCGAAATAATTTTTTGCGGCTGTTATAAAAAAAATAAATCCATTTAATACGCTGCATAATGTTTAGGAAGGGGATCCCCACCCCTCCCCACGTCTATGGTGAACCATTCATGGATAAGCAGTAATGTAATACTTAACACTAATACTATTAAATGATGATCTTAAGTTTACAACACAACAGACATGCAACACGAATCTTCAGCAAAAGAGTTATTGGTATAGCACATTGTCTATAATGAACAATATTTAATATGGCAACAACTGTACATCGATGTATCGGATTTGTTTGATAATCTTAAAATAAAAACAAATTTCCTGTCATGTTAATTCTTCCGGAAAAACTTTGGAATCCTCTTTATAAGAGCAGGTCTTTTCCAGTGAATGGATTCTACTTTGTTCTGAAAGTAATATATGATCTTAAAGATATGTGTTTAAACTCTGTAGATAAATTGTTTAAACACGTACTTTTCAGGATAAGACATAGCGTACAAAGCCAAAAGTTGAACTCACACGTGAACTGGATGATCCACAGAAAAATCGACACCAGAAAGATACTCTAGTTTTGGTAACTGTGTTGGTGTCGGTTAAATTTACATTGAAATCGCTAAAGCTGCTTTCCGAATCGGTTTCCGTCCTTGATCCCTGTGACTGAATCTCTCCCAGATCAGTTATCTCTCATATAAAAATACATACAGAAATCATTACATCACTACTACTACTACGAATGAGAGAGAGAGAGAGAGAGAGAGAGAGAGAGAGAGAGAGAGAGAGAGAGAGAGAGAGAGAGAACTTTCTCTTGACTGTGCACCAATGAATTCTTTGAAATTACCTTTTCGTTTTTTCTGTATTTTTTTACCAGAAGATATTATAACAGTTATTTAAACTATCTTTATTTTCTTTATTTGGTTCCGTAATCAGAGATTCGGGCATATAGTTTTTGGTCTATCCGTCGGTCTATTTGTCCGGGGAAAAAAAACAACTTTTAACCTTGGTCATAACTTTTGAATGGATAAGGCTTTCATATTTCACATGTGTGTTCCTGTTACAAGACCTTTCGTTTAGTACCAAGATTTTTGAACCCATGACCTTAGAGTTTGGCCATATGGGGACTTTTTTTTTTTGGTCAAAGGTTAATCCAAGTGCATTTTATCAAAAATGAATAAAAATGATATTAACAATAAAAATAAAATAAAAAATATATATAAAGTAAAAGCATATTTCATTATCTTACCACTGATGATATGAAAGAAATCTCCATGTCGATTTCCTCCACTCGATTTGTCCATTGAATATTCCTGTTATATAAAGTAGAAAGTAAACTTTTATAGAATGCTAAGGTGAAATAAAAAAAAAATCGTTAGGAACGAAAAATAAGTGCATTATTGTATATATTTGTAGGCAGGGCTGTCCATTCTCACTCTGGGGATTTCGCGGTTGCTTTTTCTCTCTTTAATTCTTCAACGTCTGTGGAATTCTGAAATGAAACGTGAAATGCTTGTGTTAAATTACTGAATTGTTAAATTATGATAAAGAAAAAGGTAGCGAATTTAACGAGTAAAAATTATTGATGCCTTGCCTGTAAGTTTTGGAAAGTCCCCTCCCTCGAATCTCTATTGCCATGAGCTTGTTTAGTCTGTATGGTTTTTCTGTTGCCCGTCGGTACGTTGTCGAGGAGATATTGCGCGTGAATCTCTCCGACGTCACTGCCAGATCCTACCTCGTAAATTTTTACCACATTTTGTATATTCAGTATCACCAGATCGTCTGATTGTGGCACCACTTCTCGAGTATCCCAGGTGATAACATGGCTGTTTGCCTCTCCAATCTGATGCCCACTGTCTACCATAAAGTGACCGACTTTTGTCTAGAACTGGTGACATTGGGAATACTGTATAAATAGAGTACCCCCGATGCTGACAATTTTATATCGCCCATCGAGAGTTTATAACGCCCATCGAGAGTTTATAACGCCCATCGGAAGTTTATAACGCACAGGAAGCTGGTCCTCCTTGTTTCACACTCTTGTCTTCGCTTTTAGGAAACTCAGGGACGTTAAAATTCAGTTTGATATAAAATACACACTGTTCCATTATCATTATGTTGCTTAATACAGAGTATAAAAGTACCATTGTATGGATATCGTCGAGCCATTGAAACAATAAGCAGATTGTTCCGTGTCATTTAAATGTACAGCATGTATCGGGGTGTTAGCAGTAATGTGTTTATGAAGTGCAAGTTTTATATAATTTGTAAACGTTTCATCCACCATAGAGGTATTCATTGTTAATTAGTAAATCTGTTGATTTACATTGCAAAGAAATTTGTATGTAATCAAGTTTAATAAGCATTACCATGTAATGTGACTGTAGACTCAATTGTTTATTCAACCAAAAATTTCCGAGTTAATTCGCTTGGCACACAACAGTAACGTTTAGATATTTGACAATAAAATATGCATGTATACCGAGTTAAATAAATCTTTATTCAGCTTAGATAGTAAATGTCGGGATAACCATTGAAAACCCTCGAGATTATTTCCTTTAGCAGCCCTCTGTCTGATTTTGTTTACATAAGGGGTTCGTAAGTGTGAAGGAGGCCGTAGAAAACCCACGTGTCCGATCACCATTCCCTCTCGCACACAACCATTGGGTTGTAGAAAAGTTTCGTATATCAACAAATCTACAGTGTGTGAAATTCACATGCAATATACATAAATGTTTGTACTTTCTCTAATGATTGGATTATTGTGATATATGTCGGTTAAAGAGCTTTTTTAGCCCATGTTACTTGTTCACTGTAAATATTTCCGAATTTGAATAAAAGTTACTTATGTCAAAATGGCGACCAAAACATTTCGGTTAATGTGGTGAGCGTTATGGCCCGTGGGCGTATTGTTGATGAAATCTGTAGGTGATGAATGTGCTTTTTCCCAGTGTTTCCATAAACCATGCATAATTAACTTTCATGAAAGTGAAGAATTTTTGCCTACTTCTTGGTTGTATTACAATCAATATTTCCCCGACACAAAACAAACAAGTTTACCTTCAGAAATCCATAAAACATATCAAATCGTTTCTGTATATATGTTTTAACAGGTGTGAAACATCAGATACGAACACATCTCCTTCACGTGCTGAAAACTCCGGTATTGGGAGACCACAAGTATTCTTACCTGAGTGAAATCAAACCGCAGGTGACTGGATTAATAGTATAGAAAAAACAGTACATTGTATTTTTTCTAGTATGGTTAAGATGAAAAGATATAGTGTTTTATTAACACTTCAAATTTCGAGAACATGCATATTTCTCATATTGCACCCCAAATAAAAAAAGTGTATTCTTTAAACGTCTCCTTCGTGATATTTGAAGATGTATGGTCTGTATTTGTTTTGTCTGATAAACTTCAAAATTTTTATACTAAAGTTATATACTAGTTTTGAACTTTTTCATTAAAGCAATTTGGCAATCCCGGAAGAATTTTGTTACAAAGAAATTATTGATATACTGTTGCAAAACAAATACATTCACACTTCCTTAGTCACGCGACGACCTGCAAAGTACAAGAGAGAAGAGAAGAGAGAGAGAGAGAATACCATATTACTTTGATGATTTTCTCTAAAATTCTGCGTTTGTGTTACATTCACAGATTCTGCCAAGTGATGTAGTCAGACGACTTGGAATCAGACAGAGCAAGACTCGGAACTTGCCAATGTACATTCACGCCAAATTCATCATGATTCCAGACCTTCTAGAAGGCAGGAGTTTCTCGGTCCACTGCAGTGTGCCCAGAGCGTTCAGATCCCTCTTAAAGAGGGCCAAAATTTCACATAGAAATGTAGACGCTCTTTAAGATCATTCATTACAATACATTTTGTATGTACATGTATGCGTATGAACAATGTTTCCTGTAAATATTTTTAAACATATTACATATTCATGAATGAGCTTTTAGTTTTAAACTCATCAGGATTCAACACTAAAGGCATTTATTAATTTTAAGCAATATCTTATTCACAAATATATGAATGGGATTAGGCAGCAGGCAATTGCTTATTCTAGCCCTCTCCCTAAAGATACGACTGTGAAAAAGAAAATGGTATCGACATATTTTAAAATATCGGTACATGAAAGTCTGCGACCATTTTCGAGGTCTTATGGATATGATTTTACCCCGCGATACTTTTCGAAAAACCCAAACATACTGCTAGGTTACTTGGCAGTCAGAAATATCCACAGTATAAATGTGAATATGTGTAAAATCATCTGAAATATGCAATTGTACTGTATTTTGATATCTCATAAACGGCAACTACCATTTTTTGAGACATCTCGAGTTTAATCGAAAATATTTACTAATTTCATATATCACGACCCCAAACATATTTACATATTGTGAATTGTATGGTGAGGAGCCAGTAAGTTGAAAGAACTTGCCTTCAATAAATTATGTTCAAAACAAAACCCAATCAAATTCTTAGGAAGCAACGATTGTTTATTGACCACGAAATACAATTTGTATACAAGATTTGGTCGCCAACATGTATTTTCTGATTGATGTCTAGAGTTTGGTATTACAAGATGAGATGGTTCTTTTGTTGACTAGTGTCCATTACCACATGTCCATTCGTCACCGGCCCAATAACAATCGTCATATCCTGAAAATGAAAACAAACTACACTAAAGACATGGTAGATTTTAAAACTTTTAAAAACATACTGGAGTAAGTGTTAAAACATGGTGAAAGTTATTATAAGCAGTCCTAAAGTCTAATTTGAAAAAAAAAAGTACTTTTAGAAATTGACTGAAAAATATTTTTATGAACTCTTATAACTAGAACGAGATTCCGACCATTTTCATTTTTCCCCATGTAGTAAGCTCCCTCGTCCAATGATGTGCTTGATGCTAAAACTATAATAGCCAAAAACAGAGCAAATGCGAGCAGGGACCTGAACATGGCGTCACTAGCAGCAAAAACTCTAGCGCAGTCTTTAGTGTCTTTGGCACTGTGCAAAAATCCACGAAGCTGACGAGTTTTTATATGGAAATTTTGATGAAAGATTGATCTCCAGGAAATGTCCTTTTTACTTTACAAATCTGCGGTGTGTAAACTGAATAGTTTTTCATAATTTTCAAAAGGAAAGCAAATTTGTTTTGTTGTTTTATTCATGTTTGTCGTCAAAAAACGCGATTACTCTGATTTTAAACACGTGTTTCTCGTATAACTTTGTTACCTTTTCTGTTACATGAATTAGATCAAGCGAAAATTGTGGTTTTATGATTGATATCCGGTGCATGAACAAGACCTGTCCTTTAAATAATGCCATCAAAATCTAATACAGTCATAAGGAAAATTGTCGTTTGCTTGGAATATCACTAGTCTTTAATAAATAATATTGTCGACCGTGTAGAATAGGTTTTTTTACTTTTAAATTCAAATTATAAATAAATTGTAAACTAAATTTTGGATTTAACGTTTAAAGAACAATTTTATAGGGGGAAAATTCTTTGACGTGATTTAGCAAACTTTATATGAAAAATGGTGCCGTTATACCGAAGTCGCCATTGGTAATTTCAAAACACGATTACCTTAGTAACCATATCTGTTGATGTAACGGTATGGACCGTACAAGAAATCACCGCCGTTGGCGTCGTCTGGGTATTGGGCAAACGCCGCTTGAAGCATGACCACCATGGCAAAGGTAGCCGCCTGGTAAAGGAATTGACGAACTGACTCCATCTCTTTTGCTATGGTTACTACTTGAAGTGGAGGACTCTGCGTTTGAACGTTGAGTGAAGACCAACAGTTGGGGGTTAGCTTATATAGTCTCAAAAGGGTCAAAGCAACGTAAAAAACGTACTACGTAAGATGTCTTGGGAAGTTGTAAAACAAGAATATTTAAAACAACGCGGAAACAATTTGTGTCATAGTTTAGGAAGTTCCTTTTAAGTTGCATGTTTTGTTGTTTCAGTTTTTATGTCTGGCGGACGGTAAATCGCCCAGGTTACCGATAGCGGTGAATTCGAATTTCTTAGAAATGTTTTATTGAAATACGTCGTGAGTATTAAACTTGTTATATGATAATTTTTTATATTAAAAAATGCGCAGTAAGGAAAGCAAATCTGCAATGCGATTACTATTGTTAGTAACTCAATTACCGGAATTCTCGACCTTCACCTTTAATTTAAATCACCCCGACCTTCGTGACCCTTTACCTTTAGTTCCATTCATTCCAGTAACCAGGGTCATCACTGGACTGCCCATACACAGTATCCAGAAGGATAACAACGAAGGCCACTGCCTGTACCATATACTGGACCCAAGTTTCCATGGCAACAAAAGGATAATTTTATGTAGGAATATGGGGGTTTATATAGTTTGGTAAATATGGTTGTAGCGGTAAAGAGCGCTTGGGTTCTTGTACGATTTGCAAGAACAGCACTCGAACATTTCCAGAAAACACAAAATGGATATAATGAGTAATCCACAGATGAAGAATACATGTTACTACGTGATACTTTGGTCCCGAGGTGACATTATAAACGTTTTATTGCAGACTATCATGTTCTTGGGCATCGTTTAACAAAGATTTTCCGGTCCATAACAAAAATTTGGTTTTTTCCATTCGCTCGACCAGTAAACAAGAACATTAATTGAATGTTTTATTTGAATAACACAATCCGAAACCATGAATATTTTTGTAATGTATACTAGGTAGTGGAAATAAGTCTTTTCATTGGCCAAAATTGCGGACGTGTTTTGTTGTATACATGCATGGACTTTTAGAATTTCGAGATCTTTCTCCACATTCACAACCTTAAGCTTGCTGTATTTTATCTATGTCGGATTTAACACATTTCGGTACCAGACACATTTCCATGCAACCTGAACTGAAGCAATGACCTTTCTGCATCTTTATGAAGTGACCATTTTAATCAATTTTCAGTACGACTCTAAATAGAAAAAAAAGCTAAATTGAGAAAAATTATCGAAAGCCTCTAAAAGTAAACAAGTAATTTAAAATCCTTCATGAACTTTGTTTTGCAATGTATTTTTATTTTTGTAGTTGTCCACTTCTATTTCAAATGGTATCAATACTTGGAAAACAATGTTCTACAAAGCGGTGGATCCGACCACGCCGAATTTTACACATGTTATCAAGCTATAACCAGATGCCAATGCTAAATATGCACCAAAAATGTTGTCTAGTCTGTACAGGTATGTTCATCGACATTATTTGGTCTACCAATCGATAGAGAGCCTAAAATATTTGTCTTCAAGAGAGATTTTTTTTGTTTTTTTTTTTTGTTTTTTTTTTTGGAATAGTGCCAATACATATAAATGTAGGACATGTATACCTGTTCTTTATCTTGCGGTTTGGAATTGTACGTATGCACAGCAATTCCTCTGAAATGATGTAAAATATCACCTGGGGAGTCTTGTTCCGAAACTCGGCATTCGATCGAACATCAGCTTACGCACGATGGCGTTCCAAAGCCACTTGATGAGCAAAGTTTGGCATATATGAACAATAACTGAACGAGAGAGGGTCGAAAGGTTTTAAGTGTAATACCATATAATTGTACAGATGTCTGTTAAACTTAGTGTGGAAAAACGATATATCAATTTATGGACAAGTATAAACATTTTAATTCAGCATGATCTGTACGGCTTGTGCAATTGTCTTGGAGCATCTAAGATGCTGAGAACCCGATGCAAATTTAAATCATGTTCTTCAACAGCGTTTCCAATATGAAAGTAGAATGTAAAGTGTTCAAGTTTCAGTTCATGCCCACATGTATTTCCAAGAATTTTATACACGTTAGCAAAGACATCTGTCAATTGCCTTAGCACCCAGTGGACGCTGACAAAAGTTTATACACAGAATTTATTATTTTAATAAAAAATAGAATACTAAAAAGTTTTGGAGGGTTGTTTCAATGGAACGTAAAATTTTGACACACCGTTGAAAACGACCCAGCGTCAGTAATCTTATAGCCATGAAATTTCGAGCCATTTTTCAATGGATGGCCGGAAAAGAAAAAAAAAATTGCAATTTTGAATCAATCCTAAACGTTAATAAATTGTTCTGTTGACCCAAAGTTATTGGTAAAGACCACCGCATATGTAGACACATAACCTTTAAATTCTAACGGTTTAAAGCCCAGTTTCAGTATTTTCACCACATTTTTTTTTTGTCCTATTCCGCATTTGATACTACTTGAACTAGTTCTGTAATATGCGGATTTCTTGGGTTGCGTGGTCAAAATCCCGGTTGATGTTTTCCACTTATAATTCAACTGATCAGAAAAAGAAATGATCGTTGCACTTGATTTTGGAAAATAAAAATATTTTCCTTATCTCCATCATTTCTAGAAATTTACGATTTACGGCGTACCTAAAAACATCACGTGTATTTGTTGTTTTTCCAGGCCTTCCCACTACTTACATTGTTTTGACTGGACTTAAAAGAAGACAAAATCATAAAATTTATATTTGGCGTTCTTGACAAGTTCTGTTCAGTTAACTGAAAACCAGTCAACAATGTCTTAAAGGAAATTAATATAAACTGCGTATGCACTCTGATGTGTTTTCAAAGTTTGTATTTATTTGCAAAGAATCTTCGCAGCAATTGGAGAGTACTGCCTTTATTGCCTTTGTATTTAGAATCTTCACAGCATTTGTATTTGAAGAAGATTTGTATGTCCCACGGATCTTCCGTCACTGCATGTGAGAAAAAGTACGAAAATTCTTGCAAAATGTCGAACATCAAATCACCGGCTCACAGTGGAATATGCATCTACATGTACTCCGTTAAGTGATAGATTATGTACAATTTGTAATTCAAGGCATGTTACCGACAAATTTCATTGTTTTATTGTGCAAATCTTGTCGGGTATACTCCGAGATGTATATTATATACCTCTATGATAAGTAAAAACTACTAGAACAAAAAATATTGTCACAGTTAAGTCTTAATAAGATTGACTGATGTCCAAAATTGAAGTAAAACCACTTTTAACAAGAAACTATGTATATTCTTCAAATCCAAGCTCTGGTACATTCTCCATAACCTACATATATCCGATTAATATTTACGAAATAAATTTAATTTTGAAAATATGTTAGAGTATGAACCCCAGCACTTTCCGCTCTTTAGGAAGAACTAGTATGCCAGAGCATTGCAGTTCATACTCTCCTGTATTTCCAAAAATGAAATTTACATTCCAATTTTAATTTTGTTGGAATTCCCAGCCGTTAAATTGGACGTACTATATTTATCAAAATTCACACTCGCATTGTTCACAACTACAGGGCATTCATGAAAAAATGGCTATATATTACTAAATTTGTAAAAAATATCGAAGGCCAAAGCATTGGAAATGTAACTATTGTCCCCAATTATTTTTTCTTCTGATCTTACTATCTCATCATTTATACTCTTTGAATATTCAAATACCATTGTATTACAGGCTCTCAACGTTTTAAATATCTATAATAAAAAACTGTCTTCTTGTACACAAACTATTCCGTGCATAGTTTGTTTACAGGAATACAATTTTTAAAAAAATGATATATATTTAAAACGTTGAGAGCCTGTGCATTGTATCTGCATAGTTCAAACAAAGTCCGGAAAATATAGGTCAGATGTACCATTGAATTATGACCAATGAATTATGAATGGCAGTTCGCATGCATAGACACATCACCCATGAAATTAAAGTTTGAATCATAAGTTTAGATACTTAAACCTGTCAAAAATTATAATCTGGTCAGTGGTCAACCAATCAGAAAGTAACACCTGAATGGTAAAGAATTTTTCATTCATACCGAGACGTCACCAGTTGGTGAAATACCACAAATTTAGACCCTATTTATTTTCGGAAGGTCTGTGGTCTCTTCCCGGGTACATTGTATTTTGGTTCTTTCCTCCATCAGTAAAAAAAAAAAATATATGGACGCCACCAGATAACTTAAAAATGTTTGAGTGTGGTGGAAAACAACAATAAATCAAACCTACCGTGATACGGGACCTCCATTTTTAAGGTCATATCCGAAAGACCCGTTATTCTCATTCCTGAATGCCCAGCGTTTGGCGAAGGAGCAATCACTACCTATTTTTACGTCTTAAGTTTGACGTGGCCATGACATGAGCGGGGCTCGAACTCACGACCTTCCGGTTGCGAAGCGAACGCTCTTACCACCGAGATACCGCGACCGGTGAATGGTAAAGGACATTTGAATAAGACACCAGGTACATTAAACACTATACATTTACAGTATTTTTCTTAAAATAAAAACTATGCAAACACAATAATAAATGAAAATATTAACAATAACATTTTATTAATATTAAAATGACTTCCACTATTCCCTTGCTTTCAGATCATAAGCATCTTCTCTTTTCCACCTACATGTACCATATGTATTTGTATCGTGTCCATAACATGGCTACACTAGACGATTGTTTTGATCTAGAAACCAATAGACACTTCACCATCCCATCCACTACCTCTGTACTGAGGACCAGAATGAAAGGTTAAATGGCACAAGTATCAAGGGCTACTTGACTATATGATAAAACATGGTATGTGTATCACAATGCAATTTTCATCACTTTGATAACATTTCTTTTTTTCTGCATTGTTTTTTTTTTTATTTTGTTAGGAGGAGCACATTTAGTATTATTTCCAAGATTAAAATCATAAGACCTATTGTATTAAAATGTAGTTCATTAACTGTATAAAAGTTACAAATAAAAATTACTAAAGTAATGAGAGTTAAAAACCCTTTAAACTTATGCTACATTCAGAATCATTCCAGATTACTGACATATACAAGTTATTAATTTATCAACATCATACTGACAATACAATATGCATATCATACAGAACTCTGCAATCAATAGGACTGATATAATGCCATACCGATATGCATATCATACAGAGCTCTGCAATCAATAGGACTGATATAATACCATACCGATATGCATATCATACAAAGCTCTGCAATCAATAGGACTGATATAATGCCACACTGATATGCATATCATACAGAGCTCTGCAATCAATAGGACTGATATAATGCCACACCGATATGCATATCATACAGAGCTCTGCAATCAATAGGACTGATATAATACCATACCGATATGCATATCATACAAAGCTCTGCAATCAATAGGACTGATATAATGCCATACCGATATGCATATCATACAGAGCTCTGCAATCAATAGGACTGATATAATACCATACCGATATGCATATCATACAAAGCTCTGCAATCAATAGGACTGATATAATGCCATACTTATACACGTCTTTGACATCACCCCTTCCCCAGCATATGCATGTATATATAAAGCACTAAACACTTAAAAATTTTGGTCTTTATATACATGAAGAAAAGAGGGAGACAGGTTTCATGTACACATACTTCATAAGGTACCCTATCAGTGTTGTTACCTTTGATAATACATTAAGATCTTGATCAACTAGAAATAACAAGCATTCTGTGTGTATTGCAGGCAATACAAAGTCCCCTACCAGTAGGATAATTCAGTCAAAGGTAGGTCAAGCATAACAAATCTCAATCTGTAACTATCGATGACAAAACCAAATAGAATATCTTCATCCAATGCAGAAAAAAGTTTGGAAGACTGATTCTTGAAATTCATCAAGAGGCATAATTCTGTCAAAAGTAGGTCACGCATAATGAAACTCAAACTTGATCTTTAACTATTCAAGACAAAGCCATATATCAAATTTCAAGTGAATATGTTCATCCAATACAGAGAAAATTTGGAAAACTGATTTGGAATGACAAACGGACAGACTGAAGGTAAACTACGTGTCCCCTTCTGCAAAGCTGGTAGGGGACTAAAAAGGCAACATCTCTTAAGGTTTTTATCGTATGTTTGCTTACTGATTACTATGACCTTGACCTATGACCTTTTGGCCCCCAAAATCAGTAACTGTCATCTATGTAGAATGTACAAGACTGCTAAAGAAGTGTCCCTATATAACATTTGATTACTGGCTACAACAATGATGTAATATGATGTTTGATGAGCTACTAAGGTTATTGACATTTTTCTTTCCAAACCTGTTCTCTCTGTAACAGGTATGAAACTAAAAATTGAATGATATCCTCAGAACTGTTTCACACACATGGGAAATTTACTTTATCCTCTTCAACTTTGTAAAGTATTGTATTACTAAATGAATTCATCTTTGGAAGTGTCCAATTCACTTGTCAATCGGACATTGCCTTGCAAAGATTAATTAAAGGATTTATCAAAATCATTCAATGTTTTTTTCCACTGCTGATAATCCATTCCAGTTCAACATATACCATCTCAATTTTTATACACAACAATCAATATCATAACACAATATCACTGCGGTGAACATTCATTCACTTTAGAATCGGGTATCTCAGCTTTGACAATATTGGTGACCCTTCGACCTTTACTTTTCACTGGTTTGTCATATGAACCTGAACTTTGAAAATGATCTTTCCCTGACAATGAACATATTTCTACCCTACCCTCAGTATCCAACATCTTAATTTCATCACTCAGAGAAACAGACTTAGTCTTTTTGTATTCTATTTCAAAGTCTATTCTCTTCTCCGTTGTGTCTAATTCTGGATCTATATTCTCTGTGTTGACTGTACTCTCATCCATGTAAAGTTCTTTCACTGCTCTGGAACTCTCTTTTCTTTTTTTCTCACATTTTGTTTCCTTTATGGAGTTTTCAGTCCCTGAAGTCAACTTTTCTAGCTTGCCCCTTTTTGTACCAGTCTCATTCTTCATTTTCTCTGCAACAAATAATACATAATCAATCTTTCCCAGTTTACAACACACTGACATAACTGTGTGTTTATACTGAGAAACTCATTGAATCCAGATATACTTGGTACATGTTCCAGAAAACATCTTTGGATTAAAGAATGTTCAGTATACAATTGTTTTTTATTTTTTTTAAATAAAATATCAATGTATTTAATATTGTTCAACATTTCGGATTGTCCAATGCACCATGCAATAGATGTATGTATGTAATTGATTTTACTATATATACGTGTAATAATACTATGCAAGAAAGATAATTCCCATAAGGTGAAAGTATGTAAATTGCAAAAATTTTCTTTTGATTTTTGATAATTTTAATAACATACAAGAGATAAGAAACGTTTATGGGTTTGCACCATAACGCCTGTATGATACATGTATAATGTACACATTACATTTTTTTTTTAAAAGTATACAGAAAAATTATCAATACAAAGTTCATGTTATTTGATGAAATATATACAACAAATAATGGATAATGTCATCAGTGTGTACCCTCTAATATCGCAATTTACTTTCTAAACTTTTGAAAATTAAAGTTTTTCAATATGCAGATGTTTATTTATTAAATGTCCTTTAATAGTTCAATGGTATGTCATTTTGCATATCCTGAAGAATTTTATGGTAGTTTGTTTATGAATGTATGGAGGGGAAAATGATAAGAGGGCAAATGTTCACCAGTCCTATGTTTAACCAAAATAAAAAAAAATGAACAAAAAAACAACAACACAACAACAACATGCTGACAGAGAAATATGAGTCTGTCAGAGAATACAGGAAAAATACAAATCACTTGATTTTTAAGAAATAAATTTCATTTTTAAAAGTACATAAGGGTATGAACTGTGACACTTCACACCAGCATATTTCATGAACAACATTAGCACTTCATGAAAAGTATGCTGAAGTGAAATGTTGCAGCTCATACCTTCATGTATTTTCAAAAATGAAATTTATTTCTGTATTTACATTTTGCTTTTTTTGTCAGAATTCATTCACAGCCATTAAAATAGACAATATTTATCAAGTTTCATACATGCGTTCTGCACACATTCATGAGGAAATGATTTGTAAAGATATCATAAGCAAAAACATTGGAAATGTAAATATCTGATGTGCAAAAAGATCAGAGAAATGAGAAGCATGCTGTGATGAGTTTTTTTCTGGTACACATGGTGAAAAATTGCCACCCAAAATCAACTCGGGTGGACACATCACACTGTACAAGTTTTGTAACAAATTTTCTATATTATATGGATCACAACTCACAGAGAATTGAATATGGCTAGTATAAGCCCAATTAATGCCAAAGTAATTGTTAGACCTTTAGTATTGTTAAGTGTTCACATCTTGAGTAACTGGCATTTGAATTTAAGAAGCTGCCAAATGCCCAACATCTTAGATGTCAAATTATAATTGTAGTGGTTTATAAATGTGGTGACAAAATGCAAAATATATTGCATGTTCAATATTTATTTTGTTGAACATTTTTTTTTACACATGTCCAAAGTGCATCTATTACACTACGAATAAATTTCATTTAGATAATGGCTCTAGTTCACAAAATATTTGAGCAGCCCCAATATGTTCATGTACATTATATATCACATGTGTAAAGACGTCTTACACTTGTGCTATAATAAACTTACCAGGTTCATATTTTGCTCTTAGTTCATCCACCTTCATTTTTTCTTTTAAGTACAAAGCTCTTGTTTTTTCCCTCTGAGTATCAATTTCGTAATGCTTCCTTTCCAGTGACAAAACTGTGTCTTTCTCTGCCAACAGGAGTAACTTTTGTGCCTTGACTTCATTTTTGAGTTTTGATATTTCGTCACTACAATATTCACAAAATTTAAGTATGTACAATATATCATATCAATATACTACTCTAAATTCCTAAACATATGCGAGGAATTTATTATCATGTAATTTTACAAGAAGCACCACTCACTAAATAAAATTACTCGCTTTTATTCTTATATTGCTAAAATACATGTAAAACTCTTGATCAACAGAGTACTTGTTCTCCCAATTTGACATCTATGAGACATTTCGCAATACTAAGTAATCTCATAAAATAAGGAGTCTACAGTACACTATATCTATATTTACATATGCTCCTAGAATTTGCAATCAAAAATATGTGTCAGCCCTTATCTTTGTATTTCTACATACATACAATAACACGCTTGTTTTGTAACAAGCAATTGTAATCACTGTATAAAGACACTCACTTGTTTGCTTTGATAATGCTTAGTAGGTATTTCACGTACTCCTCTCCAGAACTGACTGCTCCTTCTTTCAATATACCTTCAACATCTCCAGTAAGCACTACCTGAAAGAGATTTACCTTGTTTATGGAAAGTAAAAATCATCAGAAAACACTATTTTTACACAAGAAACAATATCAATTATGGTAAACATACAAACATTAACTATGTTAATGATGAAACATATCATTTTACTATCTTTTTATGCAGAATGTGACAGCATCAGTATGTTTACCACAACTGATATTGTTTCTTTTGTAATAATAGTGTTATATGGTGATTTTTACTTTCTGTAAACACAGTAAATCTTTTTCAGGTAATTTAACATTCTATATTAACAGGTTTAGCACAAAGAATTGTAAATTAAGTTTCTGTCAAAACGAGTACCGATATATTTTGTTTTGATTTTCACACTCCTCATTAATGAGTGGTTGCTACCTCTGATTTGGGAGAACTGTGAATTTGTTCCAGAAGTTGTTTGTTCTGCTCCTGAAGTTGATATACTTCGTTCTGAAGTTTCTCTATGCGGTCATCATCAGATTTCTCTTTATTGAGGCCCATACAAGTGAAGAGCTGCATCTATATAAGAATTGTTACTAACTCTTAAAAAAATTCAAGTTTAATATCGTACACATCCTGTTGAGTGCCCTTACCCCTATAAGCATCCCATGACCTTTTTCAACTCTTTAAAATTAAGAACCCCCATTTAAATACAGTACAACTTACCTATACCAGTAATACCTACCACATATCTTCGTGTACTTTCTATGCTGTTTTGACAATTTGAAATATATGTTATAATCAATGAATAAGATCTGAGGGAATTATATCATAAAGGAAACTCATTTAGAATTTAATATCTATTTAGATATTTCTCCATGCTAAAAGCTTGAATATGATAAATTGTAGTTTTGATATCTGAAAATGCAATAAAATTGAAAAATATTGGGAACTAAATATAAACCAGAACCAGGTTTTCCAACCCCGATCAGACCATTGTACTCCAATGGTTTAGTGATAGTTGTTTTCGACCAACTTTTCCACAAAATTTGAAATTCATTCCCTAGAGAATTAACAAATCATATATATAAAGGACATGGTAGGATATGAACCTCATGTGACTTAGATTTTCATTTAAATTTCAAATACAAAGTTAAAGACTGGAGACCAACACATCGAGGTTAAAATATCGGATTGAGTGGATACCACGTGGTTTTCAGTAGGGTCTGCATCCAAAGTAAACATTTTAAAATAAAAAAACAGATCACCAACACATCATGAGAATGCACTTTGAATTTATTTTGGTTGACTGGTTTCAACCTTAGACAGTCGTCATCAGAATAAATTATTACTGAAATGTGCCACGGAAGTAAAAAATTTGGATGGCGTTATATATAAAGTTTGGATGGTTGCTATATAAACATTAATGGCGGAGCACGACAACAAACAGTAATGTGCTGATAATTAGTAAACTGACAATAACTATTATAGTTTTAATCAATTAAATAGTCCATATATTCCATAAACTGTTACAGTTCTATTATAGAATTTTAGAAATGGAGGATACTAAAGACAAACACATCATATGCATGTGTAAGTTTATAAAAATTACAAATCCCATAATAGGTCTGCAGTACTTTCCCAGCAAGGATGCAAATTTTCATGTCTAATTTCACATGCAAATTATCTTATTCATCCTTGAGCAAATCTGTCTCTACTATTAGAACTGCATTTACCTTCAATTTATGATTCTGTTGATTCAATTGTTGACTGGAAAGCTGGTATTTTTTCACCAACTTCTCTGCTTTTATCCTTCTATCTTCAACCTGGTTTACAGATGAATTTGAAATTCAGAATCAAGCTAATTACAGAAATGATAAATCACAAATACATGTAAGGATACTACAGTACCTCTGAAAATAAAGAATTCCCTTTGCATGACTGGCTTTGAGATTCCATTTGTAAAATGTCGATCTGTGTGTTCAGTTCCATATTTTCTGTCCTACATTTCTAAATGAAAAAAATATTTCCTGAAATTTTCAAGTTTCCAAATCTTCAAAACTATAATGAAAGAAAAATACCAATAATAAAACCAATGTCAATTGAAATGCCAGACTTACTTCTACTGTGTTGACATAAGTGGTTATTTGGCAGTGAAGTTCCTCCAACTCTTGGTCCTTGTTTACCAGTTTTTGTTTCACATTCTCTAGCTCAATTGCTACACTCTGTAACTCATGCCTAATTTCAATATTTTCAGCTTTTAGCCGAGTCTGCAAAGATCACACAATTACACATATTATTTATCATGTATCTATCACTGCCTGTCAGATTTAGTGTTAATGGTGCTCATTTTAAATCACCTGCAGCATGAAAAAATTCACATTTACACATCTAAATCTGCTGAAACTGCCAGTAAGAGTTAATTTTGGGTGAACACATCTATTTCAAGCATGTTGACTACATACATAAAAAACTGATCAAAAACAGTTCATTGCCTTCCATAGGCAATACATGCACTTACAGTCCAATTAATACTTATTCATAAAGCTGTTTACTGGCGATGGGTTTTTCACCCATTTATTTTTTTCTTCAAATAAATATAAGCATTATTTGATGCACCGATAATTAGTAATAAATATTCTGTGCTTACATTTTCAGTCTGCAGAGAACCAAGTTCAATTATCAGATGTGAGTTATCCTCTGTCATTATGCTGTGAGATAAGGTTTCATTCATTGTTTTGTTGCTTTCTGCTAACTTCTCAAGAGACTGAATCTGGGATTTCAAGTTATTCTCTGTCGATTTATGCTGATCAATATCTTCTTCCAAATTCCCTATCTGGAGATGATTATTGAATGTCATTTTACTACATATACATGATATACCAAACACAGGAATGATTGCACACTGTAATACACCTTTTAAACTTGGAGTACTACTTACAGTACATATATTAGATTTCATTCTAATAAAAACATCATTGCAATTATTTTTGTCAACTTACACTCATTGAGTCAATTTTTTTCTTATTTTTGTCAAATTATTTGTTTTTAAAGATAAATGAGTTAATCCTAAATCAGAGTCTGCTTTTAAACAACAGACATTTCTAACAAATTGATCTGACAACCAAGTTTTTCAGTGCCAGTGGCCTTTGATGAAGGTCAATATATATGACTTTAATTTCAAATTAGCAGCATGCAGTAACTTCAATTGTGATTTTTTAAGTAGTTCAATACTGTGTACTAAGGACCCCTCCCCCCAATCTGTCCCTGTTATTTTGCTTGAACACATTGAAAAAACGATTTTGTTTCCCTTTAAAATTTCCCCTAAACCATGTACCACATTAGGGTAATGAATAAATTCAAATTTACTCATTTTAGAAGTCACCAACTGGGGTAAAGGTTTCCCACTTAAGTATACAGTAACTTGCATCACAACAATTTTATACTTTCTCTGTATCAAAATTTACCTTTCTTTGTAACCTGATGACTTCCTCTTTCAACATTTCCTGTATATCCGAGTCTTGTTTCCTCATTGTCTGAAGCTGAGCAATTTCTTCATTGAACCAGGCCTCTTGGCTAATAGCTGTTGCCAACTTATTTTTTAAAGAATATACTTCCTGTCTTAAGTCCTGTAACAAAGAGACACAACTGCAACACTGAAATCAGGCATCTTATAAATTAAACTTTAACCTTTTTATATTTATACAGAAATACATATTTAACAGATTTATATGCACTTACTAGTATTTATTGTTCAAAACCCATGAAATTTAATACAGAATTTTTTGGAGTGAAGAGGGTTTATAGAGTTTCATTTTCAATGGATACAAAACAGCATATTTTAAATAAAAACCTCTCAAGTTCAAGATTTATGTAAAATATGTATACTTTAATATATATTTTTATCTAGGAGAGTACATTGTATTATTATTCATTGTAAGAAATAGATCAACAAATATTTGGATTTAACTACTCTGTTTGGACACATTTTATTCCAGTCAGGATTTCCTATTAGGTAGTGGGTGGGGTGGTGCAAATATGATACATATAGTGTATAGGTTATAAATCACATCATGTACCATGCTTGAATTTTCCATGATGTAGTAACTAGTGTACTCGTGGTACACTATATGTACTAACATCTCTAATGAAAAGTACTCATCAAATATATTTAATACATGAATTATATATAATTGTGTGTGTGTGTATATATCTATATATATATCTAAGGCATTTCACATGGCAGCAATTCAACAATCTTACATGATTGTTAAGGTATGCGGAAGCTTACAGCCCATTGGATCCCCAAATCCCTTAGCGATGAGCAAATGGCAACCATAACATCAACATGTAGTGCCTTATTGAAGCGCATTAGGTCAAAAGATGATTTTCTTTTGTGTCTGGTAACTGTAGAGGAGACTTGGGTTCATTATTATGAGCCAGAGAATAAAGCTCAGAGTCATCAGTGGGTAGGACTAGGGTTCCCGAGGCGAAAGAAGTTCAAGACACAACCATCTGGTGACAAAGTGATAGTCACAGTATTTTGGCACACAAAAGGTGTTATTATGTTGAACTTTTTACGTAAGAGAAACACAATAACTGGAGTGTACTATGTAAACTTGCTAGACCAGCTGAGAACTGCCATCCATGAAAAACACTGGGGTAAACTCTCTAAAGATGTTTTGCTGCAACAGGACAATGTGAGAGTCCATTCGTGCAAAGATGCAATGGATGTTGTAGAGCAAAACGATTATGAATTAATACCACATCCTGCCTTTCATCTGACCTAGCTCCTAGTGACTTCTTCCTATTCCCAAACTTGAAAAAGGATATCCGTGGACATCATCTCCAGTGTGGTCTAACTGCATCACACTAGAGGGCAATTATATCTAAAAAGACGAGGTGGATCTCAACCGGAAATAAGTTAGGCTGGTTACTTACTGACTCACCCTCGTAATTTGAATCTATAAATAAGATATTTGGCCTTATCATGAAAATGTTTTCATTATTATTGAATATTGCATTTGGACTGGTAGTTTTCATATCTACTTGTTTTAAGGGACAGTGAAAGTTATCAAATGACCAGTATAAAATTAAGTTGATAGCCCGAGTGACCAGTGAATAAAAATAATTATTTCAAGCCTTGATTATACCGCTAGAGCTAAGGTATAGAGCCTTTCAAACAGCTATCTGTCGTAACATATCTACCATTAGTAATACATGCATAATATATGTGACAAATACCTGTTCTCTGATTAGTGTGTACGTATAATTATATACAAAGTTTTAAAGTGTTTAACTATTGATCACGTTTACATCGTTATCAAACATATTCAACAAACACAACCATATCTAACCTCCGTTTCATCCATCATGAATTAAAACTGTCCCTTTCAATGCTCAGTAAATCTTGTTAGGTTAGCTTAAAACTGGCTCAAGGTTCTGTTTAAGTTTTGAATATGGGCGCCTGTTTTCATTAAAAATTTTGAGTCCAGCGAACCCGACTTTAATTCATATATATTTTTTTTAATGTAAAACTATCAGCAAGGCTAAGATAGTGGAAACAAAAGGTTAGTAAAATTTTGATCATTGAAAATTTTCAAAATAAAATATAAAACTTTGGAGACAATATTTACATTTTATACATAACATCTGTAACGTATTTGCTAAATGCACAAACTTACTTTCAGTTTCAAGCACAAATCCAGCCGAGCCCGAAAAAGAAAACGGCGACATGGCCATGATATGATCAGAGAAGTATTGAGGCGATATTTTATTCGATTGTCATATGATGGCACAAAATACAGGTATCTCTACCAACTTGGGGATGTTTTTTTCTTCTTCATAAGATTTCAAACTGAAAAAAACCCCCAACAAACAAACAAAAGAACCTCACGTGTTTACACTTTTTGCAACTTTTGACTAAAGCAAAAATCGCAATCTTAATCAACATATACAATTAATGTATTTCAGAGGAGTTTCTATCAATCGAAATGTGAGAACAGTAGAATTAGCTGTTTCGGTGAGTGTAAAATTATATTCAATCTGAATCGAGGAAGCGATATAGATCTATATAGAGATTACATATATAGTTAGTCTGTACCTTCAGAAAATTTTAGTGCTATTTACTGTGGTGATCATTCATACCTGTATGTATTTGTTATAAAACGTAAATTTGAAAAAAAGTTCTTGTGTTCTTTTTTTTACAGGACTTTCTGAAAGAACATTTTGGGAATAATTTTTCCCTGAAATCAACAAGCCGCACTGATGCAGGTGTCCATGGCATATCTAATATCCTGCAATTTGTCCTGTATGATAAGTGAGTATAATCTTAATTTGCAGACTGTTTATATTCAAGATTAAGAAGAAAAACTAAACTTGTATCATGTATAATTGTTTTCATTTCAGAAAAGCTGTACTTGACACAAAACATTTCTCTTACTCATTGAATTATCATTTGCGAGCCAGAGAAGAAGAGGTCAGGTAAGTGCTTTGTTGTCTGAAGTAATAGCTGCATGATATGGATTTTTGCACTCCTTTAAAATATACCAGGAAAGGTAGGATAAGTATTTTAATTGTGAATGGTTGTTAATTTATTATCTGCAGTTAAAACTAAGAGATTACTTTTAGTGATAAATTTTTTTTTTTTCACAGAGTGCATAATATTCAGGAGATTCCATTCTACAGAAATGTTGCAGAAGTCGTTAAACAGCGTGTGTATATATATCGCTTGGCTATCTTCAAGGAATTAATGGTTCCAGTTTCCAAGGGTGTCACTATACAAAAGATAAAATGTAGAACTCTTCCAGAACAGGGCACAGGCATTATCTTTAATGACAAAACATGCACAACATTAGGGTAAATGTGTAAATAAGCTATGCTGGAAAACTTTGCTGTATCTATGTAATATTGTAAAATGCAGAACTTTGTGTTTGTATCATCGCTTTATACTTATGTCAGTAACTGAAAATGTAATTATTGTAAAATAGGGGCCTACATGGCTGAGTGGTTAGAGCATCATGCTCAAAATCACAAGGCCTCTCACCTCTAGTCAGCACAGGTTTTATTCTCACTCACGCCAATATATGTGAGAAAGTTTTCCAGTTTACTTTCCGAAGGTCAGTGGTCTCTTCGTGGATACATCGTGTCTGGGTTCTCTCTTCCGCCAATAAAAACTGGATGCCACCAGATAACTAAAAAATTGTTGCATGTGGCAGAAAACAACAAACAATAATGTTGTAAAATAAATGTGTAATTGATGATTGCTTTGGCTCTCTCATACATACAAACATTTTACCGACTTCCTTTGCAGCCCTCCTTTCTGTGTTGATAAATTGGTTGAGAGTGCAGAGATATTGTCTGGTGTTAACAACATTTACAACTGCACATCAGAAGATGGACACATACAGATGAGGAAGAAGAGAGGTGGAAATAGGTCCTACATAAGAAACATACAGATAGACGTGAAGCGGGGACATCCTATGCTGCTGGATCTTCATCCACAGTTGGCACAGGAACTGGAGTTCTGGGAGATTCATTTCAAATCGCATTCCTATATATATAAACAGGTTTGGATTGAACATATTTTATTCTTATGATATTCACAACAAAAGAATTGGGCACAAGTTCTTAAAACTTAGAATGTCCTCTCCTATACACAAGTATGCTGTGATATAAGTTCCTTGACCTTTGTATTTTTTTTATGGGTAACATATACATTAAAAAGTTTCTATACTTGAGACTTGTTGATAGATCCGTCGGATGGTTGGGCTAATGGTAGGGTATGCACAAGGAGAGTATAGTTTGGAGCTGTTGAGAAGAGTTATTTCAGGACAGAAACTGTCTCGAGATGACAACATAACTCTGTTTGGAGCAAATACAACCCATACCATGCAGCCACGGGGGCTCTTCCTTCAAAATGTAGAGTGTCATGAAGAAAGTAAGAGAAAATTCCATTTGAAGTTTCTAATTTGAAGTTCATTCACATTGATTTATTGTATGCCTTTTGTTGTCAGAAATTCATATGTATTTTCTGTATTTTATAGTAATAAAAGAGTGCTGCTCCACAGACAACCCATATATCCAGCTATTGGCCAATTTAAGTAATCTTAGAGACATGTTATACAACTATAATACTAGGGAGCATCAAGCCACACTTCAAGATTTGTCTACAGTGTCAGAGATGAAGCTAGAAGTAGAGGAAGATAGAGCAGCACAGCACTATAGAACAGCCAGATTAAGGGACTCCTCCAATTCTGTCTTAATTCAGACAAAGCTGGGAGTAATCAAAGCAAATATATATACTAATAAAGGTTCATAAATGAAAATGCTCAATAAATAAAATTATTCTATAATTAGAGCATATGTGTTATAATTAGAACATATGTGTAGATATTGAAGAATTTGTGAGTAATTAAAATCATTTTAGAGAATACAAGGGAACATAAATGGCATTATTTCAATACAAAAATACTTTGTCTTGTCAGGTGTGTAAAATTGTAATGTATGTGTAATGTACAGTTCGAGTTCATATCTGAAAAATTATATATAACATTTTTCCCAAGTGCATGTATTTGAAAAAATTACCAAACTGTACTCTTTATAATTCACACTGAAGATTAGCTGGAATAAATCTGCTATATCATTAGATAATAATTTTGAACAATGTGGTTCATGAGGAACCAGTTGTATAAGCTCAGTGGTAGAGCATTGCTTCGTAACCAATAGTAATGAGTTCGAGCCCTGCTCGTGCCATGGCCACGTCAAACCAAAGATGTAAAACATAGGTAGTGATTGCCCCTTTGCCAAATGCTTGGTATTGAGAAGTGAGAATCAGGTCTTTTGGATATGACCTTAAAAATGGGATCCTGTGTCACGGCAGATGTTGGCATGATAAAGAACCCTCACTGCTACTGCTAAGCATAGGTCTAAATTTGTGGCACTTCACCTACAGCTGCCGATGTCTCAATATGAGTGAAAAAGTCTTGACAGGATGTAAAACAAATAACCAACCAACCATTAGGAATGATATTTGCTATACTTCTTATATTAAATGAGGCGAGGGTTGGGGATGACAAATATCAATAAGAATCTTATATGTTGTTAAAAGTCCATTGTTTACCAGTGTATAAATTGTATCCTTTTAATACTGCTGTGCATTCTCAGTGCTTTGTTGACTGGTGTATGTGTTCTTCAGTAGTTTGTCACATAGTGTGCGTTTTTTAGTAGTTAGTTCAGAAGTGCCTCGTTGCTTAGCCTGTTTTCTTCAGTGTTTGATTGAGTCGCTGTGTATTTGTCAGTACCTCATTGCTTGGTGTGTATTCCTCAGCATTTTACTGGGTAGTGTGTATTTGTCAGTACCTCATTGCTTGGTGTGCATTCCTCAGTATTTTACTAGGTACTGTGTATTTGTCAGTACCTCATTGCTTGGTGTGCATTCCTCAGTATTTTACTAGGTACTGTGTATTATTCAGGTTTTTTTATATACTGTGCATTCTTCAATACTTTGAAAAATAGTGCATGTTTTTGTGTTCTTTGCCACATGGTGTAGGTTCATCAGTGCTTCATCATACAGTGTGCTTTCTACAGTGTTTACATGTGGTGTATTCTCTAGTGCTTCATTATTGTGTTCATTCTCCAGTTGTTGGTTGCATGGTATGCATGCCTTATTGCTTTGTACATACCTCATTGTTTCATGACATGGTGTGCATTCTTTAGTGGTTCATTGCTTGGTGTCCTTGAGTGCTTCAGTGCTTCGTTACCTGGTGTACATTTTTCATTAATTGCTGTGCATTTGCCAGTGCTTCATTACCTGGTTTTCATTCTTTTGTGCTTCATTAGATGGTATACATTCTTCAATGCTTCATTACATGGTGTGAATTCAGTAGTAGATTGATGCTTGGTGTACATTCTTCATTGCTTTATTAATTAGTGTGCATTCTCCAATGCTTTATAATATGGTCATGTTTTTCAGTTGCGTGGTGTTTGTTCTTCAGTGCTTTGTAACATGGCAAGCTCTCTTTGGTGTCTTGTTTTGTGGTGCGAGTTTTTCATTGTCTTGTTGTATGGTGTGAGATTTTGACTGTCATGTTGTATGGTGTGAGTTTTTGAGTGTCTTGTTGTATGGTGTGAGTTTTTGAGTGTCTTGTTGTATGGTACAAAGTCTTCAGTGTCTTGTTGTATGATGCAAGTTCTTTAGTGTATTGTTCTATGGTGTGATTTCCTTGATGTCTTGTTGAATGGTATGAGTTCTTCGGTGTCTTATATGGTGTTATTTCTTCAGTGTCTGTTTGTATGGTGCGAGTTCTTTAGTGTCTTGTTCAATGGTGTGATTTCTTTGATGTCTTGTTGAATGGATGAGTTCTTCAGTGTCTTATATGGTGTTATTTCTTCAGTGTCTGTTTGTATGGTGCGAGTTCTTTAGTGTCTTGTTCAATGGTGTGATTTCTTTGATGTCTTGTTGAATGGTATGAGTTCTTCGGTGTCTTATATGGTATTATTTCTTCAGTGTCTGTTTGTATGGTGTGATTTCTTTGATGTCTTGTTGAATGGATGAGTTCTTCAGTGTCTTATATGGTGTTATTTCTTCAGTGTCTGTTTGTATGGTGTGAGTTCTTTAGTGTCTTGTTCAATGGTGTGATTTCTTTGATGTCTTGTTGAATGGATGAGTTCTTCAGTGTCTTATATGGTGTTATTTCTTCAGTGTCTGTTTGTATGGTGTGAGTTCTTTAGTGTCTTGTTCAATGGTGTGATTTCTTTGATGTCTTGTTGAATGGATGAGTTCTTCAGTGTCTTATATGGTGTTATTTCTTCAGTGTCTGTTTGTATGGTGTGAGTTCTTTAGTGTCTTGTTCAATGGTGTGATTTCTTTGATGTCTTGTTGAATGGATGAGTTCTTCAGTGTCTTATATGGTGTTATTTCTTCAGTGTCTGTTTGTATGGTGTGAGTTCTTTGATGTCTTGTTGAATGGATGAGTTCTTCAGTGTCTTATATGGTGTTATTTCTTCAGTGTCTGTTTGTATGGTGCGAGTTCTTTGATGTCTTGTTGAATGGTATGAGTTCTTCGGTGTCTTATATGGTGTTATTTCTTCAGTGTCTGTTTGTATGGTGCGAGTTCTTCAGTGTCTGTTTGTATGGTGCGAGTTCTTCAGTGTCTGTTTGTATGGTGCGAGTTCTTCAGTGTCTGTTTGTATGGTGCGAGTTCTTCAGTGTCTGTTTGTATGGTGCGAGTTCTTCAGTGTCTGTTTGTATGGTGCGAGTTCTTCAGTGTCTGTTTGTATGGTGCGAGTTCTTCAGTGTCTTGTTGTATGGCATGACATTTACAGTGCCTCGTTGTATGGTGCGAGTTTTTCAATGTCTTGTATGGTGTGCATTCTTCGGTGCTTCGTTACATTCTGCATGTTGTCTAGTGGTTCATTACATGATGTGGCTTTAGTGATTTGTTGCTTTTGTATGTTCTTCAGCTGCTATTTTGCTTGATTTGCATTTTTCAGTGCATTGTTGATTGATGCAAGTTCCCAGTGCTTCATAGTATGTTGTGCATTTTGCAATAATTTGTGACATGATATATGTTTTTAAGTGCATTGTTACATTGTGAATATTCTTTATGCAGTGCTTTGTTGCATGGTGTGCATTCTTCAGTGCTTTGTTGCATGGTGTGCATTCTTCAGTGCTTCATTGCATGGTGTGCATTCTTCAGTGCTTCATAGCATGGTGTGCATTCTTCAGTGCTTTGTTGCATGGTGTGCATTCTTCAGTGCTTCATTGCATGGTGTGCATTCTTCAGTGCTTCATTGCATGGTGTGCATTTTTCAGTGCTTCATTGCATGGTGTGCATTCTTCAGTGCTTCATTGCATGGTGTGCATTTTTCAGTGCTTCATTGCATGGTGTGCATTCTTCAGTGCTTTGTTGCATGGTGTGCATTCTTCAGTGCTTCATTGCATGGTGTGCATTCTTCAGTGCTTCGTTTTATGGTGTGCATGTTTCATCAAATGATCTACTTTCTAAGTGTCATTTACCTTCACCCATTATTTTTTAGCTTGTCAATTAAAGTACAGTATCTAATGTTTTTATAAGCCCACATAAAATGCAGGCGAATTATGCTATACCACAGTCATCCATCTGTCCAAACGTCCCTCTGTCCCTGTTACGTTGTCTTTGCAACTCCTCCTAAACCTTTTAAGGAATTTAATGAAGCTTGGACAAAGAGAGATCATAGTGTGTAGATGTACATATTACAAAGGGAACACTGTCCAAATTTTAAGTCATCCGAGTCACTCAGGTGATCTAATGATGTTGGTCTTCATCTGTTGTCATCCGTTAATAATTTTACATTTTTAACTACAAGGCCAGTTGTTACCATATTTGGTGTGAAGTCTATGACCTCTGGAGCCTCACGGGCAGGGCCAAATATGCTAAAAATGCTATATTTTCAAGTATCATCTCTATTCCCACATATGTGAGAGAAAAACTAAATGCATGGTTATGATGTCTATGAAGCCCTCTATCTATATTGTGAAATCCATGGGTCAGGGGTTCAGGCCCTAGGGTGTGGCTAATGTAGCCATTTGGTAAAAATGCATTAAATCTCAATCTTCTTTTCTGCTCCATATAAATTTGAGAAAAAACTGTATGCATGATAATTATGTCCATGAAGCTCTCAACCAATATTGTGAAATTTGTAGCTCCAGGACCATGGGGTTCAGGCCTTACGACAGGGCCAATATGGCCACGTAATGAAAATGTATTAAATCTTAGAAAATCTTCCTTCGTACTTTCTTATATATTTGAGGAAAACTATATGCATGATAATAATGTCTATGAAGCTCTCAACTTAAATTGTGAAATTTGTGGCTCTTGGACCAAGGGTTCAGGCCCAAGGCTGAGGCTAATGTGGCCATATTGTAAAAATACATATTAAATCATAGAAAATCTTCTTGTCTACTCCCTTATACATTTGAGTAAGACTAAATGTATGAGTATGGTGTCCATGAAACTCTACCTAACTTTTGAAATTCATGACTCCTGGGTCAAGGGTTCAGACCCTAGGGTAGGGTCAATATGGCCATACAGTGAAAGAGTATTAAATCTTAGAAAATCTTCTTTACTCCCACATATATTTGAGAAAAATTAAATGCATGATTATGAAGCTTTGTACCTAAATTGTGAAATTCATTACTCCTGGGTCAGGAGTTCAGGCCCTAAGGTGTGGCCAATGTAGCCACATAATGGGAATGCTTAAAAATAATTAGGAAATGTTAAATGATTTATATGCTTCAAATTTCCATTTTTCCTTTTTTCTTTCATTGAATAAGAATTGTATGTATTTTGAAATATCATAAAATGTGCACAGAAGACTCCGTATTGAGGCTTATATGGAAATGTGAGACTCCATGTATGGGCTATTATACACGGGTGACCATAAAGCCCATTGGCCTTTTGATTTAAAAGGAGTTATGGTCCTTTTTCGGGGGAGGGGGGGGGGGGGGGTTATGAAACTTTGTACAAAGAGAGATCACAATGTATAGATGTGCATATTACAAAGAAAACACTGTCAATTTTTTTAAAGGAGTTATGGCCCCTGGACTTGAATGTTTTTGGTCAATTACCTAAGCGGGCGTATCATGTACCGGTTAAGCGGTACTCTATTTTTAAAACGGGAAATGTGTTTTATCATAATCTCCACAATGGTAACATGAAACATGCCGGTTGATTTAGGTGAGCAAGCTAAGTTTGATTTATTTTATTTCATCTTTCAAAAGAAATTGTGCAATTTCAGGGTGAAAGATTGCAAGTGAAAACATGGATATGTCCCAGTATGACAAGGATGTATTTTAAAAACCCAAGGATGTGAAAATAGCACTGGGTGCAAATAAAACAAATATAGTATAGCACGTTGAAGCTATATAAATATTAAATCGGTTATGGTGAAAAAAAAAATTGCCATAATGCCCGGAAGTAATGTAACACTAAATTAATTGAAGGAGTTTTTCTCTTTAGAATTTCACAGGATTGTGAAAATATTCTGTGGATTTGAGGAGGCATGCACTCTCAGAATCACTCAGTTTTGCCTTCTACCACAAAGTCATTGCAGATGTTTAAATTTATGCTTTCTTTTAGCAGCGAATTTTTTATTCTTAAAAAGGTGAAACTAAACTGATAAAATAGGAAAACGACATTTTGATAAGTTTATTATACAGAAATACAGAGGAATAAAGAAGCAAGCGAATCTTTCGTTATAAAAATAAAAGTTATACATGTAAATCAAAATTACGAATCGTAAATCTTAGAAATAAACTTTAAAAATCTACGTGTTAGTTAACAAGTGAATTTTAAAGATTTTTACCAGGTTATATGTGTTAATAGAAGCACAGATTATATAAAAGTAATTTTGACACATCTTTATAATGTGTTCAGTGTAGAAACACGTGTATAGGACACTTGCTCCATCTACTGTTGTCCGTAAGCTTTCGTGTAGCCTGACTTGTCGGCTTTTGTATAGGCTGTCCTGTCCTGTTTCCTTCTGTCGAATATAGACGCAGGGCGTGCCCCTGTAAGAATACACACACATTTGACAATGTTTTGACAATGACCATTATTTTTTTAATTTTGTAACGCAAACAAAAGATATGTTGAGTGCCTGCGTCCCCTCAGCCTTTTTATGACAGCAGTAATGAAAGGGATGAAAGTAGGCTTGTAAAATATTAATGAAAACTATTTAATAAAATCTGAGCATTTACAGTAGCCCCCCCCCCTCTCTCTCTCTTTCTCTATCTCTCTCATTCAGGAAAGGCAGTCCTTGCAGAATATTTCAACACCAATACACCCACAAACGCACACAAATTAGGATTTTGAAGATTTGGCCAAACACCTTTTTTGTTTTTAATTGTCAAGATTTTTGCGAAGCCACATTTTCCCTTTGGAAAACAACGATACGTGCCTGCAATGTCAAATGTAACTGTTTCTGAACTGCGTACAATACTTCCAAAATGATCTGATTAAGACACTCGATTAATCTATTTCTGAAAACCCCAATAATTCATTAGTACAGGGTCTAATTTGGATAAGGCCATGCTACATTTTCAATACAAACTTACCTGTAGCCTGTGCCTGAGGGAGTTCTTTCTCTAGGACTTGGTATGTTTTGGGGGTCACGTCTTGGAATTTTTCCCTGTCGTCCTCAGGCTGTGGTGCAGGAGCGGATTGAGCGGCTACACCTCCCCTAAATCGTAAACGAGTACCTGGTGTTTCATCATGCACATACTATACTGATCCAGGTGACTGAATTATTCAAAGAATCAGAGTTTCTAGTTGTGTTTATTACGAATACTTTTTTTTTTAAAAGCACAAGACATCTTACTAAATTGAGATTCATGTATTTACAAATTGCGATGTGAATCACTAATCATGCAGATAAACTCAATAGTCTCATCATTGTATACATATATACATGTATAGATAATCTCTAAATTTTTCCCAAACATACCTTTGTACGACCAAGTCCACTTCATTTCCGCAGCGGATCATCTCGTTTCTGGCTTGTTCGTGGGTAGCGCTCTGCATGTCAAACTCGCCGATCCTCAGAATCAAATCGCCGTTCTGTAATCCACACTTTCCTGATAAGCTTTTGGGCTGAACCTGAATTTTGGAAGATTCACATGAATATTTTCGTGATGAGTGAAGTTATTCTTTTTATAACTCTGGAATCTTGAAATTTAAGAGGGGTCCAGGAAGGGATATTTGTTATTTTGAAAGACGATAAAATGATAGGAGGAAAGATTTCAATGTCTGGGGAAATAAGTTTCACAAATTTGGCGTAAAAACGCGTGTCATTTGATGAACATAAGTAAGCAGTGTGTGCTGTGTGATTGATACATGTACCACTTTAGAGATAAGGAGAGACACGTGGCCGCTACCATGAATACAGAGAGAAGTTCCTGTAAAGATGTTGAGGAGGCCCCGGTTAATTAACACGTAAGTTTTCGTTTTTGTTTGTTGTTTTTTTTCTCTCTCATGCAATCAATGGTTTTTCTCTCAATTATTATCATCAGAATTAATAAGTTAAATATATAATTTTGATTATCCATGTACACTTGCAAGAATTGAAATGCATCAATGCAAGTAGCGTCATGGATTGCGTGATTTGATTCCAGAGTGATTTCTACAGTTTTGTATACAGAAAAAAGAAAATAACACCCTTCCTGATGCATGCATGTACTCCACGATTTAAATTTCATATATTCCAAAATCGCCCCCATGAAATTTCAGTGCTCATGAAATATTAGATTCTTCATCTCCAATGACGATAACAATCTGCTCGGCTGTACAGTGGTCTAGAGTTCCTACTCTTGATGTCAATGAGCCGATCTGAATCTCACCGAAGTTATTCGTGTCTCTTTTAATAAATAACGCATCGGGGTTCTTGCACGTGCTTCGGAATCCTATTATTAGCCCGATACTTATACCACATAATGTGTTAATATTCCTGACATAATGTCCTTCGAGATTTAAAGACGAGTCTCTCTCTCTCTCTCTCTCTCTCTCTCTCTCTCTCTCTCTCTCCATATGCCCTGTCAATTGAATTTCGAATTCAGTCCCATCACTATTTGGAGTTGGATGGAAAATCTCAGGATTTTTGCTAGGTCCATGTTAATTTTCAAAATGCTATAATGAGCGATTTTCATAGTTTTAATTTTCTAGAATTTCTGACCCAACACTGGATCCGCCTTGTGATTTTCAGCTCTACGTGAAAAGAAGGACAACTCCGACTGAAAAGAAATACTTCACGTATAAGGCTTGAAATTTGATCCACAGCGTGAAAGTTGTAAACGATATGAAATAACTTACCTATCATTCAGATGTATTTTTGAGCAAGTCTACTTACGAACCAGACGGCATGCAACTCGAAAATCAAATGGAAACGAATCATGAATCTTTCTTTTAAAAAAAATAATACTAAATAAAATCATGATTCTTTCCAGACGTTTTGATGCAACTATAGGTATATGTGTATTTTAATAGTTTACGTATGTATGTCCTTCAGGTGAATTTGTCAGAGATGATCAGAGATGAGTCACTATATATTAATCTTTTAATGTACACTTCAGCACCAAAATGTCGATTTTCTTTTACACAGGTGAGATGTCTTACCTGCGCGACATGAACAGGACATCCTACATCCGACCCTCCCTGAAGTTTGAATCCCCATGGCTGGCTTGTATCAAATCTCCGCAGACCTATAGGGACGATCTGGCCATCCGACATTTTGTTTACGATTTCTTGGCAATATCCACTAACTTTCTTTCCCCCTATTGAAAGTTATTTGTGCCTATGGAAAGTTTCTATGGCAACTTAAGTTGTTGTTGTAACAGAAAATTAGTGTCTGTCTCTGCAGCGTGAATTCCTTACTCCCCGCCGGCAACACATGCGGAAGGAAGGATTAACTAATGCGATTTATGTTTACAAATTACAGTCATTCATGGAATGGAATGCTGTTTCAATATTATTGGAAATAAATGATGCATGAAATGTGCACAACGGCAATATACTAGGTGGTAAATCCATTTTTTTTACAAAAAAGTTTTCCCCCATTATTTTATTTTCGAACAATGGTGACCGCCAGTTACTCAGTTAGTGTTTCTCTCTCTCTCTCTCTCTCTCTCTCTCTCTCTCTCTCACTCTCTCTCTCTCTCTCTCTCTCCCAAATGAAAAGAGTGAAACGGCTGTAACTCCGCTCTCCAATAATTAGTAATTACGTATGTGTTTTACAATTAAGAGTTGTGTAATGTTTAGTATATGTACCAAATAACCTGATGCGGTGGTTACCGATAAAAAGTGGCTCCCGCAAACTAACGTTTCTATAAAAAAAAGGGGGGGGGGTGGGGTGGCACCTTTTTTACTACCCTCCTTTAATTTCAACTAATGAAATCGAAGACGAGTTTCCTTATCAAAAATGTTTGTGACTGGGTTAGTGGATCAATTAAAAGAAAAAAAGGTGTATTCCATGATTTTTGTGATGTCCAAAGCTGCTCTCCCAATTATCGATTTTTTAAGTCTTCATATAATTATTAAAGTTACCGATCTGTCTCCCAAATGTTGTAGATGAATATCATTACCATCTGGAATATCAATGTGACCTTTTTTATTACAACAAAAGAAAATTTTACCTAAATAATATAGTGACAACACCAGTGTGGTTTGTCATGATGTATTGAATAATGAAGATATACTCAAGTCGTCCTTGGTCCTACGAAAGTCAAAACCCAAGGCATTCTGTCCACATGGACATCTTTTCTTGTGACTTCTGTGTGCGTTAAGGCTGTCTTCCAGACAATAAAGCCAGTCGCAGCCAAGCTTCAAATACGTGACTTAGATTTTTACCAAGCTTTTACTTTAGTTGAACAGCGTATTGCGACAGTGAAAGATATGCGCACAAATGTCGACGTTGAGTTTGAAAGGACGGCTGATGAGTTGGTGTCCCAAGATTGTGTAAGAGGCAAACACACAGCACACAGATGTAATGTTGGTGATAGCACTGATTCCTTCTGATTATTTTAAAGCCAATATTGCTCTCCCCTTTCTTGATTATTTATATCAAGAATTAAGTTGTAGGTTCTAGAAAGATGACATATCCCCAGCTATTCAGTATTATCACTGGTCACTGATCAAATGGCTAAACTGGGCGATTCTGATGTTAGTCGCTTATAGCAAATGACCTGATGTTTTGGGGGGAAACTTGGGGAAAGTGAACATCCTGATGACGGTGCTAATGTCGACGATCCTAAGTCGGTGCTGTTACAGTGGAGGAGGACTTGTGCAAATATGAATGAAGGGGACAGATCCGACAGTTTGCTGGCAATGTTTAGAAATACTAGTGCACATTGGCTGCACCTTACCAGTGACCTCCAGTGAAGCTAAGCGCTCTTTTTGTGGCTTGATGAGGATTAAGCTATAAGAGACAGCAATGAATGAAGACCGGTTACGGCCCTTGGTCTTTGCATATTCACCATTCTATGAACAGTAACATACGAGCAATATGCGAAGAGTAGGAAAAATAAGAGAAAGTTGTTCAAGTTATGTATCTTGCTTAATTAAACTTAGAAATAAGAGTGGCTGGAATGGTAACGTTTTAATGAACGGCTGGCATCCATTAGTTTTTCGTCGTAAATATTCCACATATGCATTTATGTTCGTTGTTATGCATCTATTTGGGTGATTTCGTATTGTCTACAGTAGAGGTTAAAAACGTAGAAACCCAGGAGTTTCCTGACTCCCAGCCTTTTGGAACCCCAACCCCAACGCCGGCAAAATAAAGTTGGATCCGCGCCTGACGAAGAAACATGAAATATGTCAAAGGTAGATGACGCAGTACGAAAGAAATCTCAGCAGTCGTTTGTTCAGTCTAAAACCCTCTTGTCCGACTTTTATCAGTCTCAGGAATGATGTCTTGTTATAAGGACTTTGCGACTTCGTAATTATTTTGATTTGCAAAGTTACAAGTTATATAAAAAATGTTACAGGAACTTGAGGAAGAGAAAATCCGATTTTTTTCTTTCTCAAATCTTATCAGGAAGGGAAATTCTGAAATTTCATTTATGAAAAACGAGCTATTTTTTTTTCTCTTCAGACTGGAAGAAAGGGCGGACTTATTAAAACTACCCACCTTCTCCTTACACTCAGCGACTTGTCCGGAGTGTGAGGAGAATGGGGTGGTTTTAATCAGACTGTAGGAATACCCATCCCACATTAGCATAAATGAGCGTTAATGTATTTAACCCTCCCTTCTTTTAAAAAAAATAGTTGCAAACAATGTCTGCTGAATTTTATTATAATTTTCATAATGTTCGTAGAAGTTGTACAACTTGTAAATTGTTCAACGATAATGGCATAATGTTTGTAGATGTATCAAACGCCAAGATATACTCTAAATTGGTGTAAATCGAGCAGTATATGAATTTAGACATAATGCGCATGATATGGTTTAACAAAAGGCCTATGGACCACAAGACTTACCTGATATAACATGGTCTCGCTATTTTGGAGAAGAACATTTTTCTGCAAAACAGATGTCCCCTATATTTATGTATGATGTAAAATTTGATTCCTGATTGTAGTCCCACAACACATCTAATTTAATGGGAAAGTGCTGCCATGATCAACTGCTCATTGAATGGTTTCAAAACTTGCCTCGAGACTACTTCCCAGCATGTAGATGTAACAGCTGATATACGGTGTACTATTTTAACAGATTTTGTATTTCGAGCTAAAGAAGTTGCTGACACACTATTAAGCATTATGAAAAAAGTCTCATCCTATACACAGGGTACATGGGAGAGAGAGAGAGAGAGAGAGAACACCTGAATTCAGAACATCTGCATATTCATATGAGTTAGTGTGACCCTGCTATTAGTGAATATATATAAACAATGTATATTCAGATTTCATATATATTCTCATGTAAAACTTTGATTCCCTATTTAAGCCGGCCCTATATAGATATGAATCTGCACTACACTGAAATGCTTGCATACTTAATACATGTATACCTAATCAGTGGTACGTGAGAAGAAAATTTGTCGAGGCCCATCCTAGTCCTGATTATAAGGAAGTAGACTCTGCAGTACCTGAAGATGCTTGCATGCATAGTAATGATGAGCAAATCACTACGCTGCTGGTCATGAGTTGATTTTTTATGTAGAATTTCCTAATAATTGACCATGTACATGCATTAATTTGATTCCCTATTATGATTCCACTCTACCTCTGGAGGCGTGGTTTGAATAAACTGAAATTTGCACTATGGTTGCATATATTGATATGCCTAATATTATGACCCTGCTGGTCTTGTTGAGAACATCGTCCACAATAAATATTTCTACGCAAAAACTTTGATCCCCCCCCCACCGACCATGATTTGAACAAACTTGAATCTGCATCTAAGGATACTTGTAGTAATATGACTAACCATGACCTGCCGTTCTTGAGAAAAAGATTTTTTAAAGACTCTTTACTGTTATATTCCCATGTAAACTTTGATCCCCTAGTGTGGAACTCCTCTCCCTCGGATATTATCTTAATTATGGAATCATTGTATAGGGATATTACAGACAACAAGATCTTGCATAGTTTGGCTAAATCGGAGAGGACCTGAGTACCTCCATTATTCAATAAATCACTGATGTTATCAATATAATTATAAATTTATTAATTATTTATAATATTTCTACCGGTAAAATAAAATTTTCTTTCGTTCACATCTTTTTATATAAAAAAAGTCACACTTCAAAAGGTAATGGAATTCATCTCCAACGCAATATTCTATCATCCTTGTCGATACCAAAAATATACCTTGCTCGATTGAAAATCTATTATTCATGCGCCTAAAATGAAATCGAGCTACTGTTAAATCATGTGGGAGACAGATCAGATGCTTCTCAGGCATATGTAAAGTTTCGATAATAGAAAGCTTTTGGACATCTTATGAATTTTGGAATGTCAGTTTTGACTGAATTGATCCATTAGCCTAAACTTAACTAATTCTAGTCAGGAAATTTGCCTTGGAACATATTGAGAAACCCAAAAGCTCTGATAAACATGTTAACCAAGTTGCCTAATCACGAGTAATTGCCCTTTGTTATAACTCTTTTTCACTCGAGAGGTACAAACACACGTTCGTGACTAGCGAAAAAAGATCATATTGGATTTGGAAATTGAAAGAATGATGAACACTTTGTCTTATACACCAGATTGGCTTCGTGCCGAACATGAAACTGGGGTAACAAGTTGTTAAATGATTAATTGATATATTTTTATTTTGATAGCGGCATTCGATTTGATGATAGTTGACTTGTGACAAGTTAGAGTCTAGACTAGTTTACCGGTAATAAAAATTTCAAAAAGGTTGTGTATATTAATATGGCCTGACACAAGTTCAGATGAAGTATTTTAGTCAGAGCGTCTTTTTTTTTTTGAGTTTTGTCATCATTATAAGAGTCATTGTTCTTTCATTTCTTTTATAGACTACTATTATGGCTGTGGAATACGATGGAGGCGTCGTTATTGGTGCAGATTCAAGAACAACGACAGGGTATATATAAAGCAATTAATCAAGGCCATTTAAGGAATGGGTGTCTTGTTTGGAGGGGGGATATGGTGATCAATCGATTTACTAAGATATCTAGTAAATTAAACTTCCCTATCCCTATCTACCCAGAAAATTGAAGAGTGTACATTGAATTTTAAAGTGTCCATGCATAATATGTTGAAAGAGCTTCCATTAGAGCAAGTGCAGCTACTTCTATCTACATGTATAGGAGCAGGTCCAGAAATTTTTCCCATGGAAGTGAGTTCCATCTCGTGCATTTTTAGGGGTCCAGTTGATAATATGGACTAACATCTGTAAGTGCACACAATTATATATTTATTTTCAATCTAACTCAGGGATGGTGTGTTCAGACCCTGTCCTCCCTTATATGCATCCCAGACATAGCCTCCACCAGTGGAATTAAGATATTTGATTTAAAAGAAAATGGGGAAATTTTGTACTGTACTGAAAATCACACAATAGGATAATAAAAATCGGCAAAAGTGTATATTTAATACCAAGTCAATGATTATCCAGAAAATATATCTAACAATTCCCATGTAGCAATGATGTATTTCAATTTATCACAATAAATAAATACTTTAGCATTTGCATAACAGTATATAATTTCTACATCTTTGACAACCTCCTTGTTTTCTGTTGTTACAATGATATATTGAAATCCATTGCAAGCCTAGAATTAATCAAATTGATCACAATCATTTGATGTCAGTTGTTTTCATAGATCTGTAGAATAATGAAATTCTCTGTTATAGTGGAAGTGGCAAGGTTGATTTTCATCGTCATGTGCATGTATATTGAAACTCACCCTTCAGCTTCAAATTTAGATCCACCACTGGCTCAGTTGTATTATGATGTGAGAATGAAGATGTTGTACATTAGGCCTAATGCAGCACACTGCATTTTATAAGGAACCACAAGATTAGGATATAATATTGAGATAATCAATGTAAGTTTGTAATATGAGATTAAGGAGATTTGACTTTGCGAGATCTCCAACATTTTTAAAAAAAGGACTTCTGGGATTGTGATGAAAAAAAATTCTAGATGCATGTGCAACTTCAGCTCAGACTTTTTGCACACTTTAGTCTTTAAAGCTCACAGTATGAGCCAACGCTTGGTGTTGGGTCTCTGCACTCACTACAAATGACATGAAATTTGAATATGTCTTTATGTTTATATGTATATTGTTATGCCAAATAGTGTGACCAGCACATTGGATTTCTCAACCACCTAGGCAAGCAAAATCAATATAGTCTCATGAGATGTCAGATTACAGATCAGGGATGTGGAATTAATCTTTATCATTAAAAAAATTATAAAAATTCAATACTGTACTTTCATTTTCAAGAGCTTTATGTAGAAAAAAGGATATCATGTACTCGTATTTCATTCCAAAGACAATATCACACATGTAATTCTTGTCACCATGCATAAAACTGAATACTTTCATCATACATAACCAAGAGCATTCTTAAGAATTCTTCAGTAATAAGTGGTAACTTTGCTATATCTGTTTTCTTATTTGATTTTATGTGTATCTGTTTCAGTGCCTACATAGCTAACAGAGTGACGGACAAACTCACTAAAGTTACAGATCTGATCTATTGCTGTCGGTCAGGATCAGCTGCTGATACTCAGGCTGTAGCAGATATTGTGAATTACCATCTTAATTTCCTCAAGTAAGTAATGGACATAGTAGAATATACTTAAAGTATATATCGCTTTTATGACTTGATACACTAGTGTCTAATTTTTAGCTCACCTGAGCCAAAGGCTCAAGTGAATTACTTTCCGTTGTCTGTCGTTGTCATAAATTTTTCACATTTTCATCTTCTTCTCCAGAACCAGTTGGTCATATTTGGCACAAATCATCCTTGGGTAAAGGGGATTCAAATTCAAGTTTATTCAAATCAAGGGCAACACCCTTCTCCAAGAGGAGATAATAGCAAAAATATACTTGGTACAAATCATCCTTAGGTAAAAGGGATTCAGGTTTATTCAAATGAAGGACCATGCTCCCTTGAAAGGGGAGATAATCACAAAAATATAGAAACAGGGTGGTGGTCATTTAAAAATCCTTTGAAGAACCACTGGGCCAGAAAAATTCAAATTTACATAAAAGCTTCTTGATGTATTGCAGATTCAATTTTTAAAATCACAGCCAACAGAGGGAGGATGAGGCCACAATAAGGGATTAAAATTTTACATGTGAATATATAGGGAAAATCTTTAAATAGTGGGCAAGGTAACTCAGGTGAGCAATGTGGCCCATGGGCCTCTTGTTAATTATTTTTATGCTCCAATACAAAATGGTCTTGGATGTAGTGTTACCTCTTTCTGTCCGTCATTCTGTTGTAGGTAGTTCTTGACCTTTTTTTTTTGCAGTGCATGTTGTTTATATTTATGACGTACAGAATGAGTTTGAGTTTCATGTTGATTGACCTATTTTCAACAAAGTTATTACCCTTGAACTTTCAAAATTTATAACTATTAAATGTTGTCTAAACTTTTTTTCCTGATGTTGTTTTAAATGATAAGCAGAATTTGATGTGTATCTTTATGATAAACACTTGCAGATCACTACAAATGGTTAAATGGGTGTCTGTTAGTTAATTTCCAACCCAATTATCCTAATAATTTAAAGTTTTTTTTAAAAGAGCTAGAAAGTGAGCTAGTGGCTTTTATTTCAAGGCATTACTAAAGTTTAACACCAGTTCTTATCTGGTGAAGAATTTTATTTTATAAGGGTTATGACATGCAGTAGCTGTGTGCACCTCCATGGATCAACTAAATTTTTCCTAGAAATTCAGGATGTGTGGGGTGGTGTTCTTTGAGATTGTTTAGTTTCAGTTTAGAAATTTTCTCAAAATACAGTAAATAGTCAGACCACGCTTATTGACTATTTAAATGCATGTAATGGTACACAATTGTAAATACAGTACTGTTTAGATTATTTGCATGTTGCAGTTTGCTCTCTTGTGTTGTCATATGTTGTATCTTGTCAATGATTCAGAAAATTTGCACATTGTCTTAAAGGGACTGGTTCAGGTGTTTTGCAAAAAATATCTATTTTTCATTTTTAATGTTAAACATTAAAAATATAAGTCATTTAACATTGACAACCTTCTTAATGCAAGGGTAAGGGCAATATTTGTATTGTGTAATACCCTAAATTTGTTAATGTGTATGAACAAACTAGTGAAATATTAATTTGTAATTTAAATCATCCAAAATTTTCATAGACAGAAATTTAATTTTTAAATGGCACATTTTACCTACAGCAATGCTAAAGAATACTTGAAATGTGATGTTCAATTTATCATAAACGTAGATTGACAACCATACTTTTTGAAAACTTTGAAAACAATAACATACACTGTTTACACAACAAATAATAAATCTCTATTCTGTCATAATATATCACCTTAGATTATTTGGGTGAAACCTTTCAAATATTAGACAATAGATACTGATCATTTAAAGTGGAAAACAAAATTTTAGTGAAAATCATGAATCAATTCCATTAAGTGAAGGGAACAAAATATATGAATTTCAGGGTCTCTGTTCCAGGAGGTCCTTTGAGAACAGGCTTTTTTCAAAACCTCAAAATTAATGAAGTTAATAAATATTCATTTATCAAGCTTGGAATTTTGTGGACAAACTGTGACAGATAGTTTTGATAAACTGTGACAGATAGTTGTGATAAACTGTGACAGATAGTTGTGATAAATTAAAAAGAATGTAACTATCGGAATTCTGGAATTACACAAGGCTCCATTTTAGACCCCCCTTTTTTTTTATCCAGTATATTAATGATTATCCACAAGCACTGAAGCTTTCCCCTGTAAATATGCAGATAATATTTCACAAAGTGTAACAAGTAAGTCAGTAGAAACAAAGAGTCAAAGATGTGTGAAGATCTACAGCAGAGTATAATTTGGATTAAACAAAATGAATGAAGCATAAATCTGTCTAAAACTCAATGTATTCCTGTTGGATCTGCACAGATATTACCAAACTTTGATAATGAAATTTAGTGGTAAACATCCATGTCATAGAATGTGTCCAGGATTGGAAACATGTAATCTATACTTTGGCAGCCTAATGTTTTAATCCATTTGAATAACTAGGTTGGATGCAATATTTGAAAAAAAAATGGACAAGGAATTACTGAGATGTTTATTTGTGCATATTGTACATTTAAACAAAGTCAAGGTTACTTGGTGGAGTTTTCTTGTGGCATAACCTTGTAGTTATTCAGCATTAGAAACTTGTGCATAATAAGACAAGGTTTTGGTGATGCAACATGAATTTTACCTCAAGTAATTTAAACAAGGTCCAAGTACCTGCAAAGAAATGAAATCCTTGTCAGGGTCATAGGTTTGTAAGAGAAATAACAAAATTTCATTCATGACTCTTCATGGAGAAACATCACAAGCCCACACATGGTGCAAAAGTCTTTATCATTTGGCAATATAAGTGTGTAGTTGCTAAAGACACTTGATACAACAACAAAAAATAAATGCATTGGTTGATATTGTAATTTTTGGTTCAGTTTGGTTGTAAAATATAAATAAAGAATCCTAAAACAATAAGAGACTTGTGAACTTCCTATAGTGTTCAAAAGTTGAGATAAATTTACCCTCCCGATATAAATCTATATAAATTTCCCCCACTGTTTTGAACTTTATCAATAATTGAAAAACTATGGGAAAAAATCACATTCCATATGGTAAATTGTATTTATTTTACTTCTTAAAAACATGAATTTATTTTTCACCTTTGAAAAAAAAATTGTTTGTAGCAAGTGTTGTTTAATATATGAAACATAATGCAGGAGTTATAATTTTCAATATACATGTATCTGATAAAAGTTACAAGTGTTTATATATTGGTATTGTTCATCAATCTCTTGTTAAATTCATCTTTTGTATTTTGACAGAATGGATACCGGAGAGGAGCCTAAAGTGAAAATTGCAGCCAACATATTTAGAGAATTGTGCTACAACAATAGAGACAATTTATCAGCAGGGATCATTGTTGCTGGATGGGATAAAAGTGAGGGAGGACAGGTAGGTATCCGGACTTACAGGATTGTTCAGTGTTAATCTTACAGAACAGTATAACTTGCTGATAAAGAATTCTTGGGGGCATCTACATTTAAATCCTTATTATCCATATTGTTACTTTTGATTAGTAATTTAAAAGTAGCTAGTAGCAGTCTTTGAAAGAATTGTGCAGAGTGATTTGTCGATGAAAAGGTTTCATATTTCTGTGTTGGAAATTTATTGTACATTAATAGAGAAATGTTTTTTTTTTTTTACCTCTCACCTACAAGATATAAATCATGTATTAAAACTGCACTAATTTTCTTATGTATATCCCAGATAACTCTGTATTTTACACAAATTTGTCTATAGGAAATGCAATCATTCTGACATCATTTATATTTTCATAGAAAGCAGGCTAGACCTAAAATACATTTTAGGTACTCTGTGCTAGAGATAACAAATATTTATTCTGTTTGAAATATGGTTGGTTGGTTGGTTGGTTGTATATTGTTTAATGTCCCACTCAAAAAGTGTGAAATATGACCCATTCTTGGAAAGATATATGATGGAATATATGATGAAGTAAAGGGCAGATAATTTTGTATTTCACAACAAAATTTGTGAAGATTTGACATCATTTGTATCTGTTCCTAGAAAGCATCATAACCATGCATTTAATGATACATTCACCTGTAATACTTAATTTTTTTGTTTGTTTTAAATTGAAAGCCTTTTGGGCAGCAAATTAGAACTTGTTTAATATTTTCAATTTTGATCTATGATTGTAACCTACTGTTACAATTTTCATGAGGTTTGGAGAATGAATTTAAAATTTGTACTCGGTGGTTGAGGTCATAACAACAAATAAATATGTGTTCAAACATTTTCGTGTCCTGTAGATTCATGTTTGTACTGACCATAATCCATGGGGCAAGAGCAGGGCCATAATTAGGAGTTCAAAGTTTTATGAAGGTGCCTATACTTGAAAAATCTCCTTCTTAGTACAATAAGGGAACAATTTATCAAATTAATATACATATATAAGCATTCTTATGTAGATAAAATAAAAACTTGTTTGACGTGGGGTCAGGGTGGAGTTTACAATAGGGGATTTAGATAGTGATATACAAAAAATAATTTAAAACTTTCTTTTCATTTCACTGAACAAGGATAGTACAAAGTAATCTTCATGTAGTGCAAATTCTTCAAGTTCTGTTCGAACCATGTCCCCTGGGTCTCAGGCATTGTACTCAGTTGTTCTTAGGACATCAAGTACATTGACAAAATTTTGGGAAGAAATGATTTTTATTGTATTCAGGTGTTCTTAGAACATCAGGGACAGTGACAAAGTATTGGAACTCTTAAGTATGTGACTGCTTTATGCTTATAAGTCCCCTACCAGCTTCACCAAGAAAGGCTACTTCTTCTCTGTCCATCCATCTGTCACAACTTAAGTTTTCCAGGATTTTTTTCACCATACTTTGATATAGGAAGCATAAATTCAGTATCTGATTTACTTATAATTGATTTTATGGGATTTATGAAACTTCATGCTGAATGTATTTTTCTGGGATTTTCTCCACTATGCATATACCTAGGAAACTTAAATTTGAAATGTGGTAATGTGATAAGGAGATGCAGATTAAATGTCACTTTCAGCTAGGTTACTAATTCTAACAAAGCTTGTAAGACTTAATTTCATTGTAGACTGTACTTCTTTAATTCTTGTACAATGTATAATTCTCTATATTCTTTTTATATGCAAGTTCCATATATTTGCATTTCCGACTGGTTTCTGTGATAGCCATTTGAAGGTCCAATTTGTTAATTTCCTCACAATTTACAACTGGATGTAAATTCCTCACTTTATGCAAAATGAAAGGTTAATGGGTGGGAACTATGGAAATTAACATGGATTTCAATTTCTATTAGACAGTATTTTTGATATGTCAATTTTATGTTTTCATTTTTATTTCAAATATATGAAGGTGAGTCAATAATTATCCAGCCTATCCCATTTCCGATTGATTTTCATGCCTTTTTCAATACATGTTTTGTACAAAATTGTGTACACGTGTCAAGTCATTCTTTGATAGGGTATTCAATGTCAAACATGGCTAAGGATACAAAGGTATGCTTTTCATCTAAAGTTGAGTACCGTGCTGTAATTCAGAACTTGTATTTAAATGGTAAAACAGGCAAGGGAATACACAGCAAGTTAGCTAATGTGTATGGGTCTACTTGGGTTAAATTCTGGGTAGGGGAATTCAAACATGGTAGAATGTCCTTAGAAGATGAAGCCATGTCTGGATGCCCACTGGATGCTACCAACAAAGAAATGTGTAACACAGAATTCACACTTGCAAAGTTGCAGTGGATGCTGTAGAGTGAAACAGGTATGAATTAATACCACATCCTGCCTATTTGCCTGACCTAGCTCCTAGTGACTCTTCCTATTCCCAAACTTGAAAAGGGATATCCATGAAGTCCGACGTCATTTCTGGTTTGATGAAGAAGTCAGGATGGCAGTTGAGGAGTGGGTCGGTGGAAAGAACCCTGACTTTTTCAGTTCTGAGCTGATGGCACTTGGACACTGTTGGTCTAAGTACATCACACTAGAGGGCAATTGCATCGGAAAAAAAAAAGAGGTGGATCTCAACCGGAAATAAGATAGGCTGGTTAGTTATTGACTTGCCCTCGTAAATGTAATGAATCAATTTTTGTTTGTTGGGTGTGTGGGGATGATACATGTATAATTACAATGGAAAACATGATGCATATATAGAATATAATAAGAGTTATTGCAAGCATTTCCTATGTGATGACTTTTGATTGGCTTAAGAACATTGATAAATTACATGCTACTTCATCTCAGTTTCCCCTGGCTGAGGCAGTGGTTAGATTAAAGGTCATAGGAGACAATTTTCAAAAAACGTTTGTTTTGCATGAGAATATGTTCTTCTTTAATTACTTAATATATATGTGAATAAGTTATTTTGGAAAAATCACATTGTAACAGATCCCACAGATCATGAAATATTGCTGTGGTATGCAATATCGGAATAGTATGATGACTTATCTCCCTTGCTTGAAGGCGTCAAAAGAGAACAGCTTGATGCAAAAGTGTATTTATTTCACTCTGTTATATGTGTATGTTTATACTAACAACTGCAGGTTTTTAGCTTTCAAGATGGTTCAAAGTTCTTGCATTCAAGTGTAATGTACGGAGTCAGATGGGTGTTTGAATGTACTTGTGTCCAAAGAAAGATTTGGGTGCAAAATCTACACCTAGTTCATTTCAAAGTCACACAGAACTCAAAATTGTGTGACAATCATTTTACTGGGAATGATGGGGATCAGTCTTGTATACATCCTACTTAAGCAAAAATAGTGGGTACAAGAAATTAAATCGACCAGACTTCCAACTATTTTTGACAATGGACCTACTGCAAAGATGGGAAAATACTCCAAAACATTGACTGCTTTATTCATAAGCACATGTATAATGAAAGTAGGTATGAATGTTTATAACTTAGTATTTACATGATTAAGCTCTTCTGATCAGAACTTTTTTGTCTTAATTGATATTAAAGATCAATGAATCTAATGTTATATTAGTATGTTAAAAATTGCATGATCAGAATCCCCCCTTTCTGTTTGAAATGAAAAGTCAAAAGGAAATAAAATATTGTGGAGCGATATTGAAATTACAAGCATATATATTAAGTGAAATAAACCAAGTTTTCACAGTCATGGAAGAGTGGGGGATAATTGTTTTTATATGAAGCTCAAATTTGCACTTCAGTTTCTTTACTGAGGACAGAATTTAAAAAAAAGTTTTAATGTTAATTAAAGTGATAGTAACTTATTCTTCAAATGGTCCCTATTGTCACAAATGTTATTGTTAAAGAATATTAAGAAGCCACTTAAGTTTATGATCATTATATTCACCTGTTATACTAAAATAATTGCACACAATGCATGTAAAATCTCTAAAGAAAATAAATTAAAAAATATATGATGTGTGTAAAGGAAACTCTGATCTAGCTGGAGTTGGGGTAGGGTTTAGGCACATGACAGTGATCATTATCAGATTCTGTTATTTTCATATGTGAATGAAGATATATTGGGTGACTGGCCCCTTTGCTTGTTTTGGTAGTAGTAGTGAACATGGTGAATGAGGATGAATGGTTTGGAAATAATAGGAATTTTGATCGATCTTCTTGTTCATCCTCCGATGAATTGTTGATGTGACTGGCATTTGCATTAATTAGGGTTCAAAGTGATATCCTTGTACAACAAACTTTGGTTCCTCATCCAGAAACTCCTCCAGTTGAGAAATAAATTTTCTATGGGCTTGCTTTTGTTTTGATTCACAATTCCGATTTTGAAGTAGCTCTTATGACGTCACAAAGGGGAATCAGGAACTGCAACAAGTATCGATTTTCTATTTATTCTGTGTACCTTTGCACTTTTATCTCTTAATTAATATCATTATCAATTTTAGAAAAAGCATTTTATGAGGAGTTTATGAAATAAAGTTGATATTTAAAAATCCTCTCCTATGACCTTTAAGTATGACATTAGATATCACAGCAGCATGTTATATGGTAAATATTTTTATAAATGCTTCAAAGGTGGTAGGTCTTTAAGCTTAAGGCTTGGACTAAATAATATATATATACCACACATACTTTATCATAAAAATCAATTTTTGGATCATTTCATCTGACTAAACAGTTAAGTGATGCATAATTTTTGAGTTTTTAGCTTGTTTAAAGAAGATTATTGAATTTGAACTTGTCATTTTTTGCACAACTGCCCTATCGTTTTTTATGAAGGTATAATGCACAAAGTATAACCTAGAGCACACGGTTTTTACCTGTATAATAGAAAATGTAATCTATATTTAAAATCTTCATTATTACTAAAGGTCATGGGTATTCCTTTGGGATTTCTTTGACTATACCATTTGTAATTCAAATTTACAAAGCTTAATTATTTATTTCTCCCAAATGTGTTGTGACGTCAGGATTATTGACGGTTTCCATGGAGTTATTTATTTAGTGATGGTGTAATGCATATTATGTTGAGACATCTCAGATTACAATTTTGAATTAACTGTTAATCCATGATTCAGAATTTGTTGTATATTACATTTCCTTGATCTTATGATCATTTATAAAAGATTCCAAGTATTCATTAATTATTCTCTGATTTTAACTTGATTTTCATCGACATCCTATTTTGAGCTAAAATTGCTGGACTTTAAGGGTGCATTATAAATGCTCCAATGTAATAAAGATACAAATACAACGGTATTCTATGAATAAAATGAAATGAAACACTCTTTTAAGTATGTATACAAAACTACAGTTGTAAAGATATAAATGAAAGTAGTTATGTCTCCCCTCTTGCAGGGGGAGACATTGTTTTTGTACTTTCTGTCTGTCCATCTGTCACAAAATCTTATGAACCCTTCTCCTCCTAGATGGCTTAATGAATAGACTTGAAACTTTCTACAATCCTTCATTGAAAGTTGTATATGTGCATATTGTGGGGATGGGAGGATCCAATTATTTTCCTAAAAGTTATAGTGAATCTAAGAGGGGTGGAGGATGTAAAATAGCTTGTGAACACTTCTTCTCCTCTATGGCTTATCAGACAGACTTGAAACTTTGTATAATGCTTTGTTGCCATGTTTAGATGTGCATCTTGTCAGGACAGGAGGATCCAATTATTTCTCTAAAAGTTATAGTGGATCTTAGAGGTGTGGAGGATGTTAAAATAGCTTGTGAACACCTCTCCAATATGGCTCATACAATAGACTTCTAACTTTTTATATGTTTCAGTGCTACTTGCAGATTTGCATATTCTTCATTACAATGAATTTTATTTAGTCTGATTGGTCCTCACATGTGAAGGACTAGAAGTAATTAGGACCATGCCTATTGGCGGGAACCTTATAGTGATCAGGCTGTATGTGCATCTGTGTGGCTGTGTATTAACATTTTTTAGGTTACCTGAGTCACACAGGTGACCAATACTATTGGTCTGTGTTTGCCATTGTCCTTAGTGTGTTGTGTGTTAACAATTGAATGTTTTTAATTCCTTCTTGATAACTACTGTTTCAGTTCTTTTCAAATTTGGTATGGAACGTCATTTGGACAAGATATAGATTGTTAGTTTCAGGACTTCTGCATTGCTGAGGGGCAGTGCAAAAGCTGCCAAAAATTGAACAATTTTCAAAAATATCTTTGCTACCACTGCACATCTGCAAGAAAAAGTAAATATATAGTGATGTAGAGCAGGAAGACCTCCACCAAAATTGTAAATTCATGATTTCTGGGGTTGAGGTTCCAACTTCAGGGTAGGACCAAATTTGGTATATAGTGTTTATATGTGAAATATTTAATGAAAATAACCTCTTCTTAATGCCAGTGATACTAAATTGAAACTACAGTAAAATGTGGATATAGTGAACCTCCAGGGCCAGCAAAAAGCAAACTTTATTATATCCAATACAATTTTCTTTTTTCCTCTCAGAGGGTCCTGTGGGGATCTGGGCTAGAATAGGACTTCAGTACTCCTTGCTTGTCATAAGAGGTGACTAAATGGGGTGCACCTTTGGATGAGACCACTAAAGCCCTGTGCCACAGCATGTGTGGCAAAATAAACATCTCTCTTCCTGTTCAAAGCAGTAAGAACCGATATTTTGCAGCCCTTCACTGACAATGGTGGCATCTTCATATGAGTGTTTTTTGGTTGTTTTTTTTTAACATATTTTATTGAATAATCAAATGGATTGTAGATAAGGCTGTCACGTGTAACCGGTAACGTTTCGTGTTTGGGCTGTAAACGTTTACAAAATCCCTACACGTTTAAACGATGTCTTATATATGTGGCACAAATCTTGCAGGGTTCAAATTACAATCTAAATTATTTGAATAATTATTTCAAGTGAATAAAATTACCCCTTCCACTTCAGATGAAGAGATCGAATTATATCTATCTGAAAAAGTGCGCCGACAAATACCAACCCATTCACTTGGTGGAAAACCAGTTGTATTAATTTTCCAAAATTAGCAAGTCTCGCAAAAGATTTGCTATGCACACTGGCAACGTCTGTTGCCTCTGAGCACGTCTTTTCCACAGCGGGTGGAACTGTTACAAAACTGCGCTCCTCCCTTGACGCTGAGAACCTGGACAAACTGATGTTTTTGAACAAAAGATTAAAACATAAAGTGAATTGCACTGCACCGGCTGCACGTGAAGTCCATGTTAAAAACCGAACCGACGGAAGAAGCCGCGGCACCAGCTCTGCCCTCTCTGGACAATCTAATGTGAAATCACTGAAATGAAAATTTGAAAAATGGTGTTTATTGTGAATTTGTGATCTGTATTGTGCAAATGTTGTACAGTGTGAATAAAATTGAATTCAATTTAAATGCTATCCGGATATTTATGTTCGTGTAGTTTATTCTGTCTTATATTTATACTCCGGAACGTCCGGTGACAATCTCTGCATCGTCCATAGAACGATGAAAACTGAAACACAAACATAATGGTCATTAATGGGTCTTAAAATTCTGTGCGTATTTTATTTTATTAAATTATACAACACTTCGTTTAAACGGTAACGTTTCATTTACAATGCTTCGTTTAAACGTTTACAAAATTTTGTAAACGTGACAGCCTTAATTGTAGACAAGTTCTTACAACTTACTAGCTCCTCTCCTTAATATGAGTTAAAAATTCTTGAGTGGGACATTAAACAACCAACCTCTCACAGGGGGATAAATATTGCATGAATTTATAATGAGTTTGTTCTATACGCATGTTTTAGTGTAAATGGTATTTAGAAGGAGCTGAAGTCTTTACCAAAATTGTAAATTTTGTGATCCCGGGAGTAGGGATTTTGGTACCAGGATGGGGCCAAAATAGTCATAGTACTGCTTATAAATGTCTTTATTGGTTTTGCTAATACTATGTAAAAACTAAATGCATGTTAAGGAAGAACAGAAAGGGATATACCAAATTATGAATTTCACAATCCCAGGATTTTGATTTTATGGCAGGTCCAAAATAGTCAACTGTCATATAGTGTTAATATAACATACATTATGTAAAGTATTTTGTCAGTATGGGCACTTTTTGCACATCTGTGTTTGTTTGTTTTTTAGAACACATCTTGTTTTATACTGCTGAATATTAGAAATTAGCTTAGATAAGCAGGACAGGAAAATTATTAAAGATTCCTTAGCCCTTGGGGCTAGTGATACATTTAACTAATACTCAGGTGCCTGATAAGGCCTGTGGGGCTACTTGTTGTGGCTATCCCTGCAGTTAAATATTAAACAGTTATACATGTATATGAACTTATATCACTGGATTACTGATTATGACTTTGGCTTTTCTTGACATATTTTTGAAAGAGTTACTGACCGTTTTTTGTCCTTTTTTTGTCTAACCCTGCAGCTTTTGATTTGAAAATTTATGCATTAACTTACATATCAATGATTTTTTACACATCAAGTTTCAGTTCGGGCTTTGATGACCTATTCTTGAAAGAGTGATGGACCTTGGACTATGTAACTACATCTAATGCCATAAATCATGGTCTTTTTGTAATACTTGCCATCAAATTTATATCTAGTATTTTAATTCAGTGGTCACTTGAACTATCAACTACTTACCACACCATGGGGATCTGGGTTGTTAGAATAGATCCTCAGTACCCCTTGCTTGCCGTAAGAGGTGACTATATGGGGTGGTCCTTTGGATTAGACCGCAAAAACTGAGGTTCCGTGTCACAGCAGGTGTGGCACGATAAAGATCCCTCCCTGCACAAAGGCCCTGAGTGCCAAGCATAGGCCTAAATTTTGCAGCCCTTCACCGGCAATGGTGACATCTCCATATGAGTGAAAAATTCTCGAGCGGGACATTAAACAACATATAATCAATCAATGAACTATCAACTAAAAATTTTACTGGTCAATTGAGAACTTTAACTGTCCCTTTGGACCAATGGATATAAAAACATCAGGGCCCAAATTCCATGACTGAATAATAATGAAACACTTTCATGATTAATATATTGTTTATTGAAACTAACATCAGCAAGTTTAAAAATATCATAATCTTGCTATTCTTATCCATGTTCTTCACGTAAACTTTGAAATAGTCGGTGTTTTCAATATTTGTTGAAACATAGAGTTGCAGGATTACTTATCCATCACATTTATTCAACTCATTTCAGGAAACATGGAGTTGAAGGTGTTCTGAGGAATACTTAGCTTAATTAAGACAACTCTTTCAAAGAAATGTTTATGAATTTATTTACAGTGTTACTTCACAGTACAACTTGACAAAAGTGGAATAAAGAAATTTTTTGGCATCTGGTGAAATTGAATTGCACACACACATATATATAATTTACTAGTCCAGTTGTTGAACAATTTTGATAGGTATTTAAATTTACAAAGCACTAGCTCAAATCCATGATTTATTGGCCCCAGACCATCAGGCCATCCATTATCTAAAGCCTCAGATACAAATAGGCCTACCCAAGATGTCCAAGAGTTAAATTAGTTATGAATCAACTTAAAATTTCAACCTATTCCTTTCATCTGGAATGAAATCAAATAATTTACACTGCATAAATTATTATATAATATCATTATAGATGCACCAGCCATGTTAGTTTGTAAACAATATAAAATCTTAATTACTAGTATGCATGTACCTTTCATGCATCCTTTTGATGTTGATCATAGCACAAGTATTTAGAAGAAATATTGTTTAATTATTCATTAGACCTTATTTGTCAAAGAATAATATCTAAGGGAGCTCTACCCTCATGTGACATGATAGGTTTTGGCAAGATCTGTATTCAATTAGAATTTCTGCATGATAGATCTTTTGGAGGAATTTTATTTACTGGGTATGGTAAAAAATTTGGTAAACTTATATGATATCGAAAAATGTATACTTTCTATAGACATAAATAATCAATGAAAACATTGTCAAGGGCAATAACTCCTATGCTGGTATTTTCTCTTTTGTATGATTTCTCTGATATCCACAATTATATATTTAAAGTAACAGTTTTGGGTTGTTGTTTTTTTAACTCTTGAAATTGAAATTTTGTCATTTAACTAGTTTTTATGTATTTTTATTATGCTGTTATATATGTGTGAATTTCTGATGTTGATTTACTTCTGTTTATGTATGTCTGATGTCTTTAAAAAGGTGGCAACATTGTATTGATTAAATTAAACTACAGCAAGTAGACGTTAATGTGGTTTTTCTTCTTTGAACTGTTGATATTGATAGGAAACATAAGATGTAAGGGTGGAGCCACCTTAAATATACATTATACTCACAATGCAGTTGACAGAGTCCAACATTTGATTGTATACAATGGTTTAATATGTCCTCATGCAGTAGACCAGAATATTTCCCCTTAGGTGCTGGGTACAGCTAAGTGTTCTTTTATCAGAGGCCAACAGCAAAGAACAATAGAACACTGAACTGCTCCAAGTTCCAGGAAAATGTTCTCATGGTGTATTATTACAGCAATACACATTGAATACCTGTGTTTTTTGTTTTTATTTTCCATGTGTTGATACTGTTGATGCTATAGAGTGTGATGACATAATCTTAATTTCCGGATCACCACACTGGTTTTCTGAATCAGTATCACCATCCTCTGAAGTTGGTGTCACAATCATTCATCAACACACATTTCTTGCGAAAAGTGATTGACTGGGTCAGTCATGACGTCATACAATCATTTTTGCTATAACCAGTTATTAGTACTTTAATATTGGAATCTGGTAATAGCAAATAATCACTCATAAAATACAATTAAGCTTGCACTAAATAAAAATTAGATCCTAAATTAAAGAACAATGTTGCTGTCATACAAAAGCAATGTTACTGAAATATATTTTCATTTGGTAATTTTGTACACTTCTTGAATTGTTTGTGTAAATACCTTTCTTCAGGATTGTATACTTTTTACTTTGGATTGTCAATATAATGTTGATCCTGTATTAATTTACTGTTTACTATTAAACAGGTATTTGGTATTCCATTGGGGGGCATGTTGACACGTATGCCCTTTACCATAGGAGGTTCCGGGAGTACGTACATCTATGGATATGTTGACTCAAATTTCAAGCCAAGCATGACTAAAGAAGAATGTCTAAAGTTTGTTGCCAATGGTAAGTGTAAATAAATATAATATACTATGTCCTCACGCCAGCACTTTAATAAAATGTGTGTAAAGGGCTATGTATATGGTTTGAACTTGATTTGATTCTCTAAAATGACTTTTAATATATTTAAGGTGGCTCATTACACTAAAATTTTACATAGGCTTGTTTAAGAACCTTGTATGAAACATGATTTACCATTGAAAGAATGATACAAGCTCTTAGTTATTTTATATTAATTTTTTGTGATTTTTCTCCAGAATGATAAAAATGTAGTTTTGTTTGCAAATAAGGGACTTTAAAATCTAAACTTTGCTTTGATTTGTTGCATGATATAAATATCTAATAAAACCTGCGAAGTAGACTCATGAAAATGTTGTAATTTTTTTAATAAGAAAGTATTTTTGAAAATTATAAAAGTTTTAGTTAATATTTTGTAAATCTATGACTAAAATCTTCAAGAAACATGTCATTTGGTAAAAAGATACATTTTAAAAAGAAATCAAAATAAAATGACCAAATTTCAGAAATATCACTGTTTTTTAGATTTGAATCAAACCTGAGAAAAAAGTATCGACTCCTATCAAAATGATAGAAAGTTACTAAAATGATCACTTTGTTAATAATTTTATGCACTTTTCATTAAGAAATTAGTTTCCTTTATAAATATAATAGTATGTAAACCAGTATACATCAAGAGAATGTAGTTTTCTGATTACAATGTTCTTTATGACTACTTTTTTATAATTCCAATCAAGCTTGGTTAAAATTTGAAAAATCGCAATATTTCAAAACTTATGTCTATCCAAGCTCACCTGAGCTGAAAGCTCAAATGAGCTTTTCCGATCACCCATTGTCTGTCATCAGTCTGTCTGTAAACTTTTCACATTTTGGATTTCTTCTCCAGAACCACAGGGCTAATTTCAACCAGGTTTGGCACAGATCATCCTTTGGTTCTGGGGATTTAAATTTGTTCAAATGAAGAACATCATCTTTTTCCAATGGGAGATGTTAGCAAAAAATGTGAAAATACTCTGAAATATTTTTAAAAAATTTCTTCAGAACCAGCAGGCAAAATTCAATCAAAATCATCTTTAGGTGAAGAGGATTCAGTTTGTTCAAATAAAGTGGCATGCCACCTTCAAAGGGAGATAATCACGAAAATGCAAAATTAGATTGGGGTCATTTAAAAATCTTTTCAAGAACCAGTGGGCCAGTAAAGTTCAAATTACATAGAAGCTTCTTGACATAGTGCAGATTTAAGTTTGTTAAAAAGTGGTGGGGCCACAATAAGGGATCAAAGTTTTATATTTGAAAATAATGGAAAAAATATTTAAAAATCTTCTAAAGAACCATTGAGCCAGAAAAGTTCAAATTTACATGGCACCTTTCTGACATAGTGCAGATTTAAATTTGTTAAAATTATGGCCCTCAGGGGTAGGGTTGGGCCGCAATAGGGGATCAAAATTTTACATACAAATATATAGGGAATATCTTTAAATATGGACCATGGTGATTCAAGTGAGTGATGTGGCTCACAAGGCTCTTGTTAGATATTCATATCATGCATCAAATCATAGTATCACTCTTTTGATAGTGAAATTATACTAAAAAAGAGGTATTTTAATGAGCCATTAAGTAAAATTTTTGTGTAATGAGCCACCCTAAAGAAGTTGACTTCTCAGCTATTTTAGCGCAACTGTGCAGGATGCTGTTACTGTATGGATAATGGTTCAATACTTATTTTCTTGGTCCAAATGTAGATATTTACTACTTAAACCTATCCAACTGAAAATGATTATGTCAATTTCAATCTTGAAAAGGTTTCGAAAGGATGACATTTTGTGGTGGAAGGATTCTTTAATTAAAACAGATCTATATTTGCACAGTTTTTCTTGTATCCAACATATTGTCAATAATTATACCACGAGGCATGTATTTTAATTTTGTAATTTATGATACAAATAGTAGAGATTTTGAACTAATTCAAATGTTGGAAATTCATTAATTTGGTTGATATGTTTTTGTAAACAAAATGCTGATTCTTAAAAACATCTGTTTTACCCGAAATTTTGTATGAAAATTCAACATTTTGGCCAATAATTCCAAAAATTGATCTATAACACTCCCCTTCTGTATTGTTAGAAGACATGAGAGCATATTTATTTGATATAATGATTGATTTGTGTTGCTTATATTGTGTTAACACCAGCAAACAAATTGGGTTTACAAGAATAAATTGTGTGCAAAAAGGTGTAGTTCAATAACAAAGGCTATGACCCCAGTTTATAATTCTCCTTCGATATAGAAATCAATAAAATACAAAAAAATTTTTTTTACAATAATACAAAACTATGGTACAAACCTTTTTAAACAATTTATTTTAATAATAGAAACGTGTTAAACCTTCATTTATGTTATCTGTAGTTAATTCTTGGTAATACTAAAATATAATTTCGTAACTGTTGGACTTTCTGAAATGTAGGACATTTTGTTGATTTTCTATTGTTTTCCTTTCCACAGATATAGACTGGCTTCATTATATATCTTCCAAGATACAATATATGTCATTGCTTTGTGACAAGCTGTCATGTTCTCAATAGAAATGCCATCCTTGTTCACCAAGTAATTCTCTGTTTGAAATAAAACCTCTTAAAATGATGTTTTCAGTCCAAAAATGACAGCAGATGATAAAAAACTTTATTCTGACATTAAATTTCATGTACAACAAATTGCAAAAAGTTGGTGGAAAATTCATATTATTAATTTTATCACTTCTAATAGAATTAAAAGTTGATCAAAAGAAATATATAAGAAACATATTTCAAAACTTACAGTATAAGATTTTGGCAACTTCTTTGGGTCAATAGGTTTTTATTATATAGCATACTAGTCCTATGTTGATCATCCAGTATAGATCTGGAAGAAAATGAACATTTGTTCTAGTTATTTAAACATTACAGTTGATTATTTTTAATTAATATTGTTTTAATGATATTATATTTACATGTACTTGAAACTACAGTATACATATTGATGAAGAAAATAACTCTACAATGCATTGTGGGAAAATGCAGAAGGAGAACCAACACTGTTCTCTCATATCTGTCAATCAAATACTGAGAATTCTTTACACAGTTGATAATAATTAAGGCTCGCTTAAACATCCGTTATAAGGTAAACATTAGCAAAAAAATCTATAAATGATACGGTAATCTATTGTCAATATTTGTTTTTTTTTTCCAGGGCTTTCATTGGCTATGAGTAGGGACGGCAGCAGTGGTGGGGTAGTCCGGCTTGCTAGTATAAATAAAGAGGGTGTAGAAAGATTCGTGCTAACTGGAGATCAGATTCCTAAGTTTTATGAGGAATATTAATGAATAATATCTACATGATTGTTTTCTGAGAAAGAGGACAATGCTCTCATCTTTTTGTCACACCATTTCATTGTGTTTGTAATAAACAAAATGTAAATTTTGACTTGTGTTCAGTTTCTGGTTTATTTAAACAAGAGGAACATTCATGCTGCAAAATATGCTCTTCATTATATTTAGAAATACAGTAGAAATCAAAGAAAAGATTTAGTATCCAGATAGACCAAGGTCTTTCTGTAATATTAAAAAGTTAAATAAAATATTCATACTAATATGGTTTTGTTAAACAAATTGAAGAAAGATTTCAATTACATGTAAGTTTGATCTATTACCTTGAAAAACAAGGGGGTTTCTTCCTGTAATCATTGGGAATATATACCTTAAACAAATTGTTAAACAAATTGAAGAAAGATTTCAATTACATGTAAGTTTGATCTATGACCTTGAAAAACAATGGGGTTTCTTCCTGTAATCATTGGGAATATATACATTAAGTGTGATGATCGCTTACATATGCCTTGCAACATATTTTTAAGACCACCGTAGTGCAACCAGCTATGACGGGAGTATAAAAAACTATCCCCCTTCGCCCCCAGACTCCAGGGCCATGAATTTCACAAATGTGGTGAAGGTGTCTTTGGTCATCACGACTAAATTCATAGTTTATCTGCTAGGTGTACTTGAGCAAAGAATAATATTGTTAATGACTGATTAATATCCACCCTCGTGACTTTATTTGGTTTTTGCAAGATCTTTATTTAATTAAACTTTGTGCTTGGTAGAAATATATCTTTTGTAGGATTTTTATTCACTGGGTATAATAAATATTTGGTAAGCTTTCTAATATTGGAAAAGTTCATATTTTCCATGATTAATGCATTACATCAATTTGTATTATACGAATGATGTTCAGGGCAGTAAATGTTCTCAATCGGAACATTCGGCCTTTTCCGGAGAAAACATTACGCAAAAGTCTGAGTGTTCCGATTGGGTATTTTCTCTATTGTATGTCTATCATACAATGATTCCCCCGATATCCACAATTAATTGAAACATTTTTATAAAGTAACAGTTTGTTAAATCATGAAATTTTATATAAAGTTTTATTGTGCTGTTAGAGGTCATGCAAAGATGGAGACTGACATTTCGTTTGTTTTAAGATAGTACATCGTATCATAAAGGATGTTAATTATTATTTTTTTGTTGTTGAAAAAGATATTTTTCATTTTTGATGTTAAACATTAAAATATAATTCGTTTAATGTTGACAACCAAAATTTTGACCTGAATGCAAGGATAAAAGCAATATTTTAGCCTGAACTCTGTGTTATGTAAACAAAGACTCGAATCTTTTTACATTTACAAACAAACCAGTTAAATTTTAATGTTTTCATTTAAAGCATCTTAATTTTGGACAGTCACAGATTTAACTTTTAGATGACGCATTTTACCTAAAACTTGATGTACGAGTATAGATAATAACTTAAATCGATATCCATTTCTTTGAAAACTTCGTAAACAATAACTTTACGCAATCTTTGTTTGCAAAACAAAGAATAAACTCTCTAAAATGAGCTTTTGAGATACTGTATAACCTTAATTTTTATGAAAACTTTTAAACACATTAGACATTAAAAGTGAAAAACAAACTTGGGAGTGGGGGGTCGTTCACGCGAATCAATCCAGTACTATAAGTGTAAGAAAGCAATGACGGATCCAGGATTTACGAAAAGGAGGTGGGGAGCCACATGTGAAAATCAAGTATAGCCAAAATACTCGGCCATTTTGTGTCAAATTTCGAGTTTCACTCACATTATTTTGTAAATTTGTGTCGAAAAAAAAAAGGGGGGGGGGACACCTCCTCCCTCTCTAAATCCGCCACTGGAAAGTAATTAAATTACGCAAATGTGCCACTCAAATGAAATTTTGATAATGCATTTGCAATAAAATTGGCATATTAAGATTGTTTGCAAATCTGACACTTGTACAGTTCTCTTCGTATTTTTCCCGATATGGTGACTTCCGAGGTCAATGCACATCAGATATTACGAGCAGGAATTACTTTCAGGAAGACAATGATTCATAAATCGACATTTTCAGTTGATTTGACGTGTTTATTACTTCAGATTTACTTTGATTCTATGACATTATAATTGTTATTCTATTCTTTCATTTTTCAATTTATTTACTGTCAGTTAGAGCTTGCATTGCTTTAAGAAAGACATCAATACTACACCGTGTACGGTATTCTATGAATAAGATGGAACAAAAAAATCGACTAAATGTACATTTAAAAAATAGTATTGTAGAGATATAAATGAAAGACAACCTGTCTTTTTAACACTCTGAAATGAACCAAGTGCTGACCACGTGACTGTCTTATTAGCATACCAGTTTTGGATCTGTGCATTATCTATCTGTTTTCCACATGATCTAGCATAATGAATTTAGTCTGATACATCGTTTCTCTTATATCTGCGGTTGATGAACGTGAACTTGATGTCAAAACTTACCAACGTCATTGTTTTCTTTCCGACCACGCGTGTGAAGAAGGTGTGCGCAATGCACACATTACGATGTCATAAGTTAAATTAGTCAAAAATAAACTTAAAATCTTGGCCTATTCTTTTCATCTCGGATAAAATTAAAAGTTTACGTTGCACAAGTCATTATATATTGCCTTACAGATACGTTATTTATGTTTGGAAACTATATATATATATATATATATATATATATATATATATATATATATATATATATTAGTAGTACGTATGTACCTTTAAAAAGATGGCAACATATATATTTTCTTTTGTTATGATTAGATTAATCTATATTAAGTGGAAATCAATACTGTAACAGTTTTCCTACTTTAAATCATTAATATTCATAAGTCACATGAGGGAGGAGCTTCCTTAAGATTTTAACCCCAGCTCTCAAGACTCAGGATTTTAGCGACTGAAAATAACAAATTTTGTTTCACTTCATCCAAAGAATTTCATGAAATATGGCATCATATTTATAGAGAACGGACAACGACGAAGGACAACCACCAATGACAAAGTAGTGAGTGACCTAAAGATTATAAAACATTGCTATGGTTTAAACATTGAATGATCTTTTTTAAAAAAAACATTGTGCTTCATGTAATAACACGAAACGATATCCAGACGATTTAAAAGAAGCACAATTTTTCTGTACACAATTTCGATTTATTTGTGTAAGAGATGTCTAAATATAATCATTTAATGCTTATATGTATAATTTTACTGATTACTCGGCACACACATGAGAATTTGATTTAAAAAACATAAAAGGCTCAGTCAGGTGCGCGGGAAGAAGAAATGCATCTTAATGTGGTTTGATTTATAATTGTAAGATTGACAATTTTTTTTATACCCCTATAAATGTGATGGATCCAGGACGTGTTAAAGGAAGAGGGCAATAGACTGGGCTCTAAGGTTCTGAGGCTTTTTAGGTTACTGGGTTATTCTAGCTATATTTTATGCATAATAATATCAATAATTGATTTGTTTATCTTTAGGCAGTATAATGTCAAAACTTGTTCTTTACCTGCTGTTCTACAATTTTTTTTATAGATCATCTGAGTAACTCTGGTGACCTATTGCCCTTGGTTTTCATCTGTTGTTGCCTGTTGACAATTTTACATTTTTTTTGGAAAACTACATGGTAAATTGTTACCATTTTTGGTGTGAAGCTTCTTTAGGATAAGAGAAATGCAAATTGTGAAATTTATTATCTTAACCCCCTCCCCCCGTAGGCCTCGTGGTTGGGACTAACCCTCCCCCCCCCCCCCCCCCCAAAATAAAAAAATTCCAAATTTTCAAAAACCTTCTTTACTCCCACACATATGGGAGAAAAACCAAATGCACGGTTATGATGTCCATGAATTATGATATTCATGACCCCTTGGTCAGGGGTTCAGTCTCTAGGATTAGACCAACATGGCCTTATAGTAAATATATATTAAATCTTAGAAAATTCTTTCTCTACTGTTGAGCATGTGTGAGAAAAAGTAAATGCATGGTTATGATGTCCATGAAGATCTCTACATAAATTATGAAAATCATGGCCCCTGGGTTAGGGGTTTAGGCCCTAGGGGGGTCAATAATGCTCTCTAGTGAAAATGCTCTCAACCTAAATTGTGAAATTTATGACCTCTGGGTCAGGCCTATATGACCATATAGTGAGATGTCTTAAATCTTATAATGGTAGTGGAAGATAAAATAAATGCATGCATCTATGAAACCTTTCACTACATATCCTTAAATTGTGAAATGCAATCCCCCTGGTCGTGTCAAGTATTTGAATGGATTTTTTCCTTTTTAAAAAAAAATCTGAAGCTTGGTCTCTTCATAACTACATAGGTTTTATGTCAATTTTAAAGATCGGGGAAACAACAAAGGTTTAGTACTAAATGAGCAGTGGTAAATACATATATTCTGTAAATATTGTTGAATAAAGCAGAGAGTTTGCAATCTAGTTTAATGATAAAAATGCAGTGAAATGTAAATATAATTGCATTAGTGTATTTGAAGTACATAGTTTTAGTGCTTATAGACCGTTATTCAGTCTTATGGAATATCTTCGATTTTTCAGATATTACAATAGGAATGCATTGGATAACATTATCTCTGCTTTATGTGAATTATGTCATTTTCACGCGTTACAAAATGGAACTTATAGTACAAGAATTATGAGTATTTATTTGTATTGGCGAGAGTATCTTTCCGTAGTAAGTACACTCGTCAGGGCAACCGTGCTCTGTAAAATATCGAAAATTAACTCTCTGCGAAATGTTTGAAAGGTCTGCAAGAAAAACGGATTTATTCATGAAAAGTGGAAATAACGAACAGTGATCAGTCTCATAAATCTTATAAAGAATCCACGTCACCGACAACGATATGTGCAAAGACCACTATCCTTTTTCCCGATTTTAAAACGGTACATATCGTCGTCAAATCCATGTACTTAGCTACAGTATGCACTAACAGAACTGTTTGGTCGACTTTTTTGATTTGTTTTCATCACTGGGCCTCCTATAATCTTTTTGTGACTCTATAATTCGTTAATAATATTTAAAAATTGATAAAGAAAAAGAAAACCTTTGGTATCATAGTTTACGAGAAGAGAGAATTCTGTGGTACATGCATGGTACTAAGAAAGGAAATTCTATAGATACATACACTTTAAACGCTAAATATTCTTTACAAAGATACCTATTCCCATCTTTCGAGGCCGGTGACAATATACATCAATGGACGACAGTATGTGTAATGAGGAAAAGTACATATTTTCATGGAGCGCCAAATTAACATAATCTCCAGTAATTGACGATATCTTCAATTATTGAACTGATGCGCGCTTCAAATCTATTATTGCTCTCATTAGTTGAATTGATGTTCTACATCCTATGATTTTTTCTGGTTCGTTTTCGCTCGCTATCTTCCTAAAAACTCTTACATAAGGAAATTAAGAACTCTCCATCGATATTTTACCACATTTTAGTAGAGTTGATCAAATTGATATCATTACTTATAATGGCAATAAAGTGACTAAATTATGTTACGTTTCAATTAGCAAATTCATACTTATTTCAAAATTACTGAATGAGGAAAAGTAGCCCAATATAATGTTCTACGATGATTATGAAATAATTTTTGATAATAAATTAACACTTTAAACTGGAATTTCAAGCGATCCGTTTGTTAATCATATTTACTGTCTCACAAAAAGGAATTCAATCAGTGTATGCGGTGAGACCATACAAACCGAGGTCTCGTGTAACGGTAGGAGTCGGAAAGTTAAAGGACCCTCCCTGCTCAATGGCCCTGAGTGCCGAGTAAAGGTCAAAATTTGAAGCCCTACACCGGCATCGGTGCTGTCTCTGTATGAGAGAAAAATTCTCGAGTGAGACGAACGTAAACAAACAAATATGCCCCGTGTAATATTTATATTTCAACAGTGTTACCGCTACCTGACTATGGAAAGTCCATACTATAGGCATGCACTTTTTTGTCAAATAGTATGCAATAATTCGTCAAGGTCATTTGAGGGGATATCTTATATTGGGCAGTGGTATTTCAGTGGCGTAGCTAGCCTTGAAGTGAAGTGTACGCATAGTGACAAATCCAGAATAGGCTGGGGGGGGGGGGGCGTATTAAGGCCCCCTGTGGGTCCAGGGCACAGCCATGGTGGGGGCTCAGGGGGTGAAGCCCCCGGAAGCTCATGGGTTTTGGGGCTTTTTATGTTACACCTATGGGTTGTTCGAGCAATAAAATCATGCATAATAAAATGAAAAATTAGCAATCATTTTTTGTTGTTGTCAAATTGATGTGTACGCCCAGGCGTATTGGCGTCAATGACAGATATGCCACTGTATTTGCTTCGAAATTTGAGACTTTGATTGTAATTCAGATACGAGGTCCCATGATTAATTGTATGTTATATAATGCCCCTCTCAAGAAAATTTCAGTCATATTGCGACGTCACCGGTGCCAGTGGAAGAGCTTGAAAGTTTGCTTTACTTGGTACTCAAGGTCACTGAGTAGTGACACCAATAATTCTTGGTAGTTGCATATCTGACAGATAAATGTGCACCATTTCACCACTGCACCTGAAGTTCCGATGAGAAATAGACGTCGCTTTGCAGATGCGAGCTACACGTGATATTTTGATACTCATTTGCGCAGATTTTGTATTCATTTTTGCGGCACAACTTTAAGTACTATTTCAAACAGGCTAAGCCACAACTTGCAAATGGTGAAATAAAGAGGTGGGAATCGACACTCATTTCTTTCCAAAGCCGCAAGAGAATGTTGGATTTCATTGAAATTTCGGAAAGAGAAATCGCTAACACAGGGTGTTCTTCCTGTAACTAACATGAAATTAAACAATTTATCGCCGCTACCCATTAAGGTTGATGGGGATAGAAACTTTTTTTTTTTGACATGTCGAATGCCGAGTCCGTTGTATTGTTGAATTAGTAATGAACATTAACAGGTTAGGATATCTCCGCTAAAATACATACACCTACATGAGGCCCAACCGGACAAATTTACAGTGTGTTCTTGAAACGTCTGTTTCTGACGAAGCTAGGGTATCGGATGACATGACAAAATCTCTGCAGAATGAGATATTACGATCGGTGAACGACGGCTACTATCCGTCAATGATCCATATCTTTGCATCTGCAAATGCCCTGAATCGATTAATTGTCACAGTATTTCCATCAATACAAAATGTGACAATAAACAGGGATATACATAGTAAGACAATACGTCCTCTTTCTCAACCTTCACGACAAAGTCCTCCTATGTTTATAATGTGGACTCATACATCCAATACAAATTTAATCAACTGAAGACCGAAACATTTCATATCTTGTCACGTGAAAGGCGGTTCCTCTTAAGAATCCATTTTAGAAAGTCCACCCCCCCCCTCCAAAAAAAAAAAACCAAAAACCAAAAAATCCCCAAAAACCAGGAAGTCTCGGATGATTTTCCTACCCAATGATCCAATGTGCCAAGTAACGACCCAGATGAGCACGAGAAAGACAAAAACTTGCCATAAAAATTGACTAGTAACAATAAGCCACTCTAGGGATTCAACTGTGGTGAAACTCTTGTTGGCAAATTATTTTTTTCCTCTTTATCATCATCATGATTGGTAAAGTTAACAGAAACTACACTTGAAATGTTCAGTATCAACGCAAGATTTGCCGTTCAGATCTGTTTTTGTTGGCAAAGATAAAAGGGAAAAAGCTTCACCTCAAAGCATCACGGATGCAAAAATACAACTGGCTAATATACAACCATAAACTGCAAGGCGGTCAGTGTAAAATTTGCGTTCTTTTCCAACAAGTGGGTATGAGAAACTATAACAAACCATTCACTAACTTCAAAAAAGCAAAAGGCAAGGATGGATCCTTGACAAAACACGAGAATTCCCATTATCATAAGGCGGCAAGTATAGAGTATCAGACTTTTAAAACAAGTTTGGCAAAACTAATGAGTACAGAATTAGTCAACAAAACCAAGAAATTTACGACAGAAACGAGAGACTGTTGCCAGTGATAACGGAAACGATTGTCCTCTGTGGAAAACAAAATAGTCCTCAGCGTGGACACAGAGACGATTCAAAAAGCACTGCACCCAGTAGAGGTATTTTTCTTGCTATTCTCAATCTTTCGGCAAGTTGTGATGACCAGGACCTAAAGGGATCCTCAATAATGTCCTTTATACCAGCAAAAGCACTCAAAATGAAGTAATCAACATCAATGGGCAAAATATTCGGAAAGAAATACTGCGTGGTTTTCAAGATAAGGCTTTCTACTCCATCATCACTGATGAGGTGTCCTACAGAATTGCAAATCAGGAAGTCTTGACATTGTCCTTGAAGTTTCTTGAAACATTATCTGCGATATCTGCCAAAATTGTGGAAATTGTGCAAGAGAAATGTCTGTCTGTTGACAATATTAGAGGTCAAGCTTATGGTGGTGGTGCTTCAACGGCGCCTGAAAATCAGGGAAGAAATAATCAAAGAACTGAATGGCTATGGATACACACTGCGAAAGCCACTTTCCCAACCTGAGCATTGCACAGACTTGCAAGCTTCCTCTTGTCAGAAATGTGATTAACGAAATAAATTCTACATTCATGTTCTTTGATTCTTCAAACGACAACGATACTTTGAGCATGTGCTGTCACAACAAGATACAGAGGAGACTAGAAAGAAACTGATAGGCCTGAATAAAACGAGGCATACTTGCTTCGACACATTCGAGAGCATGTATGTTGGCATTACATTATGTTTGCAATATATTCTCAATCCAGGTCTGGATGAAAACCTAACGAAATTGGGCATGAGGTGCTCAGACGAAAGTCACTGTTCAAGGCATTTTGTCTACTTTGACATCTTTCTCATTTCTAGGGGCCTCCGTGGCCGAATGGTTAGAGCATTGCGCTCAAAATCACAAGGCCTCTCACCTCTGGTCGGCGCGGGTTCGAATCCCGCTCGCGCCGATATATGTGAGAAAATTTGCCAGTTCACTTTCGGAAGGTCGGTGGTCTCTTCCCGAGTATATTGTATTTGGGTTCTCTCCTCCACCAAAAAAAAAAACCAAAAAAAAAAAAAAAACAAACAAAAAACTGGACGCCACCAGATAACTGAAAAATTGTTGAGTGTGGAGGAAAACAATAAACAATCAATCAACTTTCTCTTTTCTTGTGAGGTTTGTGTGCCTTAAGACTGTCCTCCAAACAATAAAGGCAGTCACAGCCAAGCTTCAAAAACGTGACTTAGCTGTTTACCAGACTTTTACTTTAGTTGATCAGTGTATTATGACACAAACATCGACGTTGAGTTTGAAAGTTGCGTTGATTGATTGTATATTGTTTAACTTCCCTCTCGAGAATCTTTCACTCATATGGAGAAGTCACCATTGCCGGTGAAGGGCTATAAAATTTAGGCCTATGCTTGGCACTTATGGCCGTTGAGCAGGGAGGGATCTTTATCGTGCCACACTTGCTGTGACAAGGGGCCTCGGTTTATGTGGTCTCATCCGAAGAACCGCTCCATTTAGTCACCTCTTACGACAAAGTTGGATACGGAAAGCCAAGAGATGGGAGATGAGTTGGAGATCGATATAAAGGTCTCAAGATTGTGCAAGAGGCAAACACACAAAGAAAATGTTGGTGATAGCACTGATCCTTCTGAATATTTTAAAGCCAATATTGCTATCCCCTTTCTTGATTATTTATATCAAGAATTAAGTTAAAGGTTCCTGAAAGGTGATAGCTCTGGATATTCAGTACCATTACTGGTCCATGATCAAATGGCTAAACTAGGCGATTCTGACATTAGTTGCTTACAGCAAATGACCTGATGTTTTGGGGGAAAAGACTTGGAAAGTGTACATCCTGATGACCTTAGGTCGGTGCTGTTAGAGTGGAGGAGGACTTGTGCAAATATGAAAGAAGGGGACAGACCCGGCAGTTTGCTGGCAATGTTTAGAATTACAGGCGGCGATATCTTCCCGGACATCAAAACACTCCTGCACATAGACTGGATCTTATCATTGACCTCCATTGAAGCTGAGCGTTATTTTTCTGCCTTAAGGATTACAAGCTATATGAGATCAGCTATGAATGATGAACGGTTGCAGCCCTTGGTCTTATGCATATTCACCATTCCATGAACATTGACATACAAGCAATATGCGAAGATGTCGCAAGGAAAACTAAGATAGGGTTGTTCAAGTCATGTGTCTTGCTTGATTAATAATAAAAATAAGAGAATCTCACTTAAAGTAAAACCTAAAATGCCAAAAAGATATGAAAACAAACATTAAAACTCGCACAAAGAACTAAACAAAAGTGGTTCTAAATGTGGAGGCCTCCTCGTGGCTAGAAATGGTAACGTTTTATTAAACGGTTAGCATCCACTAGTTTTTCGTCGTAAATATTCCACATATGCATTTATGTTCCTTGTTACGCATCAATTTGGGTAATGATTTCGTATGGGTATGGTTAAAAATATAGAAATCCAGGAGTTTCCTGACTCCCAGCCTTTTGGACACCCCTGGTGAAAAAAGCACCTGTTGCTTTTGTAACCAGAACAATATGAAACTGATTAAAAAGTTATCAGAAATGGACTGATATTCTTTGTGTGTACTGACTGCTTTCATAATGTCCATAAATAACAACTTTTTTATGCTGTCTTACTAATTCAATAATTATCCATGTTATTTCGAATTATTTTAGGTGACTCCACGCACTAACGAGATATTTTGAAGTGATGAAACGTAAAATGTATTATGGCAGTCGCCCTGTAATGTTTTAATTAATCACGTAAAGGTAATATATTTCCTTCAAAAAGCACCAAAATGCCAATTATTTATGTATTACTAAGGTATTACGCCATATAACGCAATTGTAATTAAGGCAAACTCTTGAACTAAGACAAAAAAATCCAGGTTTTAAAGTCATAGGATACCAAGGATTTTGGATGCGTGAAATGAAGTAAGGATTTGCTGTCCGTGGGATTTCCTATTACTTCATCAAACAACAATGTAAATCGCCCACCAATAAAAAGACGTATTTGAAAGATTTCAATTTTTGGATAATGTTTTACTATTGAATTTTCAAGGAAGGATTTGTGAATAATGTAAAGATAAAGGTGGTTTCATGGGAACATTTTGCTGTAAATATGCTCTTTTAAACAAGTTTTACAAAATTCTGTAAGAATTTTTCTATATACTTAAACAACAAACATTCGAAAACTTCTGTATAAGTTGCAATATTCAAATATTATTCTTTTCATCAAAATAAATGGGTTATCTTTTATAGATTATTGATCGCAATACTAGAATAAATTTCTAGGTTGTTTTTATCATTAAAGTATAAAAACAATGGAAGTATCGGGTAAATGAAAAGTCGATTATACAAAAATGACTCCTTAATGTTTTGTACTTAATATAAAGTGACTATATTTCTATTCCTTATATTATAAAGTCTATAATTGTTTATATCAAGTTAAAAGATCGATAAATTCACCGAAAATTTTAAAAGATACAATTACACTTCAAAGGTTCCTCGCTGACAAATCATCGGTTAATGTAAATGAATGGTTGAATGGAATCTTTGAGTTTTGAACCCTATTCAACTTTTGATAAAAATCCTATCCGTATTATTCTTTTATGTCAAGAAATATGCCACTTTGACAATTCGTTACATTCAATATACCACAGTGATTGCTGTTTGTTAACTGTAATCAGTGTCCTGCCCCAGTATCCCACGAGGTTTGCATGCACAATGACATGTAAAGGACAAAATTATCATCTTTTAGAGAAAAAGTAATATTTCAATAATAAAAAAATATGAATGAATGATGATGTGAAATAACATAGTTTGTATCTAATCATATCCCTGAAGTTATAGTTTCTTAAACTTGAATTTAACCACTAAAGAGAAATCTTTACTTGCGATAGCCCATAGGCTAACGAATGTTTTAACGTAACGTAACGTAAGTACATAGTCGACGTTTCTCAGTGATACATAATTCCCATGATATCCCATGCACTATTCACTTGCATTTTATCTCGTTTCTACTAAAAATATTGGGGTATATTACCGATTGTCTGTTTCAGAGATAGCATATTTCAACATTTCCTGAAAACAAGCAGAACAGTAAACTATAATGTATTACAGTAAGTTGTAACAAAGGAAAGCAAATTCGGTATCGAACCCGGGATCTTTGCTTTACAAGCTAGGTGATATAACCTCTGAGACATCCAGGTCTATGTACAATGTACGATGATATTACTACAATGTGAAATATAAATTTATTTCAGAAAATTTTAGAGAAAATGTCAGTAACGTCGCGTATGTCCTTAAGAAGTTAATAAGACGGAATTTATCATACTAAAGTTTAATCAAACTTGCGCCAGGTCTCTGCCATTCACGACACACTACGCCAGTGTCCCTTCCAATACATTTGTTCACATTCTTAGTAAATTTAGAATCTCTAAAAACAACACATTTCAAGTCATACTGCAAATTAAGTTCGACAAAACGATTTGGTAACTAATGACATAATCATTTGGAGGCTGATAAACAAGCCTCACAGCTGACACATTTTACAATTATGGCTGAAATGGAATGCTGCCTATTACTGGAAGGGAGGGTATTTAATGGTATGGCTAATCTACGTTGTATTCAGTCCACTCGGGAAACATGGATCCTCTTGCTCGTGCCCTTCCTCTCTGTGTTATACCCATCAAGTCCTGATCTTGGACGTAGAAATGATCATCGTGTATATCGACTTATTGTTTGCTTCATCCGATTTTTAAGCTTTATTGGTTTTGATATGTTATATACATACATTGTCCAATATCAGTCTGTCCACAGTATCATCGATTTACCTCAGTATTTCATCACAGTATTTTTCTGTGTTTTAATTTTTTCTAAATGTCAGTCACTATATATTTTTGTTCCTCCTGGATTTCGCCCTATATGTCCCTTTAAGTCCGCAATCACGCTTTGAATTTCTTTGATACCGTCCATCTGTAACAATAGTCTAGCTTTCATGTATAGCAGCTAGTGCATTCATTCTTCACCTACAGGCGATAGAAAAATCTTTCATTCAATGCTAGAATCCATTGTGATGTTAACCGTAAACATCAAATGACAGTTATTTTCGTGTATTAAGTTCTTTGTTTATTGCAGTGTTAGAGTGGATTTTAACATGCGATCTCTCTTTGACTCTCCTTTTGCGCTGTGATTTTCATGTTTCAAACATTGCAACACCAGACAAATGCCATTCTGTTGCATCAGTGATAGAAATGATAAGTTTTGACAGAATACACAAGATTCATTATGTAGCACAATCAACATAAAATTCAATCAAACTCTGCTTTTCAGTGGCACTAGATCATGGTCAGTGTTAAAACTGTTACTTCGTAACCAGGAGGCTGGGAGCTGGAACCCCACTTTCGTCATGGCCGTGTCAAACCTTCAACACAGTATTGATTGTTCCATAACCAAACGCTTGATATTTAGAAGTGAATGTCTCGGGTCTTTCGGATGACCTTAAAAACGGAGGTCGTATGTCGCGCCAGGCGTTGTAACGTTAACGAACCTTCATTGATACGACCATGGTGCCAGTTTCACAAATTGAACTATTTTATGACTAAAATCTGTATTACGACCAACATTTGTCATGAGATCTCCTAATAGCTATTTCACAAAACTGTCATATTTTTGATAATTATAAGATTGTCAGAAATCTTAAAACATCGAGAAACATTGTTGGTTGATTGTTTATTTAACGTCCAGTCAAGAATTTTTCACTCGTATTGAGACGTCATCAGTTGAAGATGAAGTCCTACAAATTTAGACACAAGGTTAGTGATTAAGGCCTGTTTACACGATGCAACTTCTTGTATGAAATTTGTTGCATGCAACTTTTGTAGCATATTACTCAGCTGTTTACACGGTGACGTGAGTATCATGTTTCAAACCATTGAATTTGACTCCAATGAATATGGAAACTAACTAATATTGATAGTATGAAATGTTAGTTAGCTGTAATCTTTTCAACATTTGTGAATTTTCCATTGAGACCGTCAGATACTCTGTCCAACGGTCGCTGTCTGCATTCTTTTTTGAGTAATTACTACTACGTATGTCCCATAGGTCGGGTTCTCCTTCATAGAGGGTAATAAGTTCGTCCATATCGTCATGACTCCAATAGGGTGATTCTTCAACATTTTTCTTCGAGCACGCCATGACACGTGTACTATGCGTATATTAAAGAAATATTTGAGATAGTCGTCAGTCAAACATAAATAGATCATCCAATTTCCACGACTCTGATTGGCCAGAGCAAAAAGGTATCATGCGACTTGTAGTATCGATAGGAACATGCTCTATTCGAAATCGTGAAATATGCGACTCTGAAAAATCATATGCGACTCCGTTTACACGATAATATTTTGTTGCATGCAACAAGGTTCATGCAACTAGTTGCATCGTGTAAACAGACCTTAACCGTAAGGCTGTCACGTTTACAAAATTTTGTAAACGTTTAAACGAAGCATTGTAAACGAAACGTTACCGTTTAAACGAAGTGTTGTATAATTTAATAAAATAAAATACGCAGAGAATTTTAAGACCCATTAATGACCATTATGTTTGTGTTTCAGTTTTCATCGTTCTATGGACGATGCAGAGATTGTCACCGGACGTTCCGGAGTATAAATATAAGACAGAATAAAATACACGAACATAAATATCCGGATAGCATTTAAATTGAATTCAATTTTATTCACACTGTACAACATTTGCACAATACAGATCACAAATTCACAATAAACTTCATTTTTCAAATTTTCATTTCAGTGATTTCACATTAGATTGACCAGAGAGGGCAGAGCTGGTGCCGCGGCTTCTTCCGTCGGTTCGGTTTTAACATGGACTTCACGTGCAGCCGGTGCAGACGGAGCAGCGCAATTCACTTTATGTTGTAATCTTTTGTTCAAAAAGATCAGTTTGTCCACGTTCTCAGCGTCAAGGGAGGAGCGCAGTTTTGTAACAGTTCCACCCGCTGTGGAAAAGACGCGCTCAGAGGCAACGGACGTTGCCGGTGTGCATAGCAAATATTTTGCGAGACTTGTTAATTTTGGAAAATTAATACGACTGGTTTTTCACCAAGTGAATGGGTTGGTATTTGTCGGCGTACTTTTTTCAGATAGATATAATTCGATCTCTTCATCTGAAGTGGAAGGGGTAATTTTATTCACTTGAAATAATTATTCAAATAATTTAGATTGTAATTTGAACCCTACAAGATTTGTGCCACATATATAAGACATTGTTTAAACGTTTAGGGATTTTGTAAACGTTTACAGCCCAAACACGAAACGTTACCGGTTACACGTGTACACGTGACAGCCTTACTTAACCGGGAAGTCGTGAGTTCGGGCCCCGCTCGTGCCATGACCGCGTGAAACATTGGTACGATGTAGTGATTGCTCCTTCCCCAAACGCTCGGCATTTAGAAGTGAGAATCACGGGTCTTTCGGATATGATCTTAAAAGCGGAGGTCTCGCGTCGCGTCAGGCGTGAGAAAACTCACTGCTTGCATCATGTAAACGGGCCTTTACGACCCTAGCAGTGAGTTTTCTATGGGACATAAGTAGTAGTAATTACTCAAAAAAGAATGCAGACAGCGAGCGTTGGACAGAGTGTCTGACGGGCTCAATAGAAAATTCACAAATGCTGAAAAAGATAATAGCTAGCTAATATTTCATACTATCAATTTTAGTTAGTTTCCATATTCATTGGGCCGCCCGCGTGGCGCAGTGGTTAGAGCGTCGGGCTCAAAGATCTGATGATCCTTGAGTCGGGGGTTCGAATCCCACTGTGTGACGTGGGTGCCGGTCTTTCGGATGAGACCGTATAAACCGAGGTCCCGTGTCGCAGTAGGTGTGGCACGATAAAAATCCCTCCCTGCTCAAAGGCCCTGAGTGCCGAGCATAGGCCTAAATTTGCAGCCCTGTCACCGGTAATGGTGACAGCCGCCGGATAGCTGAAAAATTGCTCAGGCGGCTATAAACAAACAAACAAACAAACACAAACAAACATATTCATTGGGGTCAAATTCAATGGTTTGAAACATGATACTCACGTCACCGTGTAAACAGCTGAGTTATATGCTACAAAAGTTGCATGCAACAAATTTCATGCAACAAGTTGCGTCGTGTAAACAGGCCCTTACGAAGTGAACGCTCTACCACTGAGCTACCGCGACCGGTGTCTTAAGTTAATTCTTCATATGACGGAAGTCATCGTTTTGATCCAGAATAAGCATTTCATATGGAGAGAACTGGTATTCAGGGACAGAAAGAATCCATTAGACTATATAGAAGATGCAGACATCATTGACGCGTTTTCTTTTACCGTGGCGTGATCTTTGAATATCCCAGAGATATATTATTTGTAAACACAACAGCAGAAGTGGGATTAAAAAAATTCAGAATTTCATTTTTATTCTTTTAATATAGACGTTCATCTTTTTTAAAAAAAATAATATGATATTTTCACCCTGTAATCAAATAGTACACAAACCGAGTGAGTAAAATATAACTTTAAAAAAAAAAAGAAGTGCATTGTATTACATTTATGGAAATTCATTAAATCATTACAAATGACTAATCTAATATTTAAACGTCCTATTTAATATATATTTTAATCTTTCATATAGCATTTAAATTAACTCATGAAGTTAAAAGCATAGTATTTTCCAATGTAACGAATATGATAACGTCTTTTAAAATTTCTTAAAGTTAAAAGATAGCTTGTGAAATGATTTGTCTTATGATTGTCATAAGTCAGATCTTAAAACTCACACTCTTACATTTTGGAAATCTGGCCCAAAGCGCTCAGCATATGTGTACATTTTTGGTACCGGTATATCATCTACAGCAGGTGAGGTATCAATATGATTTAAAAATTCTCCAAGGGACGTATAACAAACAAAAGATATAACATCAAGCTCTGTTTGAATAGGATGTACATGTATCAACTTGCTGGTAGAATAGTTGTGAGACGTATGAATTATTTCCATTGCAAATTTCTATTGTGTTTACCTCTGTATTTTAGAAAATGAAAGTTTTTTAAGAAGATTTTGTATTTCATCCCTCACTTCTTGTTTTTAAACACGTTTTATGACCTTCATTTTATTTGAATATTGTTCTGTCTTGGGCTTGCTATTGTGATACCTCCATTCAAATTAAGTATGAATAATTATCTGGAAGATTCTAAAACCGTACAATATAATGGTGACACTATTCAGTAGCTTCATGTCAACTCTTAAGGACTCTACAATCGTGCTTCGCGAAATCCATTCGAAAGGACTTTCAACGTTAGTCCTTTAGAATACTGTACCCAAAGGTATTTCATTCTAAAACCTATAACAAATAGTGGCGAGAGTGCACTTGTATCAGATTAGTTCATCGAACTCGATCCTTAACTGTTAAACATTTCTTCAAAGACTGTTCTGTGTCTATATATCTTTTATTTCCTTAATGATCATTCCATTCATTACTTATCGATAATTATCAAAGAAATTATATTTATCTAATGAATATACTACAAATATGTTCATTATTTCAAATTTAAAAAGGGTCCTCAAAACTAATTTGATATTCAATCGATGCATTATGGAATTGATTTTGTATTGAAATTGTTAGAAATAAGATTATTTTCTTTGTCAATATTGGGGTACGAAGTTCATCCTGACACAGTTCAACTCCGTTGGCCGAATGACGTAAACCACAGCGTATCAATGACTATTGTCCGTGGAATACCCACCTGCTATTTTCTCAAATCCTATAATCATTTTTGAAAACGCAGCAATAATTAATTACTGATTTGCAAATCAGTGTAAAGTAATATTGTCATGGTAATGAGATCAATGGAGAGATATTTGTTGTTGGCTAGTTAAATCATTGCTTGCAAGTATGTTAAGCGCAAAATATTTATATCCCATTTTACATGCAAATAAACATTTACATTAGAATGATGGACACTTCAATTCATTTACTGCTCTCATCAATTCAAATGATGCGCGCATCAATGTGGTGGAATTATTGCTCGCAAAACTTAATGTAGAGCTCGGTATAATTATTTGATGACCTCTTTAATTCAGCTGAAGGTATCTTTGATTATTTACAACGATTTTGGTATAAGTAATATACGTATCGACATTGATTCTCTGGAAGTTACACCCTTCGTCCTCAATTTTGCAGTGAAAGAATTAAGTTTCGATACCTAAGCTTTTGTAATTTTCTGATCTGTAGCTTCGAAATTTAGTTTTTCATAAATTGCAATCAACTACAATAATATTCCTAGGAAGAGACTTCTTACATTTGGTAAGGTAAAGAAGAAAAAAGAAACTTGGCTGTTTACCGATTCACCCTTGGCTGACCTCGCAGAAGGGGGTAATTCAAATGACTGGTTGAAAGGTGTATGAAATAAGTGCGCTTATGAATTCTTCTAAAGAAAGTAACAATTCAATTAAAGATATCATCAAATCAATTGTGGATATGCTGAATTGAAGATAATTGCTCTCTTCAAAGGAATTACTGTGCGCATCAATGATATCATTAATTCAATTGAAGAGAACAATAATTCACTTATTTTATTTATTGGTGCGCACATCAGTTGGATCTTTGCTCTCTTCGATTGAATAATAGCGCGCATCAATTCAATTGTTGATATATCAATAATTCATTGGAAGAGGGCTACAATTTAGTTATTGCGCGTATCAATATGGCTGAATAATAAATGTTATCAACGGTTTAATTAATCCGTCAATTCAGAATTGAAGATATCATTAATTATTTGAAGAGACACAAACAAATAAGCAATAATATCAACACCGTTGATTCCACTGAAAATATAATACTGATTAATTTAAGAGGTTTTATCTGAATTGTTGCGCGCATCAATTAAATTGATTATATCTTCAAATAATTAAAAATATCGTCAATTACATACATTTCAGTTGATGCTATCAGTCAACCAATTTATTTCTTCGAAGCCAAGCTGCACAGTATTGGCGAATACGTCATTAAATCGGTCAGTGTTTGACTGCATGCATCTGTAATCATGTGGAATCGCTCTAGCCATGACTCACTTAGCAAAACAAATTTCACATTGATATTAACGTAAACATTGATTGAAATATATATGCATTGTTGATCGAATTAAATGACATGTCAGCCGTTGTGCTATATTCTGACAATCAGACCTCAATATTATAAACTGAGAATGGACTGTAAAATTATGTATTTAGTAATTTTATGGACTGTTATGCATGATTTATTGAACTATCGATCCGTACATAACACAGCCAGAAGTTCTAACTTGTTGGAGAATTATTAGGGTTTGAAAAGGCGAAAGAATGTTTAATGCTGTATGTAAAATTTCTTAAGGATGTAATGTATAGTGTCTTGTAAAGGAGAAATGACTTTGACCTCTATGTCAAACTGAAAACATTGAATTTGTGTATATGACCTTGACCCCAACTAATTATCTCTAACAGTATCAAATATGTTTAAGTCTAAACATTACAAAGAGGATGTAACCCGTGTTGAAAAGAGTTCCTAGATGGTCAAAGAATATTAATTATAATTATTAAAGCCCGAAGACACGTTAACATGTATGTAAAAGTAACTTCCAATGAATTGACATAATTTTCAAGGTGAAGGTCGTAGGGTCTAATGCAAGTATCCCATGCCTCTACTCATATCGTTGTAAAACTTAGAGCTTGAATTTTAAAAAAAATATGAGAATTTAAGGGCAATAACTACTATTAGGGAATCTCCGGATCATTTCAGTTAAAACTTTATTTTATGCAAGTGACTGTTATTTTCAGAAGAGTAAAAGCCCAGAGCCTCAATATGGTATATTGAAATTGTTTGGGAAGTGAATACTTGGGCAAATCATATCTTACAGGTACATTATACGGTAAAGGTTATTACTGGATTGAGATCATAAGCCATATCTTTTTTTAGAAACATACACTGTACTATAAAACACAGACAAATCATTTACACCGTAGCTTTTTCAATAGAAAATCTTTGGACAGAAGGTGTGAGCCATCTAAGTTGTTCAAGAAGTGGAGAAAATAGTGAATCATGAGCAACATCGATCATACATGCTATCCTTGCAGCTGGCCTTTGATATAATAAGAAAGCATCACCTCATACAGTAAGATAATAGTAAATATATATGCAAGTATTGTTAACGGGTTTTCTTGTATGAAAGATGAATAATTTCTTACGGTGGTATATTTAGGACATGCAAAAAAAAAAAAAAAAGGGTCGTGCGCACAACATAACGTCTCGTGTGCATAATACCTCGTCTCCACGCGACCTATTATCTCATGCGCACAACTAATCATTCCGTGCGCACGACATAATATATCCCACAAGACTAATCTGATACTGTACGTTGGTCAATGACAAATCATAAAAGCAGGAGTAAGAATTAGAAGTCTCTGGCTTGTATGACACTACTGACGAAATTGATATTCAATTTTCAATAACATGAAGTTAGTCACGTGATCAGACTTGAATACAATCACTGCTACTAATTTCAAACTATAGTGGAAAAAGTATCTGCAAAGTCGTGTTGACGAAGTCATATATATGACCCCAAGTTTACCCAATCAAAACGTCGCTTCCTAAATCATGACGGGTACTCGGCAGCACGTTTCTGGAATGAGAGTACCAAACCCCCGGATGCGTAACCCGGACGTCGTTTACCCCAGATTGAGCAGAGGTATAAATGTTTAGGTGTGGCGTGATTGGCTAATATCAAGAGTGAAATTATTGGAAATTGAGAGAAATAATATAGAAGTTTAAATTAACTGTCGGGATGAAAAATTATGGGACAAAATCGAGAAATGACTGAGGAAATTGCCATGGTAGCGGTGTGTTTGAAATGAAAGGTGTAATTTTCTGCAGATTGCTATGTGTTGTAAAAAAAAAAAAAAAAAAAAAGTACAAATATGACCTATAAAAGCAACGGGACATATATAATTTTTGTCGTTTTTTATTAGCACTTGGAATGAACTTTGAAATCTTGGCGGTCATTTATCTAAAATTATTTCATTAATTAGTGAGAGGACCAAATGTTAGTATCGAGGTCTATGAGAAATGAATTGGTACTCTTTTCCCTTCTTACCAATCCAAATTGAGGGGAAAAAATTAATAACCTTGGATCAGTTTTTCCTGCGTAGTCTTCGGAGCGGATCAAAATGGCCTGATTTTAATTAGATTGCACATGTGCGTTTTGTTGCGCTTTTATTCTAATTGTTTAAATAGATCGAAGTTTTTATATTTATATGTGGAAATAGGGAAAAGTAAATTCACCCTGTAAAAGTAGAGGAAATTTTCTTTTTGATGAGCTCTTATTTGTGTTATAATTCTCAGTAGTTTTCATTTTTCGATAACTTGCTCAGCGGTTGGGTATGAAAATGTCGCTGTTCAAAACCGTTCGACGCGCGTCGCACAGTAAATTAGTAAAATCCATGTGTATATTTTTCTCTGTTGGTAAAAATGCTTTTTGATAGACAAAAACAATACAAACATATGTATAAAAATATAATCAGCGAGGAATTTTCCACGCGTTTTTAAACTTTTTTCCTTTTCTTTTCTTTTTGTACGATTAAAACATAAAAACTATAAATCATCGTAATTAAAACTAGTAAGGCATGTGCATGTTGGGAATGTTACTACCGGTAGACTTAAAATAAATACTTCAATTTTAAAGAAAAACATTATGCATTAATTGTTCGGGATAGTAATTATATTTTCTGCCAATATATCGATATTTTTGTTCCGTATTCGGGGTCGCGGGGATTTCTAAAGTGTGCATGGACAACACGTGTTTCCATTTCAGTGAAACAACACAGCGAATACTTGTATTTATATGTTGACAACGACCTGATATCATCAGAGGAAAAATTCCTGTTGCAGTTACATTTGAAGATGACCCAAGCAATCCTTAACTCAGTATAAATGACATGTAAGTTGATGAACTGTAGCCATGTACAGGCCAACTAGAAAACAAAAATGCCGAAATTCTATTTGTGGTTTTGTCATGTTATGAAAAATTCACGACTTGATGCAATAATTTGTCGTTTCATGAAAGAAAATATTTATGTTTTATGATATCTACCCAATTATATACCACCCAATTGTTTAGTATGAGCTGAACATATCAATATTTATAATCTATCCTGGTCAATTTTCATGGCCGGTATTGCGAAGGCCATATTCCAAGATTTTCTATCTTTTGAAAAAAGACTCACATACACAAATTGTAAGTAAAACGCATATTGAATTGTATGATAATATAATTCATTATCATAATTTTAGTTTTTTAAATATTGTAATTAAAATTAAAACGAAATGTGTGTTTGTTGGGGTGGGTGGAGTTCAGTATCAATAAAAGTCGGGTTATGACAGGATAACAAGATCATGCTTCTCTTGTAATTCATATGCATGTAGTTAGTAACTTATGACTACATAGTTCTCTAACTAAATCCACATCCCGCATCACAATACCATGCTCGGGGGATTGGACACTGCATACGAATGTGAACCAAATCTGCCCTTCTTAAAATTCTACTTTGAATTTAGAGTAAATCACATTCCCTGAGAGTTACAGAAATCTGCAGGTTTTAACTTGAATTTCTTCAGTATCCCCCCCCCTATGCTAGGCATCATGGGGACACCTTCTTATGCATATCTTTCTTTTTTTTTTCATTACGCAACCTGCTACACTTGCACTGCATATTAAAATGATTCCATACATTTTTAACATTTGTAATCCCTTGCCAAATATAACTTCAAATATAGGGCACCTATATTTTTAAATAAATTTGATCAGTACTTTCGTGCGAAGCTGTCTCCTACTACCTTGAAAATACTTTCAAACATAAACCAAGCTTTAAGAATCCTTTATTGTGTGATTTCATCTTTATAAAAGGGTATTGACACCCCAGTCTTTAGTGGGAAGTTCCCAGATATCTTCCGCTAGTGACGATCCACTAACAAATTCTGACGTACATTGGTATACGTGTACCATTTTACTGTTTATTATTGCATTACTAGATATCCATACATGCAAAAAGTAGAAAAAACAAAACTGAAAACTGCTATTCTAATTATAAGTTATGACAAGTGTTTCAAATTTTGGCAACCAGGATTAATGATCAACACTTATTTTATTTGCAATTTTCTTTCCGACATAGAGCCGATTGTTCAGGGAACCTGCAGATTTTATGAAGGCGTTTTTAACGGAAGCTTTGGTTTTCTCCATCTGTGTTGCCACCAACAATTATGCTGAGATGGTCATATATTTGGTGTCCCGTGTGGATCCGAGTTGTTAGAATAGATCCTCAGTACCCGTTGCATGTCGTAAGAGGCGACTAAATGGGGCGGTCCTTCGGATGAGATCGTAAAAAACCGAGGCCCCGTGTCACAGCAGGTGTGGCACGATAAAGATCCTTGCCTGTTCAAAGGCCCTGAGCGCCGAGCATAGGCCTAAATTTTGCAGCCCTTCACCGGCAATGGTGACGTCTCCATATGAGTGGAAAATTCTCGAGCGGGACATTAAACAATATTCAATCAATCAATCAATCATATTTTGTGGTGGAAGGATTGTCGTATGTTCTCCAAGGAAGTTCGCGCCATCTCATTTACGTATTATCGGTATTGTAACAATTATTTCCAGTTTAAAACCACCATAATCCAAATATATGCACCATCAAACGAAACTGAGGAGAAAGAAAAGGAAATCTTTTATGAGCAACTGCAAGTGATAGAAAACACATCTCGCCATGACATTATCTTACTGACAGGTAATATGAATTCCAAGATAGGGCAAGGGTTTGATGGAGAAGAAGGAATTATAGTACGTTATAAATTGAAATGTAACAGGAATGACAACGGAGAGAGATTTTCATCCTTCTGTGCTGTAAACAACTCAGCGGTAGTTACAACAATATTCAAGTATAAAGATATACACCTCCAAAAATGGACATCACAAAATGGAACAACCTGCAATCAAATAGACCATGTAGCTGTATATGAAAAATATCGATTGATTGATTGATTGTTTGTTTGTTTTACGTGGAAGACTCTGTAGTGTCTTTAATTTCAAGTTCACTGGGATATATCGAATCGACATATGAATGAAGATTACTATTGTTAATAGACAAAACGTCGATATATCTAAATGTCGAATTAATGGCCACAGCATGTTTTCTTCTCATGTAGAAGGTTGTGAATGAATTCTACTTCATAAGAATATAAAAATAGGTCAGCTAACAAAGGAGCACAATTCGTGCACATTGGAATTCTAACAGATTGATAGAAGACCTAATCACCAAAGACTATGAAAATATTGTCAATGAGGAACTGTAGCATCTTTTTAATATCAACTTCAGTGTACTTGTGTGTGGAGTCAGAATAGTGTTTAACAAAATAATTTTTGGGATGACCAATCACTAAATATGAATATTTCCTTTTACCATTTTTGTTGACGAAGCAATTGTCTATGATGTCAAAAAGTCTAGTCTTTACTTTATCGTGAGGTATAGTCGTGCAAAGTATTACAAAATCATACGTTTTAATGCTGTGAATTTGAGAAAAGTTTATGATTTCAAATTCACTAAAAGTGCTTTAGAATTTATAAGAATCCAACATTTGATTTACACCACTTTTGGCATATATAGTGGCATAGTACGTGGCAATGTGGTAATATTTATTTTATTCAGTGGAACATAATTGCAGAAGTCATATTCTTAGAAAATGATATATTTAACTTTGATGGCTTATATAACAAAGCAATCCCATCTTTTGTGCTACAGTGTATCTTTGTTGAAACTAGACATAAGTAGATAATATACCTCTTTCTTCCCTTCGGTAGTAATTGATCTTAAGGTCAACGTTCAATGTTAAAGGTCATCAACCATGGAAAGCGATTCATGGCCTTGAATTGAACGAGATATTATACCGTGCGCACGAAACACACACACACACACACACACACACACACACACACACACATATATATATATATATATATACCTATACCAACAGACTATAAAAACGCAACACGTTTTTCTTTTTTAATTTATTCATTGAAAACATAAAACCCATCTCTCGATTTACCTGTGTTCATTGTTTGAGCTTTGTGAGTAACATCACGCGAAATTTTTAGGGCTTTTTTTCAAACACGTGGAAAGGTAATGGAGGAGTTTTTCGCAATAAAACAACTTTGTTGGTGAAAGCATAGACACCGCTAACATAAAAACTCAAAACCAAGACTATGCCGCGCTTACGCAATGAAATGCGTAATCAGGCACTTGGTATGCTGCAAGCAGGTGTTAGTCAGCGTGAGGTGGCAAAGCGTTTTAATGTCAATCTTTGTACAGATAGCCGGTTGTTGTCACGATTCTATCAGACAGGATCCCTAAATGATCCTCAAAGACCTAGTCAACCATTTGTGGCAACGCCACGGCAACAAGCGTTCATAAGGCAACGTCATCTGCGCAATGGGTTTACGGCCGCTGCGACCACGGCGAAAGAAATCATTGGACTCATAGAAGGCCTATTCATCCTAGAACCGTTACCAAAAGTTTGAAGAGCATGGAATCCGCTGCAGAAGACCTTATGAGGGGCTACAGCTTAAACCTCATCACCGACCGTACAGATTGCAATGGGCAAGGCAGCATCTGACTCAACGTCAAAATTGTTCACATGTTGTATTCTCAGTTTACCGTCGTTTACATGACCGTTTTACAGACAATTGTGTCCTCGAGCGCGATAGGTTTGGAGGGGGAGGCGTCATGGTCTGGGGTGCGATTAACCACAATTTTCGGTCACAACTGGTCGTTTTAAATGGTATGCTAGAAGGTATGTGGACGAAATTCTGCAGCCTGTTCTAGTACCATAAATGCAGTAGCATAGGCAAGGAAATGGGTTAATTTTCCAACAAGACAATGCGCGCACATACCGCAAGATTGGCACAAAAGTTTTTCAAACGAACGCCATTGACGTCCTTGATTGACCCGCTATGTCCCCAGACTTGAATCCAATCGAGCATTTATTGGACGAACTGGGAAGACGTGTGCGGAATCGCCACCTTCAGCCTCAGAATCCGCAAGAATTAGGGAAAGCCTTGTTGGGGGAAAGGCAGAATATTCCTCAGAGGACCATCCGCAATGGTTGCCAATCAATGTCACGCCGCCTTCCCGCCGTCAGCAGTGCTAATGGAGGTCATACCCGGTACTAGGGAACAAAACAACATTTTTGACGCACCCTTCATTGACATTCATTTCAACTGTAGCCTCCTTGTGAGTAAAACTAGGTTCAAAATCAAAGAATAGTGTTTAGTTAACATGGTTTATAATATACCACTATTAATTTGTTTATTAGATATATGAACAAATTTATAATATAAAATTATCAAGTGTTGCGTTTTTAAAGTCTCTGATGGGTTTAAAATCGTTTGGTGTTATGTGAGGGCTGATTGATATGTTATGAGCCTCATATGTAATGGTTTAACTTTTGGTCGACGAATTTGATTTATTTTTCAACATAATCAGCTTCAGTGTCTGTACACTTTTGCCAACTATGTTCAAGGTCCCCAATACCACTTTAAAAGTTCTTTTTTGTCTGTTCGGAAAGTCCTCCATTGCATGTATGATGTCATCATCTGACTGAAAGTGAGTACCGGAAACGGCCATTTTCAGTTTTGGAAATAGATGAAAGTCTGATGGAGCGAAATAAGGCAAATGAGGCGAATGCTCAATCAATTTAAATCCACAATCATTAATGGCAGCCATGGCAATGACAGACTTGTGAACAAGAGCATTGTTCTCTTAAAAAAACCCACACCTTTACGGAGTTTTCCGCGGCGCTTGAGTTTAATATTTTCCCGTAACTGCCCCAGAAGTGATGCATAGTTTGTCCCTTTTGGAGAAGTCTATCATCAGAATACTATCAGCATCCACGAAAAACAAGGCCGTAACCTTTCTAGATGATGGAACAGTATTTGCCTTCTGTGGCAGGGGTGAACCAGGTGCGTCCATTATACAGACTTTTGTTTGGTCTCTGGGGTGAAATGATGGACTCACATTTCATCCAAAGTAACAATCTCGGAAGAACGTTAGCAGGATCTGCCTCTAAAACGCTTAGATTAGCACGCGACAAAGTACCCCTGTTGTGTTTCTGGTCGATTGTCAGAAGTCTTGGTATCTAACGGACTAAAAGCTTTATCATTGCAAGATCCTCTGTCAGAATGTAATGTACTATTTCCTGTGAAATGCCAAGTGGACTGGCTATACATCTTTCTGTAACTCGCCTGTCAGTCATAACAATATTGGACTTTATTGACCATTTCTGGCGTTGCAACAATGACAGGCCTTCCAGGATAGAGGTCATCCTCAAGGCTCTACCTGACGCATTTAAATTCCGCCACCCACCTTTTTGCTGTAGTATATGAAGGGACATCTTTCCCTAGTCTTGCTACCATATTAGTATGGATATCCTTAGGTGCTAAACCTTTCTTAATCAAATCTTGGATCACTGCTCTTTCACCGACTTTCTCCATTTTGCAAAAAATTTGTTTACTTTGAGTGCTACTTCGTCGATATAAAATGACCAGATGACACCAGTCTTAGGGTACACAGCCTTAAATGGTCAGGGAAAAGATCTAATTCATAATGGTCTATGCATGATGGACTATCGTTAACGACAAACGTAACAATATCAAAACAGTTTTACACACAAGGTGGGAAAACCTTATGAAAGAGGGGGATGCTTACTCCTCCTAGGCACATGAATATCCAGGGGGTCCATGTTTGCCCAACTCTTAATTTGTATTCCGTATAGGAGTTATGAAATTGATCACCGTTCTTTACCTTCACCTTTACATATATTCCGCCGAGTGAGATCTGAATCTTTTTAAAGTTCATTCTGTAAAACAAGAGCAAAACCAAAGAAACGTACTATATATTTTCTGTTTTATGCAAGTGTCTTTTTTTCGTTGGTAATAAGACACTACCTGCACGAGTGTATCATTATGCCTACATATTTATATTTACTTTTTAATCGAAAGCATGAGTTTTAACGATATCTGCTAATAACTGTAGAAACCACATTACTGAGGTCTGTTAGGCGTATGAATACAAGAACTAATTGTTGACAAACAAACCGTCTGCTTTAATCATGGACTATGGGAATTTCACCGGTGAATATCTTGACCTGCTGAAATTTGTGTTTTTTCCCTGAAGATTATGATGACAAATTACTCCAAACTATTGACTTGAATGTTATAAACTCCATTTCAGTTGCATTAATTAAAATGCAGGCAAAACAATTCCTACTGATTTAAATAACAAGACTGCAAATGAAATAGTAAGTGTCTTGAATATAAATAATATACTAGCAGACAAAATTAAGAAAAACTACGGTGGCTGGTTAAGGATAGGTGGAAGAGATCTTTTTTTTTTTTTTTACGAATTCGGTTCCCACGAAATTAATTTCGTTCCCATGAAATATATTTTTTTTGCCCACGAAATAAAATTCGTTGCCACGAATATGTTTACATTAACTTCCATTACCTAAATCAATACATAAACCAAAATTCATTATTGATTTCAAATTACTTTTATGTAAACGCATTTAATAGACGCTTTGTCTCGCAATTATGCAAATCACAATAAATCTATAGCAAGTTTCGTAACTTTAGTTCATATTATATATATATATATATATATATATATATATATATATATATACCGGTCACGGTAGCTAAGTGGTTAGAGCGTTCACTTCGTAACCGTGAGGTCGTGAGTTCGGGCCTCGCTCTTGCCATGGCCGCGTCAAACCTAAGATAAAAAATAGGTAGTGATTGCTCCTTCGCCAACCGCTCGGCATTTAGAAGTGAGAATCAGAGGTCTTTCGGATATGACCTTAAAAATGGAGATCCCGTGTCACGGTAGGCGTTGGCACGTTTAAGAACCCTCACTGAGAAATTCTCGATGGGACGTAAAACAAACAAACAAACAATATATATTCACAACTTTACATTATTTCAATCCTTGCTACATGCTTTTCCGAAGCTTGTTTTTGTTGCTAAATGTATTTAAATACACCTTAGAACCAAGTGATGTGATATTGTGTCATTTATTGACCAAATAAATGATAAAGAAAAACAGAAGCACATACAATATTTAACATATACCAACTACGATAAAAATTAATAGCTGGGGTAAAGTCATATGATAAATAATTAAAATTTAAAAGCATTATGTTGCTAATTAATGCTTATATCAGCTTTTGTTATATAATGGTTAAAAGTTTGTGCAAAAGGAAGGTAGCGTAAGAAAAAAGGTCTTCCTGCACATATTAAACCAAAAAAAAAAAAAAAAAAAAAGAAAAAGAAAAGGGCAATGGGACAAAGGTACATTACTATGTAACTTAAACAGTAAAGACTCCCCAACATTGAAATTCCTCAATACATATATGAAGCTAGTTAACAATTTGCAATTGGGAAGAGGAAGGGAGGTGGTGATTAAAAATGTTCAAGCACATGTAAATTAAACTGGTTCTCATTGGTTATAGTTATATGGATTCCGAGCCCACTTCATATCGAGCCTTAACATAATCACAACATGCTAATCAAAATTATATTTTGTAGATACCAAATATTTGACAATGACATATGTACTGAAAACAGCTTGCATATAAAACATTTTATGGTATAAAAATGTATTTGTGACTGTTCGTCATTTTGGAATGCGATGAACATCTGTTGTCATTTGGAAATGTTAACACAAAAGGCCTTCATTGCACTTTCACGACTCCAATTTTAGACAATCAAGAGGTTAAAAAATAAATTAAAGCTTCAATTTGTTATGAAAAAACCCGTTGGAAATAAGACAAATATTTGTCTGTAATATTTGGGCTGCACTCGGTGAACTTAACGTCTCTGTAATGTCATTGAAAAAAGCAATGAATTTTAAAACAGAAAAAGCATAGAACATTGGTTACTCTCTGCTAATAAGAGCCGACAAACTGTATGCAAAGGATTATACTGATATATAGATGATATGTCCTATGATGCTTCAAAGGTTAATATATAATGAAGCGAAAGAGAGTTTTAGTTTTGATTTTTTTAAATTTAGACTAGTGGACTTATTGTATTGCACAAGTTTAGTAGTCCTTTGACAAGTGAATATTGAGAGAATCTTATTATGTTTTAATGAATTTTATTTCCTGTGAAGGAATTTGTTTACGTGGGAACGAATTTTTAAAAACAATTCTTCCTCCTGTACATAATGAGCTTCGTCAGCCCAAATATCTAAGCCAAGCAAAATCTCGGGTGTAGGCTTGGCTCTCTCAGATACCCCAGCCAAGCAAATTCTCGGGTGTAGACTTAGCTCTCTCGGGTATCTCAGCCAAACAAAATCTTGGGTGTAGACTTAGCTCTCTCGGGTATCTCAGCCAAACAAAATCTTGGGTGTAGACTTAGCTCTCTCGGGTATCTCAGCCAAACAAATTCTCGGGTGTAGACTTAGCTCTCTCGGGTATCTCAGCCAAACAAAATCTTGGGTGTAGACTTAGCTCTCTCGGGTATCTAAGCCAAGCAAAATCTCGGGTGTAGACATAGCTCTCTCGGGTATCTCAGCCAAGCAAAATCTCGGGTGTAGACTTAGCTCTCTCAGATACCTCAGCCAAGCAAAATCTCGGGTGTAGACATAGCTCTCTCGGGTATCTCAGCCAAGCAAAATCTCGGGTGTAGACTTAGCTCTCTCAAATACCTCAGCCAAATTGAACCTCGCACTAATTACAAAAGAATGTAATTCTTGAATACAGGTTTTGTTGAATTTACATATTTAAAAAAAATACAGTCAGTCATATTGATTCGTCCGTGAACTCAATCGCCATTTAGACAACGATTTCTTGAGAAAATATATATTTTTATTTGTGGTTAGGTATTTTGTTAGTCATATTAAGTAATGTCATAATAATCGTATTTCGATAGTTCACTGTTAAAACATGTGGAAAAAAGAGCGTGCAGAAATCTGAAGTCTTCAAAGATGTCTTTTGTGGAACTTCTTGTTGTCAACTTATTTGCTTTTGCCCATATAAGGTAGTGTTTACATCAATGCACCAGTACGTAGGAAAAGCGTCATTGAATTTGGTATCAAGTTACAAAAAGAGCAACAGGGTGGGTTTTTCTGCCACTATATAATTTTCCTTCCATTGTGCGAATGGCTTGAGTCCATGCTCAACAACTACATTTTCGCGCTGATTGTCAACGTTTTGGTTTTTCATTAGAACCAACTATTAGAACTCGCGATAACAAGCATTGCGGAGCAGACGAAGAATTTTACATGTTGCACGTGATATTTAAGGAAAAAAACCCCACAGTTATTAGACATGCCCAAGCGCAAAATTGGTACCCTTTTCAGTGTAAACAATACTAGCGGCAAATACATGGAGTTTATGATAGGTTATTCATAAAAATATTTTGCTCCATTACAAAGATCCTATGGAATTGGAGCCTTCTCCCGAAAACGTCAAAAATAAAAACAAAATCGGAGAGGGCTACATTATTGTAGTTAAGTTGCTGTGTATATAGGATAAAAGGATACATGTAAATAGATAAGTCATGGAGAAAAGATCAAATCAAATTTTAAAAAATACAGAAGCAGAGTTGTTCTTTTAAAGATGGATGGGGATATTTAAAGTTTATTTGCTATCCCTGTGGATTGTTTTTCAACCTATGGATTCAGATAAACGTTTTAAAGAAATCGTGATAAATGGAATTGGTTGGTGTCTGTATGATTATTTATAAACCTTTAAAGAATTGCATTGCATGTCTTTCCATGTAAACTGTAACATTTTGTTTAAATTTGTAATCTTGAAGTTTCGAAGTTTCAATTATTTAATCTTTTTTCTACATCATACAATATACAAAATAGGAGGATATTGATTTAGAGAATAAAACGTGAAGTGTACTTCAATTCTCCAATTACAAATAAAACAAACTATACCTTAGTTTGTTTATAAATTAAACATTTCCTATTCTATTCTGAACTCCAATGGTTTAAAAACTGAGACTTAGAGTAAATGAACCCGATGTAATGTTTCAGTGTAGCCGTGAAAAGAAATTACAGAGGCTCCATCATATTTCGTCTTGCAGTCTGCTCAATAAGCCCATTTTACGCTGAAATGACGCAACTTAAGTTTGTGTGTGCTTTAATAATTATCCTTTTTACAGCATATATCGACTGAGTAAATGGGTAAAGAGGCTTACATAATTTTCTTATTGATATAATGATACATATATTACGTGGAGACGCCATCACGTGTAAACTTTGTAAATATTTGAATTATTTTCACGAAACAGCGGAGAAATACGTATAATGATTTTTTAACAATCAGGTGAAGATAAACACGTGTAAATGTTTTATCACGCCGAGTGTTATAGATGCAAAGCAGTGTAACGGATGTATCGATCCTTAGATCGGGATCATTTGTTCCTGGATAAATTTGACCATTGTCAACAAATTATTTCTTTTCATTTAAGAGCCTGATACCCGCTACCTACTCAAACATATTTCTTACCTCGGTCTACCGTGAAGACAAGAGAGCAATTCCTGGGCACTACATTGGAGGGTGACGTATACATCACAGTGTTTCAACCGAATGCATCCTGTACCAGATCACCACAATGTCCAAAGTTATACCAGTTTTCATCAAAGGTTTCCTATGTCTAATTTCGGCTTCATACTTGATCGGTGGAGCGTTTGCTTTGATACATATAAAGGGAAAAGGTACTACATTTCCTTATGAAGTGTACAAGCTCTGGCAGCCATCGTACACAGTGTATAGACAGGCCTATGCTGCGCTGGAAATGAAATATGACGGCATAGGAAATGTAGCGGCCAAAGAAGCGCTTTACCAAAATGTAGATATAGAGTATGCGAGCATTGAGACCATCATATCGAGTGCTGAACAAAGCGATCACCCAGATCTGATAGAATTCCCAGTCATGGCAGGGTAAGTGATATAAATGTAGTTGAAATACTTTGTTCTGTTTTTTTTTATAACGTGTGTATACTGCGATTGTTATATAATTTACATTTTCAAAGTTTTTGCTTTTGATACCTCTATAAATTGTAATGATAGCCATTTGTTCATGAATACGCTCAGTTGTGAACAATGCGCGTTTGAATTTTGATAAATATAGTACGTCTATTGTGACACGGATGGGAATTTCAACAAAAATGAAAGTATAATGTAATTATACGAAAAACCATTTTTGAAAATACATGAGGGTATGAACTGCAACACCTCACGTCGGCATAATTTTCATAAAGCATCAACGCGTTTCATGGAAAGTGTGCTGTAACAGTTCATACCTTCATGTATTTTCGAAAAATGAAATTTATTTCTTAATTGAACTTGTATGAGGCCTTTCTTCTGGTCGACGGATTACAGATAAAGGACGTACAAATGTTCATAAATGGATGTTAACTAAAAGGTACTGTGAAAGTTCAATTATATATCATTTGCAGCAAATCAATATATGCATTAAGGATTATCTGTCTACGACGGCAAACGGAGGGCGATTTTCTACATAGTGTCGGCCATCTAGACAATTATATCGTTGATATTGCCTAAATGAGACTCTTGTTGACTGTGTTCAAGAGATCTTCTTTCGAAGAATTCTGATTGCTGCTTTTTTTTTCTTTGGAAAATTAATGTTACAATTTCCAGTGTCCACATCAATTGAGGTTTTAGGGGAAATTGTCCAACTGTTGTGTAATTACAGCAGGTGGTTAAACAGGAACATACATGTAATAGATGAATGGGATTTTTAATGTCATATATGCAGACGTGCATTTGTGTCCTTGTAATGGTTTGATATAGGCATCGCGAATATGCATCTGATAATAGTGATTTGAACCTGGTATCGCTAAAATATCGACAAAAAAATTAATCTATATCAATAGGATATCTTGTAAAATTGTGTATAGTTACACGACCTTCCTCCATTATCGGTGTTTTTTCTGATTAAAGGGAGCATGTAGGTGAAGTTCAACTATTCCAGTTCGCTGATTTTTAGAGACGGAAATGCCACTTTTTCAATATTTCCTCTCCTTTCACGTCATCTCAATAACAAGAAAAAATGAAAGATAAATAAATGAATAAAAAAAAACCCCCACATCTTACGAGGATCTATTTAATACTGATTGATACTAGTAATGCGAAACATTTCTTAATTTATTAAATACTGAAAAGGTTTGTGGTAGTGAGAATATTGTCCCCTTCTCCAAAATATTAAGACGAGCAGTGATTGTGTAGTCAGTAGCAAATCGTAGCAAACCTTCCTCTCTTTAATTGTGCATACTTCTTATTTACATACTTATTTAATTATGGATTACTCCATTTCCCTGATCAAGATATAGTGCTTACGGCGTGGGTGTGACCGTTCCACAGGGAATGTCTACTCCTCCTATAAACACCTGACCTGCCCCCTTCAAGTGTCCAGGGTCCGTGTTTGCCATTCTCTTAATTTGGATTCTTTATAGGATTTATGAAATTGGGCACTGTTCGTTATCGTCACTTTTTCATTCTTTGTGATACATAATCTAAGCATGTTAATGTACAAATGAATATAAAATAAAAATGCCCCACGATGAAAAATTATTAAAAGAGTCAATGCCGATATAAAATATCAAAGCTACTGACGTCATTACTCGTTCAACAAGTCCATCAGCTAAACAATAATAATTATTTGAAGTATATATACGTTAAAGTATCAAACATGTATACGAGTAATTAGCCAATATAAAAAATAATTTGATATGATATTAAGCATCTCATAAATATGTGTATATTAGTTACCCAAAACAGATCTAAACATAAATAATTTTACAAGTGTCAACAATTCAAGGTCGGATTCAATGAATGCGGTATTATTCACATGAAATTTCTTAAAATGTACAAAATTAAAACTATGTGTAACGGGTCAAATTAGAAATATCTCATTCTGGAAATTAGAAAATGAAAGCTAGGACATGTAGGTCAAATCTGGGTCCACTAAGAACAAAAATCTATCTTCTTTGTCTCGTTAGGGTGTTTTAAGCATGGTGTTGTTTTTTATTTTCACGAGACTGTGCGTACATATATCTACATGTAATTTATTATTTTCCAAGTATATGAAGAGAATACATTGCAACTTTTTCATGGAAGCTTCATCAGAAAGCATGATATAGGTTGTTATCTACCCGACATCATGCATCTTTACCTTTTTCATTAAATTCAGTCAGAATTTATTATCCGAATTTCAATGAGCTTGAGTTAATTTGCAGTGGAAAGCTTTAAGTATAAACATAATTCAGCACAAAAAACCATGTAACATAAGACTGCAAAAGGATTATTATAAATCACCGAATGACGATACTTTTAGAAGGAAGTGGGACAACACTGATTCAGCGTAGCTAAGTCATAAAGTTAACTGTCAACTGGCTAAAGGAATAAAGAAATCTTAAATGTGATTTGGATTAAACCATTCATCTACACCTCCTTTTTTTTCAATAAAGGTCATCTAAGAATTAGTAAGTTGTTAAAACTTATTTCCAGTCCTTTTGATTCATTCAATAAAACGTGTTCAAATCAAGTTAATAAGTCTGCATTCCATATATATCAAACAAATGCAAGATATTACTCATGTTCGAATCCACAATCATCAGTTATTTCATTTGAAATAAATAATATTTTCAGCTCTACAATCAAACATTTTTCATGATTGTGTTGGTGTTTGTGTACCGAACCTTTGCAAAGCATTGTCACTTATTCAGATATTCAACAATTAATGTCCTAGTTTCAATGTTTAATCGTGCATTTTTACGATGAAAATATAAATTTTATAAACGAAAGTGAGCGATCATACATAAAATAAAATATATAAGTATCTGTGACATCGTATGGACTCTTTACGTAATATATCTGCGACATCATATTAACGATTTAAGTCATGTAGAAATTGAATTTAGATACATATCCCATGTCAATAAATTCTGTAAGATTTCTAGTTGAAAGCAATTTTACCAGTTTGAAAACGCTGTCTGATGTTATAGAATTGTTTTAAAGATTTTCTTCTAAATCAATGCAGAGAGAATACCTTATAATAATAAAAATGAATTTATCCCCAGTACCATTAAATCAGATTTCTTACTTATTCTTTGTGAGTTTTCTACAACATAATATATACATTTTTCAAAATTCAACATATGCTTTGATAATTAAAATTTGGAAAACTTTCTTATCATAGACCCTAAAGAATTTAATTATAAATAAGTCAGGTTTTTAAAAAAAACCACCTTTTAAATGTATATAATTCTAAATACATTTTGGTTTATTAAAGGTACATACTGGACCTAAAATAAGATTTTGCTTATCCCCCCCCCCCCCTTTGTAAACTACAAGACCTTTTTTCAGATTTCTTTTCCTTGCTCGAGTTAACAAGATTTTATTTTAGGCTTTGCACATATTCCACCATTATACAGTGTTTAGTTTTACTCAAAATAATTTCCTACCTACCTAACGTCTCCATATGAGTGAAAAAATCTTGAGCGGGACGTTAAACAATATACCACCAACTAACCAACCAACCCAACAACCAACCAAACTACCAATCTAACCCTAGTCAAAAGTTAGGTCTCAAAGGCGATTTAATCAGTTGCATTATTGTAGACCCAACAATGAAAGAAATTTATAATTTCTATAAAATATATTAACTCAAAACTTAAGTTGTATGAATAGGTAGTTTAAAACAGATTCTGAGTGCAGACTTTATCTGCCAATGAAATTTCAACAGGCCGCATATTTAGTGAAAATTGAAGCAATAATATATTTTAAAAAATACTTCTTATATCATAGCTGATAACTATCTAATAAAGTAACACATAGATAAAATAATATAGTTACTTTTTTTTTAACTAGGAAATTTAAATACATGTACGGAGAAAAATGAAAAGGGCAATATTAACAAAATACTATGCAACTGATGAGCCAAGAATGATAGATTTGAAGTGTTCTATTTTAAACTGTATCAAATCCTGCATAAGAGGAATGATTATGAGGGGCGCGTCTAAGTGATAGGTTTATTTGAGAAGATGGTTGACATCAGTACAAGTCATTATTAAATACAGGACCAGATTACAGTAACTATACATGAAAACGTACGAAGTACAGTTTAGAGAGATGTTTTGATGATTTTCGAGAAAATTCAAGAAAAACTTTGTACATTGAAGACTTGCTTGCCAGTTATAGTATGGAATGATACAAGAATTGTTAACACGTTTTGTTATGGACACTATCCCAGTACACACCACAATATCTATGAACCATTAGAATAAATCATATGACCCCTATCATATACAGGAATAAGACAATGCATAGGAACATATATAGGGGAAAACATCTCCATCTCATCTCTGAAGAGACGAAATTATTTATAAACCGTTCTACCATTAAAACCAAGCGAGCCAAAGAACCCCTGACCAAGAATTGAGCATGGACACAAATGGAAAGACATGACACTATTGTTTATTGACCACAACTTTTACTGGACCGCCGAAAGGAAGAGCGAAGAAAAATTTCGAGTGCATAGACTGAGGTCAATTTGTCCCACTGGCATGAATAAACTCATTAACTTCATCAGAATGATTGTGACCTAAATTGCTCATGCAATTACTCAGTGTTGTGTCCGTTTTTCACTTTTAATTAGTCGAGTACTGCCCAGAAAAACACCATCATCAACTGTCTTTTTTAAAAATTATTTTTATTTATTTCATTTTTTTCAATCTATATTTCATTTATCGATGTATTAATTTTCATAACACCCAATAATACTGGGGTTGATGTATAGTACTAGAATGCAAAGAAATAATTAGGGGACTAAGAATGGAGTCCATTCTCGTCCACTGGAGTCCATACTAGTCCACTGGAGTCCATACTAGTCCACTAATAATTTCTTTACACTATATTACTATACTTCAATCCCAATAATTGTTTATATATTTATTTTTCACTACAGTTTTACACCAGTAATTGAGCTTCACACCTTCAGGTACGAAGCAATTATAACGACCCCTCAATGTAAACAGTTAATATTCCACTTATTTATGTTGATTTATTTACTCGTTCTTTCTTTTTGACTTCTTATCTGCATCTTAATCAGGTAAACGGAGTAATCCGCAGTCAGAATCACTATGCCAAGAACTGACTAACAAATGGTATTTATAACACCTCGAGTAGAATTTGACTTAATGCAAGGTTGTACTGGCAAACTAGATCATTATAACGACCACAAAATTTGCGAAAGGCTGACTTTAGACTAGATTGTACAACCCTGTAATATCAATTTGTTTGTCAGTAGCCTGCCTCGATTTAAAATCTGATCATGTGCAGAACAAGCTCTTGCGTATCGAATCACGTGTGAGATATAAACACCATATGCAGGTGATAATGGGATATTGCTACATATATAAGGGAAGTTGACGATTGAGAAATTGAAATGATCTCGTTTGCCATATAGTTGAGTTGTTTTTTTGCCGTCATATATATACCTATCTGTCATTTAGTTAAGCTACCGGTCGCAGTAGCTCAGTGTTGTAGAGTTCGCTTCATAACCGGAAGATCTTGATTGGAATCCTGATTCTGCCATGATAATGTCGCAGCAGGTACGTTAGAGAACATTCACTGCTACGGTCGTAAACGCTTAGCATAAGTGTACAATATGTCACCTACAGCTGGTGACGTCTCAATAGGAGTGAAAATTTTCTCCACAAGGTGATAAAACATTGTAAAACTACTTGTAATTAGTATAGTGTAAAACTCCCTTTCATTGAACGAGCGAAGATAGGCTACGACCTAGCAATAGAGGTGTTTCTGAAAATGAATAGAATATGAATCTAATACATTCCAATCCCGATGATAAAATGTATAGAATTGTGTATCACCATGAAAATGATATAACAATGTTTATTTATCTAATCGTTCTTTTAACTATATGCCATATACATAGTACGAATGCGTAGTTTATACAAACTTCAGAATATGATGAGAATATAAATATTTACATTAATATTTATTTTTATACTCTAGGGATTCAAGTAGAATTTTGTGTGTGTGTCAAAAGTGACTTTTTAAAATTGTCAATTCAATTGATTTAATCCTTAACGGGTCAAAATAAATTTACATTTCATTGATTGATGGTTTGTTTTCCGTCACGCTCAACAATTTTTCAGTTATCTGGTGCCGTCCAGTTTTTGTAGGTGAAGGAGAGAACCCAGATACAATGTATCCGGGAAGAGACCGACGACCTTCCGAAAGTAAACTGGCAGACTTTCTCACATATATCGGCGCGAGCGGGATTCGAACCCGCGACGACTAGAGGTGAGAGGCGTTGTGATTTTGAGCGCAAAGCCACAAAACCAAATTTACATTTGGTTTTGTTTTGTGTTTAGGTTTTTTGATATTCAACAGCTATCGAGTCGGCCCAGACGTACAAATATTTATAAGTGTACATTATGTTAATCAGCTATTTCCCCTTTAGTTCCGTAAATCTTTCACAATTTGTGAATAGTTTGATATAGAAATCGTGGAGAATTTTAATTGCAATATACCCATAAAGCTTTTAAATTCCTACGTATGAATCAGAAACTCTTTAATGTATTATTTCATGTACATTTATATTCGTTGTGCACAATAAACAGCAGGCTCATCTCGCACAATAATACGTAATGAAAGTATCCAATAATTACTAGTCGGCTAATGTCGTAGATAATGCATGACTAAAAGTATCTACATGTATCTATAATTATCTATAATCGATAACCATGTAATACCATTGCGTGTAGGTATTAACTTTAGGTTTGAATTATTTTCAGAAACACCTCTAGTATTATCTAGTTTATGTAGAATCTTCGAAGGGATCGTAGTGAGGTTTTCTGCAGCGTATACAATGAATTGTGTGTGTGTGTGTGTGTGTGTGTGTGTGTGTGTGTGTGTGTGCAGTAAATGGTTAGGTGATTAAGGCTATCTTGAGGCCTTCAGTCAAGTGGGTCCATTCGCCCTAAAGGGGAATAAGGGGGGGGGAGCCCCTGAAATTACTGAGTTTTGACAAAATAAGGCATATATATATTTCAGTCTTTTGTAAAGAGCTGATCATATTTGGGGGAGGCATAAATCCACTACTAATACATGAGGTACGTAATGGGATCGTTACTGCACGTACTAGACAATGGAAGAGTTGCGACATTGTAATGTATCGTTATACCAACCATTTCCAATTCGAACCATAAATGGACAAATAAATTTCAGTTCAATATTTCATTGGCTAGCCGATTAGCGTGCTCAGTGGATTAATAACCACCGATCTGTTCAAAGATCGTGAGTTCAGTGATAGCAAGGGTTTTAATTTTCCCCGCGCCGATTACGTTCAATGATAACTGCACTTTTTCATCATTTAGAGAGGTTTCTATTTCAAAATATTATTGTACAGATCCTCCACATTCCATTCATAATAGTTTCTCGGGTGTGTTATACGTCCTTGTATTATTGTGGCGAGGTGTTTAATGACCCCGGTGACGTCATCTTGGGGCGTGGAGGCTTCACGTAAACAAACTGGAAAACGATTAACATGCTTCCTGAGTTTTGCAATGGAATTCTTGTCTGCAATTTTGATAATGAATTACTGTACAATTCATGTATACCTAAGATCCGACATAAATAAGGAATAATGAATTTTGCAATATTCTACTGAATGACCAGGCCAATAACACCCTTTCCAGGAACATGAGAGTGCATCTTTTTTAATCACTTGATGTTTAATGAATTAATCAAATATTCCGTTAGGGGTAGCAGAACGAAAAATGATAGTGCATGCACTTTTCGGGACATTGTAATAATATATTTACACTGGACTCCAATGGGACCTTTGAGCCATCTATGGCACCTTCGATCGATATGCAATTCGGAGACTATTGATATGATCTTCTGTAGGCATAATCTGTACAGTATGTCACCTTTCATCAGTATAATACTCGTGTCAATTCCATTAGATTCATCAATATTCTTTTGTAAAGTGTTTATCGTGAATATTATGCATGCAATTCTTAACACACTGCCTTCCTCTTGAACTGTTAGAAAATCTAACATCAACATGACAAAAATCTGCGCAGACAAACTTACTCGTTACTATTTATAAATCAGCCTTGACTGATCAAAAATGAATCCATTTACCAACATCGCACGTGACGTATTTGTAAGTCTTTCAAGTAGTACTAGTACTGCTTACTTATCGACAAGCTTGACAAATATAGACTAAATTAAGAAGAAAAAAAAAACAAACTTTATTTGCAAAACACGTTAAATAACATAACCACATTTCAACCTCGAGATGTTCGTTATAGGCACATGCACTTTAGAAATTCTACAGCATTCTAGAAAAATTAGACCCTTCATCTTCTGGGTGGAAACTAAATTTGCCCTGCTCCAATCCCGAGGATTGTTACATTGTCTAGTATTTTATGAGGGAGTTCAGAGCGAAAAATATACTGGTAAACCTAGCTACCAAAATTTCGTATTTGGAGAACTAAACGGAAGCAAAGTATCCAAACCAATTTTTCCATAAATCTCTGTTTGCATCAAACAATATGGGAAAATATGGGGAATTACATGTCACAATAGGTGAAAATGACGTGTCACAGTATGGAAAATGGTGGGAAATGGCAATCCAAAATATGGGAAAATGTGTTAAATAACATGTCGCAGATTTGCATAACACTGTGTACTGGATATATATATATATATATATATATATATATATATATATATATATATTATATCTTTAAATATTTGAAGTAATTTCACATCTGACCTTTGGTTATCGTGAAGCAACTCGATTTTGTACGGATACTAAGAAAATCTATAATTTCATGAAAATTTTCGTGATCTTTTATCATACCGGTATTCACAGAAACGTAAAGTTCATTATTAAAAGGTAGCGTCAATTAGAGTTGCGAAAATACGGATCAGCTAAATAAAATACCAGAAAACAAAAGGTTGCTTTTAATTTGAAGTCCTTATCACACATTACAAAATGTTAACCCCCCTCCTCCTTCCCCTCCAGAAAAAAAAATCCAAAGTGATAATTATTTTTCATCGAAAAAATGAATAGAAAATAAAAACCGGTTGCCGCGCTGATTTTGAACTATTCACAACTGGTTTGTTGTTAATTCCTGAAAACCAAGTTTTTAACAAAAATATCTCATATAACTCTGTTGCTTTATTTTCATACCCCCAGTAACTATTTAAACATTAGATAAGTATATGTGAGAAAGTTTGCCAGTTTACTTTCGGAAGGTCGGTGATCTCTTCCCAGGTACATTGTGTCTGGGTTTTCTCCTCCACGAATAAAAACTGGATGCCACCAGATAACTGAAAAATTGTTGAGTGTGGCGGAAAACTTCAATCAATCAATCAATCAATCAACATTAGATAAGTAAAATTAAATATATGGAAAATTTTGTGTAGTAACGAAAGGACCAACAAACGATTTTTTTAAAATAATGATTGAATGTCTGTTCGTATGTTCATTCTGCAATATTTTATTTTTGTGTTCGTACGTTGGCTAAAAGTTAGTGAACAACAAAGAATTTATGATTGCAGATTGGTTGCTAAGGACATGGTTCCATGGGAACAGATGCTATTGGTTACTTTGAACTCTTTTAGTTAACATTTACCATTTATACACCCTATCACTCAGTTAGGACTAGAGCTCCACGGAAAGTCTTAGTAATCATGATTCGGAATAGTCTGATAATTTGACTTTTTCTTCTCCAGGGATACGCGTGGGGATCCAGGTTGTTAGAATAGATCCTCAGCACCCCTAGCTTGTCGTAAAAGTCGACCGGTCGCGGTAGCTCAGTGGTTAGAGCGTTCGCTTCGTAACCGGGAGGTCGTGAGTTCGAGCCCCGCTCGTGCCATGGCCGCGTCAAACCTAAGACGAAAATAGGTAGTGATCGCTCCTTCGCCAACCGCTCGGCATTTAGAAGTGAGAATCACGGGTCTTTCGGATATGACCTTAAAAACGGAGGTCCCGTGTCACGGTAGGCGTTGGCGCGTTAAAGAACCCTCACTGCTACGGCCCCGAGCGCTAAGCCTAGGTCTAAATTTGTGGTACTTCACCTACAGGTGGTGACGTCTCAATATGAGTGAACAATTCTCGACGGGACGTAAAATAAACAAACAATCAATCGTAAGAGGCGACTAAATAACGCGGTCCTTTGGATGAGACCGCAAAAACCGAGACCCCACATGGCACGTTAAAGATCCCTCCCTGCTCAAAGGCCATAAGCGCCGAGCATAGGCCTAAATTGTGCAGCCCTTCATCGGTAATGGTGACGTCTCCATTGGAGTGAAAGATTCTCGATCGGGACGTTAAACAATATATAATCAACCAATCAATCTTCTCCAGGGAAACATGAATTAAGAATTATAACAGCTAATTCTGATACAACGTTGACTTTTCCATAATGTTTGTAACTAAGTGTTATTATAGATAGTTGTTTTTATTTATCTATTTATCAACTTTCTGAACAGTGTTACTAGGTTAATATACTATATTATATGAAAAAAATATATGTATTAAAACTGTACCAGATTGTCTTTCGACAGTTTTAATTTTCCAGCTGAATGAAAAGTTTTGAAGCCGTATCCACGTATTTTTTGATTAACAGTGTTGGATCTACTTAAATCTGCTTGACAGATAATTAAGAGCTACAATTATGTTGTCCTGTCTCATACATTCCTCACGAAACAATTCTGTCTCAACATTAATTTTTGCACATCAAACCTGCAGAAAAAACTATTTCTTGGAAATCAACAATTTCGAAATGATCAATTGATCTACTTAATGATATTTAGAAAAATTGAAACTAATGCAGTATACTTTGTTCACAAACACCTCTGGGTACATGCATTTCTCATTTAAGATTTTGTTTGAAGTATATTTATGTAGTATGTTGCATAATCGCAGATCCTCTTACTTTCTATCGATTTTATGAAACGTGAGCAAAATAATTGATAATAGAAATCTCAAAGACCCGAAATGACATTATGATGTCACTGGCCACGTTTTATGCCAACTACATTTATGTAGTGTTTTCTGTCAACCCTCTCAATTTTGCCATCACGATTACAGCGGTAAAGTGTTTATACAATATTTCATGGTTACATCAGGTACCACAAGTCTCTTACAGATATTTACAGTGTTAAAGAAAATTTGGGTTGATTTAAAAATGTAAACGTGCTCAAAATATCCATAAACCTTCTATCTCATTTGATAAATATCCACATTCACCTCATTTGATAAATATTCACATTTACCTCATTTGATAAATATCCGCATTCACCTCATTTGATAAATATCCACATTCACCTCATTTGATAAATATCCACATTCACCTCATTTGATAAATATACACATTCGCCTCATTTGATAAATATCCGCATTCACCTCATTTGATAAATATCCGCATTCACCTCATTTGATAAATATCCACATTCGCCTCATTTGATAAATATCCGCATTCACCTCATTTGATAAATATCCACATTCGCCTCATTTGATAAATATCCGCATTCACCTCATTTTAATAAATATCCGCATTCACCTCATTTGATAAATAACTAAAATATCCGCATTCACCTCATTTGATAAATATCCGCATTCACCTCATTTGATAAATATTCGCATTCACCTCATTTGATAAATATCCGCATTCACCTCATTTGATAAATAACTACATTCACCCCGAATGAAGCAGTCTTGATTATGAAAATACTTGGAATGCATATTGAAGTCAGGAGAACAGGGGCTCGATAACTGAACGTAAATTTTTTTTCCTTTTTATTTTATAAAGATATTTATGTTTCCCCTCTTATACTCAATAAAACGTGTACCATCGAAAAATATTCCGCTTGGTTGTATTTTTATATACGAGGGTCAAACATGTACACTGAGAATTTTTTTAAAACAATTTTAAAATGTAACGCCTGAGGATTTATGAAAGCGCTTGTGTTAAAAGTTTTACTTTGTGTATTGAGTTTTTAATTTCTTTTAATACAATTATACATCTAGATAGATAATAATCACTTGTCACATTAATCTATAAAAGTACTAGGTAGAAAAAAGAAACACAAAGATGGTTAGAAAACTTAAGCGCTTTCATTTCCAAACTTCAGAAACTTTAAATTTAGTAACATGTTACTAAATGTAAAGCTTCTGAACGCGCTAAAGCTTTACGACACGTCTTCGTGTTTCCTTTTTAGCCATTTGTTCATGAATGCGTAGCAGTTGTAAACAATGCGAGTGTGAATCTTGAGAGATATAGTTCGTCTTAATGACTGGGAACTCCAAAAATGTAAATATAAGAACTATAAAAAGTTTCACCGACATACTTTTATGAAACGATAATGCTCTATATTTAGATATAGAAATTTGAGAAACTACAGAATAAACTTGGTAGCCCATCTAAATGTAGCTTTTCTTTCATGTTTGTTATTGCTAATATCCTTTCAACATGACAATCCCGTTAATTGCTAATAAATTATATTATCCTCAAATAATGGACGAACTGTTGGTTTCTGTTAGATTGTCTCCAATTTTATACCCATTTTATTGTCTACATGCACTAGATAAATGTTGATTGACAATAATGTTGGTATTGTCTTTATTGATATGGATAGTGCAGTACTGCATATATTTAAATGTTCAAGGGTTATAAATAACAGCTGACAGTGAAATCGGAAAGAGTATAAGTGCAAATTTTCCGACATTTTAGATCGATCTTTTTAACTTTGATTTTTTTTATAGTGCATGTATGAGAAATGTAATTTTTGTTTGTTGTTTTACGTCGATCCATTTGAGATTTTCCCCCCCACTCATACTTAGACGTCATCGGCTGTAGAAGTCATCGTCTGTAGATGCATACATATGACGCCCAGGGCCGTAGCAATGGATTTACTTCATCGTGCCAACGCCTACCCTGAATAGAAATTTCCGCTTTAAAGTGGCTAACTACACCTTAAAAGAGTTCGTTAATCAGCACGAAATGATTTGATTATGAAAGATATGATGATATACAAGAAGTATATGCAATTTTGGATTAAAATCATGATGTTCAAAAATTTTATTTTAGTAAATATGAACAAAAAGCCTCTGGTGGATTTGAACTCAGGATCTGCGGATAACCAGTCAGATGCATAAATCACTGAGCTATGAAGATATACAACCAAATCAATCGATTCAAACAATTTCACAAAACATTTAAATCGTCATCTTGTGGCGTTGTGTCATAAAGCGTATAAGCCGTGGTTTAAGAGCATGAAGTCTATCAGCGTATTAAGGTGCATAAATAGTACTTCACTTCAAATTTTTTGTAACCAAGTACACGTATTGTAGTCACGAGATAACAATACATATTAAATTAATTACACAGACATAAAAAATAATTACAGGAATAACTAAACAGAAATAAACGAGACAGCAACACATAGGAATAACTATACAGAAATAAACGAGACAGCAACACATAGGAATAACTATACAGAAATAAACGAGACAGCAACACATAGGAATAACTATACAGAAATAAACGAGACAGCAACACATAGGAATAACTATACAGAAATAAACGAGACAGCAACACATAGGAATAACTATACAGAAATAAACGAGACAGCAACACATAGGAATAACTATACAGAAATAAACGAGACAGCAACACATAGGAATAACTGCACAGAAATAAACGAGACAGCAACACATAGGAACAACTGCACAGAAATAAACGAGACAGGAACACACGGGAATAAATACACAGAAATAAACGAGACAGCAACACATAAGTATAACTACACAGAAATAAACGAGACAGCAACACATAAGTATAACTACACAGAAATAAACGAGACAGCAACACATAGGAATAACTACAAAGAAATAAACGAGAGGGCAACACATAGGAATAACTATACAGAAATAAACGAGACTGCAACACATAGGAACAACTGCACAGAAATAAACGAGACAGGAACACACGGGAATAAATACACAGAAATAAACGAGACAGCAACACATAAGTATAACTACACAGAAATAAACGAGACAGCAACACATAAGTATAACTACACAGAAATAAACGAGACAGCAACACATAAGTATAACTACACAGAAATAAACGAGACAGCAACACATAGGAATAACTACACAGGAATCACAAATAGCAAAACATATAGGGATGTGTGAAGTAATTGAGATAGCAATACATGTTGATTGATTGATTGATTGTTTGTTTTACGTCCCGTCGAGAATTTTTCACTCATATTGAGACGTCACCACCTGTAGGTGAAGTACCACAAATTTAGACCTATGCTTAGCGCTCAGGGCCGTAGCAGTGAGGGTTCTGTAACGTGCCAACGCCTACCGTGACACAGGACCTCCGTTTTTAAGGTCATATCCGAAAGTGATTTTCACTTGTAAATGCCGAGCGTTTGGCGAAGGAGCAATCACTACCTATTTTTCGTCATAGGTTTGACGCGGCCATGGTCTCGAACTCACGACCTCCCGGTTACGAAGCGAACGCTCTAACCACTGAGCTACCGCGACCGGTAGCAACACATGTAGGATTAACTACACTGAAATACGTTATAGCAACACATAGATGGGAAACTTCACAGAAATAAGATATAGGAGTTCATATACACATAACAGAAATTATACAGAAATCAAGGAGATAAACATGTCAAAATACATATTTATCTACATGTCAAAGCACGTATTTATCTACATGTCGAAGCACGCATTTATCTACATGTCAGAGCATGTATTCATCTACATGTCAAAGCATGTATTTACCTACATGTTGATAGGTTGGTAGTAACTTCAAGAGAGCAGCTTTAACATAACACCAAATCTGAACAGGAAAATCTCAACAGTATCTCTAGTAGATTATCTTCTTCAGCCCTGAATTTTAGTGGGCAGTGAATGGAGCAAATTCGAGCCCTAAAACCCATAGAAGTCTATGTATACAAATGGGGGTTGGTTAATATTTTCGTCAAGTCTGTGAATGGGATTCCTATGATATACTAATAGTAGCTTCTGTGAAAATCTGAAGATAGGTAAAACATTTTCGTTAAATCATACATGCACGAAAAACGTTTTTTGTCGGTTGAACACTTAAAGGTTTCTTCAATATCAAAATAACAAATGTAATCTTTCAAACCAAAAAAAATCTGTAATGTAAGAAAGGACAGTTATGCTGTATACACTGCAATGGAGTACGATTAGTAATTTTATGACCTGTCTACAACATATTCGACGAAATTTGTCAAATAATCACAAAGAAAAGGACTATGTAAGACAATGACCCCCTAAACCTTGAAAGAGAGATCTTCAACTTCCCTTATTTTTTTTGGCAATATTCTATTATCACCTGCATATGATGTTTATATCTCCCAACTGATTCGATACGCAAGAGCTTTTTCTGCATATGATAAGATTTTAGATCGAGGCGGGCTACTGACAAAGAAGTTGATCTTACAGGGGTTTGTACAGTCTCGTCTAAAGCCAGCATTTCGCAAATTTGATGGTCGTTATAACGATCTGGTTTGCCAGTACAACTTACCATCAAGTCAAATGCTGTCTGAAGTGTTTCATACCAATTGTTAAGCCGTTCTTGACACACTGATTCTGACTACGGAGTACTCCGTTTACCTGATCGGAATAGGGCCCACGGCGGGTGTGATCGGTCGACAGGGGATGCTTATTCCTCCTAGACACCTGATCCCACCTCTGGTATGACCAGGGTCCGTGTTGCCCATATCTCTGATTTATATTTTCTATAGGAATTACGAGATTGAATACTGTTAGTTATCTTGGCCTTTTCATCATGACTTAGCTCCTTATATTTCATAAAAGATCATATGCAATACAGTTTCACTTATAGACCAAAATAAAGTCGCTACTACTGCAATAATCACAATGGACGTTTCACCACACGACTTCCGAATGACGCAACAAAGCAAACGCTATTACTTGCTTTTGAGTATACTAAAATTTCTTATATCATACATTTTACTATTTTAATCAGACTCCCTATCTTGTGGGCAGTCAATAAGCAAAATGCATATTGATCGTACATTTCAGATATTTTAAACCACCATTATCTTCAATCTAAACAAGGTAAAATAGTTGAGTTCTACTGGATTCCAAGTCATACTGGTATCCATGGCAACACCAACAGCAAAAATGCACTTCAGTATGATATTGCACACTTTTTAAATTTCCCTACATTGATGTAATACATTTCATAAAAGTATTTATAAATTCTCATTGGCAAATGTATTGAGATTTCTTTGAGACAAGTAAATTTTATTCTATTCAAAACAAAGTAAATAAACCATGTAACGTTGTATTGAAACGCCAAGATGAAGTGATTATTTCAGTAATAGGCATCGGCCATTCAGACTTATCTACTTAACAGAGAACGCTAGTCTGAGTGTTTATCTTGTGACTGTTAAATTAATAATACATCACATTCTTTTAGAATGTAGTGATATTTTGGCCCCTGTGAGATAGATTTTTTAATCAATGCAAGGACTTTTTACAAATATTGACAATCATATTATTATTAATTGTTTTTATAAGAATGCGATTTGTACAGAAAAATCTGAATATTTAATAATACAACCGCGTATATACACGAAATAATAAGTATTTTTACCTGTTTACGTATTTAAACTATTACGTACGTCGGATGGAACGTAAAAGGGTGCCCGCGCCAAGGATAACAACCCCCTTAGCACGCAATAGATCGTTTCCCCGATTTTCGAAAAAAGTAGGTTCACTGAGTGCCGTCAGGGAAACTCCAACACTCACAACCGAACATATTCCAGATGTAACCGCCGTAAAATGGCTGAAGTATAGCCAAAACAGCGTAAATCTACGTACAATCAATCAATCTTTGACATTTACAATCGGTAGGAATATATATCACTAAAAGTGATGCAAGTTAAAGAGTTAAAATGCTAATTTGATGAACCTTTTTATTAGTTAGGAGTGCAGCTTTTAACTAAGAAAATTTCTATCACGTAACTACACTGGAAAGATAAAGCCATAGTACATGTATTTCTACGCTCAATGAGTTTTTCAGAACTTCTTGGCAAATAGCCATTCTCTGTTAGAATACTGAAAATGACAACAACAGCTGGTGAAGTCTCAATATGAATGAAAAATAAAAAAGCCCAAACAACCATACAACAACAAATGTCGATTTCAGTCGACAGATAGATCATATAAAGTCCTCTAAATTTTTTATTCTGCCCTAGCATCAAAATGGAAATGTGGGAGGCAAACTTATTGTCATGTCATTCCCAGAACGTTACATGTCGCGACGTAATGTCAATCTACAAGAAAAATAAAGTCATACAGACTAATCAAATTGCGTTTTACAAATGAAAATTATTCTATTAAAATAATCTAAGTTTTGCATTTGAGAAATGGTGAAGAAGGTTTTAGCAAACTCGATGTCTACGTGATGTTATAACACTTGCATAAATTTTCTGGGCTCTTGGGATCTACCACCGTCTCTTTCCAACTGCAACATTTGCCAGCGGAGACGGGCAAAGATATGTGAGGAAATTTCAGTCTTAATTTGAATTTATCGATAAACACTTTCTACTCTCAAGCACCTAATGAGTGAGAGATAAATAGAATCCTTCTTTAGTACGAGTGTGGGATTGGGAGATTCTACCGAGGGGACACGATTCGTAATCTAGACTTCTATCAATCCGTGTACAGTTCTGTGAATGAAATGTCAGCGTTAACGTCAGCTGCGCTAACATGTACAGGCTGAATCTTTAGTTAATAGGAGGAAACGTTGATTTCTCTAAACACGTTCCATTAAGTAAGATTGGAAGCCATGGGTTGATAAGCATGTTCATTCAGCTGAAATACCATGTTAATTGCATTTTAATCGCGTGATCATTGATTTATTTCACTGATTCTGAGTAAACATATTTATCGGCTACAGCTTTCTAGAGACACAATATAAATTTAAATGAGAAAGATGAAGCCATGTTGTCAATCAAGAAAGAAATACTAAAACATACCTAGAACATTAGAAAAGGATTTGAACCCGCTTGTGCAAATTCAATGAAATGTTAAGTTTTCCTACGAAATTCAACATAACTGTTTTGTATTGGATTGTGACTCTGTCGGTAATGTTCCGTATTTCAACTGAGGTCACAATCACAGGAAGTGGGACCTCGTTTGCACAGGAGGTGTACAAACTCTGGCAGGCGTCTTATATTGTTTCTCGACAATCTTACGTTACGTTAGAAATGAATTATAACGCCATTGGAGCTAGTCTGGCAAAAGAAAAACTATATAACAATGAAAATATCGAGTACGTTAGTGATGAAGTTATGATATCAGACATGGAGCGAAGTGCCCACACAGATCTGGTCGAATTTCCAGTCGTGGCAGGGTATGTAGTTTCTAAGTCGTAGGATAGCATTTCATTGTTTTATATTCAATATGACTTATTTATCAAGGTTCCCGTTCAGTATCTAATTCTAATATGAATGTACAAAATACTACAAATGTTTTCATTTGTACGCCAGCTTACTATTTGTTTATATAGAGATAGTTCTGTTTTCAAACTATATCTATTCTATTTGTACAAGATATGTCGATTTTATATACTTGATTATATACGTGATTGTAAGTATTCCTTTTCATATTAGAAATATCTCTTGTCCCGTGAGAGACATTTTGGTTTTAGTAACTTCTTTTCGCTGAAAAATTTCAAAATAAAGACCATCCTTCAACATAGACTCAATTTCACCTGTAAAAAGCAATTTCATTGTTTCATTCATTCTTTATATTGTAATAAGCTAAGCTATTGTTAAGTTGCGCAGTATGACGTCCTGGGAATTACGTCACAATACGTTTGTCTCCTGTTTTCATTTTCGTGCTACCACAATAATGCATCGCATCATGTAGAATTCATACTTGTATTCTCTATTTATTTATCAAATTACATCAAATGCGTTTTACTAAATTAAATTATAAGGAGTGAGAGTAATTTCTAATCATTTTATACAATATAAAGTCAGCTTTGACAGTTGTACGAAATGAATAGAAATTCCTAAAATAACCAACGTAAACGTTCATTTTTTTATCAAATTTGATATGGAGAATCTATGATTAAAGGTTGGTTGGTTGCATATTGTTTAACGTCCCGCTCGAGAATTTTTCACAAATATGGAAATACCACGCCTGCTGTAGCGCAGGGCCTCGGTTTTTGCGGTCACATCCGAAGGACCGCCCCATTTAGTCGCCTCTTACGACAACCAAGGGAGTACTGAGGACCTATTCTAACCCGGATCCCCACGGTATTGTGGTTAAAGAGAAACAAAATTAAAATTGTGAACTTTATGGTCATTGATACCCTAGGACCCGAAGGGTGGGATAAGAAAATTGTTTTTCACTTGGAGACATCTAGTAGACAACATTTGTATAGTTGATATGAGCAAGAATGACTCTAATAAATTTCTGAGATTCATGGTCTCATGGTCAGGGGTTCTGTGCTAGAGTGAACTTTTTGATTCAAATAGTGGAAATGCACTATTTCTTTTAAAATTAACTTCACATTCTCTCTATAGTATCATAACATTACCATGAGCAAAATCCCCAAATACAGCATGTCTACGCAGTACAAAACTTTCCCCATATTTTATGTTGGTGAACGTTGACGTGCACTTTTTCAACCATTGATGTTACCCCCACTTTCCTGAGGACCAGCTTGGTTGTTTAAGAGTGGGTCTTGTATTTGGTTGTTGTGTGCTTTTGATTTTGGGCTTTGGAAGTTTTAAGTGACAATAATTTGTGTTACTGGGTGTGATCACATTTAAATAGCTAAGGGAGTCTTTTATGGTGTAATTAGGCTTTTCACCTTCATATGTCGGATGCACGTGTTCAATGTCTGAGTTAAACACCAGCTTTGACACACAGGGTAACGAGTTTGTTAGGGTGGGGAAAAGAGTGGACCCATTTTGTCCGCTGCAGCTTCAATTGCTATGACATGACCACAAATAGCAGATTTAGCATTACAAGTAATTCATGAATCAGATTGGAAATAACACTAATTAATTTAGAGGATACTATACTGTTACTTATTGTAATTAAATACTTTATGTTTTAAGAAATTATTAATAGTCTCATTATAAATTTTTATTATAATATATGTTCAAATCTATTAAATATTATTATATATTTTTTTGTCGAGTGTTGTATATTATTTACACCTAATTTCATTTTTAGAAGCTGTAATGAAAAATTTGGATTCTAAAGCAAGAAAGACTTACATTACTCTACAGAGAAGAAATATCAATACGTCGTTATACTGTTAATGATTTCCTTTTCTACGAGCTTATTATACAATAAACTAATTACTTTGATTTATAGATTAGTTTTCGCACAACCATGCGAAAATTGTCGGAGCTGTATGACGGGTATTTTCTATCATACACCATACATTGTAGCTTTCACTGAAACTTGGATAAGATTTCTATAGATTTCTGAAAGCAAAATAAAGTAATGAACTTTTTATGGTCACGCTCATTAACTTTTCAAATACATTTAATAAGATTTTATAAATGAATGTATTTTCAAGATCGAAAGTAAAACAAAATCTGGTGAAATAAAGAGAATACTGTAGAATGTGTTTCTGAAACGAAATTTATTTTTGCACTAATTGGCCTTGAGAAAATCATATGTTTCAAATACATACAGTCTGTATATTTACAATCATTTGCTTTTTTGTACTTCGTGAGACACATTGCAGTTTCTTTAACTTTGTGTTATGGTAGTAAACATGTTCAACATATTTCATTGCGTTGGCTAAAAATCCATGATTTATAAATGTCTAAGTTTCTATGTTATACTGAGGCAATTAAGATTAATTTGAAAAGTAATGCTGTAATTGTTCTGTTTGGCAATTATAGCATTAGATATTTTACCAATTTTGCTTTGTTCGTTATCTTCGCCTATTTTCGTTGATGTACTATAAAAAGTGCTAACCTTAATGTAAGTGCATGGATATATTGATTAAAGTGTGTTTCCTGTCAAATTTAGACGACTTGGTGTATGAATTTTATCTATTCCAAAAATTATAAAGATTGTATAACATCAAAATTTTCGAAGAAAACAAAATAATTAGTGTTTATCAATCAAGAAGCAAAGTGTTTTAAAGAAGAAATAACATTAGGTATTTGAAGTAGTAATTTTCCATGATCATTTTCCCCAATTTCTGTAGACTATGTTAATGTTGGATTAGGTAATGTGGGTAATCGTGTGATACAGTAGGTTAACGTATTTACTTCTAACCACTGTGACCCGAGTTCGAACCATCGGCAGTGGTTGTATGAAAGGGCCAAGATAACGAACAGTGATCAATCTCATAAATCCTATATGGAATACAAATTAGAGAGTTGGGCAAACACGGAAACCTAGATATACCAGAGGTGATTTTTTGTTTGTTTGTTTGTTTGTTTATAGCCGCCTGAGCAATTTTTCAGCTACCCGGCGGCTGTCACCATTACCGGTGACAGGGCTGCAAATTTAGGCCTGTGCTCGGCACTCAGGGCCTTTGAGCAGGGAGGGATCTTTATCGTGCCAAATCTACTGCGACACGGGACCTCGGTTTATACGGTCTCATCCGAAAGACCGCCACCCACGTCCCACAGTGGGATTCGAACCCCCGACTCAAGGATCATCAGATCTTTGAGCCCGACGCTCTAACCACTGCGCCACGCGGGCGGCTACCAGAGGTGATATCAGGTGCCTAGGAGGAGTTAGCATCCACAGTTGACAGGTCACACCCACCGTATCTGGTAAACTTTCTCCGAGTAGTAGTATTCTGATATCCTCCCACACTAAGGACTCTTTTTAGCAAGTATCCGAGCGGACGAGAAGCATTAATATAAGTTGTAGAACTTGTTTGTTAACAAAAGGTCGTAAGATAAATAATATAGCAAACGTTTTAAGCGATGAGAAAATATTGTGGTAATTACTTCAATTAAGTGAAATCAACGTAGGAAGATCATGGTAAGTTAATGGAAAGGTTTTGCTGCAGGATATTGTAACAAATTTCACTCCATTCATTTTTCTCTACTTAGTAATATCAAAAATTTAGATGAAGTAGCTAAGGTGATAAAAACATAATTAACATTTGGTGTGAGCAAAACATGTGCAGCATATTGATTGAAATGATCATTTTATCAGCAGTCTATTGCAATCTGCGAAGCTCATGTTTCAATTGATAATCAAAATACCTTCCAACCACGTGTTCAATGTCAAATTCGCTATCATTTATCAAACTTTTATGATGAGTTTGATTGCATTAGTAAACATTCGATTGTGCAAATCAGGTACAAGCTGTCCATGAATGTATGATTCTGACAGGGAAATATTTCCAAATATCCTACAGACTTTTGATAAACATATTGCCTGCATTTTTTCTTATTTGAGAGATCAGTTCCATTTGTTTAATACAGTAGACATCTCTTTAGTATTGTGTTTTTTAAATGATAAACGTCAGTGATCTGAGGTAAGTTTTTAACAGGATTCGTTAAGTGTGTACAGAAAAAGGTAAGACTTTATGAAAATACAGTTTGACCTTTACGCACTGATGAAATATTCTATTCATTGATTCTGTGTTGTTTAACTTCCCGCTCGAGAATCTTTCACTCATATGGAGACGTCACCATTGCCGGTGAAGGGCTACAAAATTTAGGCCTATGCTCGGCCTTTGAGCAGGGAGAGATCTTTAACGTGCCACACCTGCTGTGACATGGGGCCTCGGTTTTTGCGGTCTCATCCGAAGGACCGCCCTATTTAGTCGCCTTTTACGACAAGCTAGGGGTGCTGAGGATCTATTCTAACAACCCGGACACCATGGGGTTATGAAATAAAACAATCACTTTGTAATATTATGCTAGCAGTACAGATACCGAAAAATGCTAGCATTTAAGTATTTTTATAAACTAAACGTAATTTTCATCCTAATATTATTGCAATTCCTGTCATGATAGGGTAATTGCTAGTTGGAAAGGGTTTTAAGTGAAACGCAGTAACAATTGCCGTGACACACCAATAACGAGGAAGCTGTCAATTAGGTGAAAGTTAGACAGAATGTCATCAGAAGGTCACGATAAAATGCAAAACAACTCTTATGGTCTAGCTGTCAAAGTGGCAGATCGAGAAGTACGATATCAAAGAAGACATTATGTTGTCTAGTAGGCAGAATGAAATTGCGACTCTCCGTCTAAAATATTAGAGATGTAAAATTTGACACAGGTATACACGATAATGCTTTTATCATATTATGCGTAAACCTATTCTTTAGCAACATTACTCGTTGTGGCTGTGAAACATTTTGGAAGGAATTCCAAGTTCTTTTTATTACGTGTATTTGAGATTATGGTTATTCTGCAATTAGTATCTATGTTGATCCGCTAAATATGTTGTTGTAGCCTTTTTGATCAATATAAATCTGTCCTTTTGTATTTGGTGCGGGATATTGTTGTATCTTGTAGTGGTTCTGCGGACGTGACGTGAAAGGATAAAACTTAAAATAGTATTTTCTTTCACTTTCTGCCAGCTCCATTGATTAACGGTGTGTTCAATTTATCGCGCTGTCTCACGGTTGAAGACATGGGTTGCACATATCTATAAAATATTCGACATCAATACATTTTATGTATGATGTTTGTAGTGTACTACAGAAAGTACAGTCAGGGTATCATAATCAAGACCGTTCTACACGAAACCCCATTGTATTTTTTATATTTTTTGTCATAGGCTATTCGAACCCTTTTGAAGTGTTATGTTAGAAATAAAGGTTAGTGAATGCGGAAGTGTTATGGTCTGATTCCGATCATATATCTATCTTCTTACCACAATATACATTTCTTTAAAAGAGAAAACTATTCTTAAAAATGAGTTCCATGGGAATTCGGGTTAGAATAGATCCTCAATACTCCTTGCTTGTCGTAAGAGGCGACTAAATGTGACGGCCCTTAGGATGAAACCACAAAAACCGAGGACCCGTATCACAACAGGTGTGGCCCTTTAAAGATCCTTCCCTGCTCAAAGTCATAAGCGCTGAGCATAGGTCTAAATTTTGCAACCCTTCACCGGCGGTGGAGACGTCTCTGTATTCATAAGAGTGAAAGCCGCCCGCGTGGCGCAGTGGTTAGAGCGTCGGGCTCAAAGATCTGATGATCCTTAAGTCGGGGGTTCGAATCCCACTGTGGGACGTGGGTGCCGGTCTTTCGGATGAGACCGTATAAACCGAGGTCCCGTGTCGCAGTAGGTGTGGCACGATAAAGATCCCTCCCTGCTCAAAGGCCCTGAGTGCCGAGCATAGGCCTAAATTTGCAGCCCTGTCACCGGTAATGGTGACAGCCGCCGGATAGCTGAAAAATTGCTCAGGCGGCTATAAACAAACAAACAAACAAAAACAAACATAAGAGTGCAAAAGTCTCGTTAAACAATATACAACAAACATGATGTATTTTAGGTACTGATTAATGATTTTTGTAACACCAATTATATTTGGCTTGTGATTTTTGTCTTAGGCAAATATTTGTATGAACTATATTTGAATTCTTTGGTTATATATTGGTGAGTAGGGACTGTGTATCTGAGACTATGTAATGATCTTACTTTTTTTTTATTTTTTTTTTTAATTTCAACAGTATTTATTGAGGTTGCAATATATTTTAGCGTAGTTATATGCGTTCTAACATCTATTAACAGTTCCTGAACTAATAAGCTTTCTTTTCTATATCTTTTCCGGTAAATGTAGGATTTGATAATTAGCAGAATAATGGTTAGTTCTTTAGAACTAGTAATTCCGAAAATAAATGATTGCCTATCTAATGTAATGTTGATACATGTACCTTTCTCACTGCATATAGTTATGAAGGAATTGATAAGCTCCTGTACCTCTGGGCAATCCCAAAACAGATGCATAATTGTTTCTTCGCTATTTTCACATAAACAGCATAATTTGGTGTTTATTTTCCCTCTTTTAAATAGGAATGAATTTGTGGTTAAAATGTAGTTATTAATTCTGTATTGTAACCATTGAAGTTTAGAATTTTTTGTATACTGAAAAGGGTATAAGTGAATATTTTCCCATTGAGACTCCGATAATTCAAAAAACTTTCCCCATTTCTTTTTTCCTAATGGAGTTATGATCTCTGCAATTAGAGTATTGTAAATTTGTTTTGTTCCCCTTTTGTTGGTACAGAATATTTTGATATTAAGAGGGACAAAGGGCTTGGGGTTATTTGTTCCCATTTGGATTTTCAGAGAGGTTAAACTTGCCTTAATAGATTTTTGATCTTACTTAATGGAAATGACAATGTCTATTGTCTTCGTCACAGATCCAGTGATTCCGAACAATAATTCCTTTCTACAACATATCCTTTCAACTACAGAAAATTATATTTGTGGAGATATATTGGAATGTTGGTGGGAGCTTTAATATCCATTCTAAAAAAAAGGGTGTGATTCAGCATCAGTCATACCACAAAATAATCCTGGAAATCCCACACGCTTTCTTTAAGACGCCCGTAGATACGCTTTTAATAATTCATCCGACGATCTACAATTTATTATCAATTGAAACCTTTTATTTCTTTGACACACGACAGGGAAAGCAGTAGTGTAGTGGCTGTATCTCAACTGGGAATTATTCTCGCTGTCTGACGATAGTGAAAATACTAGTGGTAGAGGTCCAGAACTACTGGAGCGACCAGATTACTAGTTCTAAAGATATCGACATTTCAGGGGCATGCATGCCAACTGTTCCGAATTTAGCGGAATTTTCCGATTTTTACATACCAATTCCGCATTCTGGAGTTAGACGTCCCCTTCCGCTTTTGGTGTTTACGCAGAGCATTCGTCTTTCCTGCTTATTTAGACGCCTGTAAATTGAACATCCATCTCCGATTTACAAAGCGCTGACATTACACAGATGTAACAACATGGATGTTAAAAAACAGACTGAAGATATCGATAATAACAATACAGATAATGATAGTTAGAGGAAAATGGGTATTTTCCTTCAAAGAAAAAACCATCAGGCAAAAACAACAGTTCAGAAATGAATATGTGACCCATTTTAAAGGAGTTGTCACGAAATCAAGTAAAGGATGTGACGTCATGTTTTGTACAATGTGCATATGTGATTTCACCATTTCCCATTGGGGATCACAAACATCAACACATTTGGACTCGAACAAAAAACAAACAAACAAACAAAAAACAAAACCAAATCAAAACCAACAACAACAACAACAAAACCAAAACAAAACAACCCCCCCCCCCAAAAAAAAAGAAAAAAAAAAACAAAACCCAAAAAACAAAACAAAACAAAAGAAAAAAATGAAAATAAAACAAAAGCTATGCAGCATCGGGGACGCAAAACTAGAAAATTTCGACATTCTTCTCAAGTGCACAACATATACAGTTAAAAACACTGAAGTTTTATTTGCAGACTTCATTATCGAACATTCATTGTCCATTTCTGTGGGAGATAATGTTTCCGGATTCGAAAATTGCTGAAGAATATGCAAGTGGTAAATCTTGCATCATAGACACTTTGTCACAAACTGACAAAAGAGAGATCATAGAGAATTTGAGTAAAGGACCATTTAGTCTGGATACAGATGGCAGCACTGACTATGAGAATATAAAACCATATATCCGATTTGTGTAAGATAGTTTGATGGAAAAATGATTTGGCATGCATATTCAACAAATGAAACAATTTTAATGGAGACCAAAATTGACAGTGGCCTTCTACCATAAATAGCCTTTTCTAAACTTTGTTTTTACTTGTGGCATTGTCACAAATACATCTTGCTTTTTCTACTTTTCATTTCGAAGGTCCAGGTGGATACTTATCATTTAGTGATTTAAGTTGTTGACCTAAAAGTCATGTTCTTTTATTAAAAATTTGAAAGTTTTCCCTGACCCCATCTGTTCCTTTTAGATAGAGTCTGAGGTTGGCATGTATGCAAGTCTCCCCCCCCCCCCCAATGGATTTGTGCGGGATTGTTGTGATGCCAAGTACAACGGAAAAATTATGACCATGAAATGTCCTCTATTTTAGAAACTACCAATGCGTCGTACGACGATACAAAAAACCACATCGCAGCAGACATTGTGATTGCATGTAAAGTCCTGTCAACTCTGATGATCTGCAATCCCGACTCTTCCCGAAGTCAGTATTCGACATGCACTGTGGCAGTTCACATTACTGTAACGGCATCTTAGTATGTTTCGGGGTATCATGAAAGTCGTGGCAGATTGGAAACCAAGGATCAAAACCAATTTAAAAAAAAAAAAATTATTAAAAACCTTTATGCCGGGCTATAACTGCACAATGGCCTTAGAATAGCTAGATTGTTGAAGGCCTTCGTGGAAGGGTAGGGTCTTCGGTGCGTATTAGGAAAGATGTAGGATTACCATTGCGCATGATGGAGCTACGACAATATGCAGAAAATTGTCGTAACGAGATCGTCAAATTTAATAATAGTGAAATCGTATCAGGATCGTGGATGGAGCGTAGTGGTGGCCATGTCTTCGTAGCAAAGATGCAGGACCCGCGTGGCTTAATCGTCAATAATTTCGAACTGGTTACGTTGACCTCACGATTGAACTAAAATTATTTCACTTTTGCATCGTGACTGCAGCGTTATTATCACGATTCGCTGGTGATACGGATATTGTACCCATTTGCTGCTCCCATTGCGGTCACGAGGATCGTGGAACACTTACACGGCTCCCACGATCACTCAACGTTGTCAACGCAACTAAATGCATTGTAACAAAATCGTGGAAAAAACGTAGGGTAGCCACACTTTTTTTAAAGTATCGTGCTGGCGTACCATGCTTTTCTAGCGAGGGCGGCATCTTTACGCTGTCGTGGAGGTTTGTGCAATAGCTTGCTCAAAGCGTGATGTGATCGTGGAGGGGAGCGCAAACTACTGTTTATGAATAGAACGTGGTGTGATCGAGGAAGAAAGCACGGGTTACGAGTTTAAAAAATGCCTTAAAAACGTAAAAAAAAGAAAAAAAAACCCAAAAACACCGAGAGAAAATTGATATATTAGCGTACAAGTAGCCTAAAAAGGTCGTGAGCGCTTTCACGTTGAAGGTTGTTTCCGTATTTCACATTAATTCTACCACGATTGAATGGTTATGAAGGTGTAGGAAAACATAACGAAGTCTTCTTTCAATGTGTAAGGACCTTTGATTTAAAATGCTCACAAGAATGGCGTATTGGTTAGCAAATGGTAATAGTATGATCCTTTTTGGTAATGTGGGATAATGATTGCAGGACAGGTCAAGGACCGCAGAATGTCTAGCAAGACTGTATCAGCTATGATACTCTCTCAGTCAGGATGTCTAGCAAAACTATATCAGCTACGATACGGTTTCAGTCAGGATGTCTAGCAAAACTATATCAGCTACGATACGGTTTCAGTCAGGATGTCTAGCAAAACTATATCTGCTACGATACCGTTTCAGTCAGGATGTCTAGCAAAACTATATCTGCTACGATACCGTTTCAGTCAGGATGTCTAGCAAGACTACAGCTACAATACGGTCTCAGTCTGGATAATTATAATTGCGTTGTTACATGCAAGTCGTATAATGTAATAGAATCAGTATGAAACATTCTCCTTTGGGAGTCGTATTAAAGTTTTTACAAACTAGGTATTACCTTGGAACAGTTGCTCTATAGTCTAGGAAGCGCTGGATCATCACTCTTTTCATTGAAAAATACTACGCGATCGAACAAAAGAGTAAGTACCTTAACTATATCATAATGACTAGATCGTGATGCTTTCTCTACTCACATCGACATATCCCCGATAGATCGTTCCTGTAGTCGGAATCATAGATCAGCACTGTGTGACAGGGGCTTTACAAAGATATTGTCATGACAGGCTCACATGGGTACCGCATCCAATATTGAAATTATTGGATATGGGAGCGGAGCAATTGTTTACGTAGAATGCTAATTGTCGGTAATTATGACTAATATGTAAGTAAAAATGCATATATTAGTTTCTTAAAGATAATATCCTCTATGACTATTGTATCACAAGGGCATGGTTGTCAAATATTTTGTCTCCGAAAATGCATTTGTTTTTTTAAAAAAAAAAGACATACTTTATTTTGACCGATTGTCAACACTCCTTCACATTCATTATTTCGAATACGTAAGTAATACAATATGTCTATATCGAATAAATGCTCAAGGGATGACACTCGTACTTTTGAATTTGAAGGATTCCGCTCAGTTAACTCGAAAAGTTAAAACTATTAACATAATACTTTCTCCATGTTGTCTGTCAATTCAATCTGCGTTAATTCAGTCGTAGTGAATCGAAAAATCAAACGCTTGTCACTTTTACTTGAAAACAACGGGGATATTGATCGACATTACGATTATCAGCAGAACTCAAGAGGCAGTCCGCAAGCTATCGGATCCCTTTTGCATTTTTCCAGACAGGTTGCTTTATGTAATGTCGATATTATAATTGCTTTCTGTAATCTCAACGGTACGAAGCCACATTTCAACTCACTGCCGATGTAATATGACAGGTGCATGTCAACAATTTGTATTGAACATGCAACAGTTTTGAATTAAATTGTTTTGAGACTAGAGATCTGAACATGTTGAGGGGAAATTGTTAAAATTAGAGATTAAAGCCAGGGTATTCTCTCAGATTAAAAACGGTAGTGTTCATCAAATGCAAATATGTATTAGAAATAGCGTACCGATTTTAACAACAGACTATTGTAAATTACATATTTAAAAAAAAAATCATGTCATATATTCAACACACACACACACACACACACACACACACACACACACACACACACACACGCGTATGTTCACAACTACAACGCATTCATGAAATCCAAAGGATTATGTAAATATATCAAAGGGAAATCATATGATTAAATATTTTTTAAAAAGCAGTATGAGACCATGTATTTACAATTTATCTTTTATCAACAAAGTGACTGCATTTGCAACCAATAGGCGAACTACATAGTGTTGACTAATGCGTGAGCGTGTATGCTAATATTGGACCCTTTCACTGGTTTTCTTTTGTCAGTATGTTGTTTTACGTCAATTCTAATTCATCTCGTGCAGAGACGTCACCATTGCATTTTCTGGTTCGTACTCAGCAGGCAGAAAGTTTAACATTCAATACAAAATGTACATATCAGTGTAACCTGTCATCTTTAAAACAAACGTAGTGTCCACGAGGACCAGGGAATCTAGTTTTAACACGCCAGACACAACTACTATCAACGCCTATATCTAGCTCCCAATTGTCCATGAAGTCATAATACAAATTGACGATATCCTGGTTCTGCCCAAGTCCCTTTAATACCATATTATCTTGTCTTTACAGACATGCTAACATTAATCACTTAAAATGAGCACCCCGAAAAAAATATAAAAACAGAATTGTTGTAGTTGTTTGCTTGCTTGTTTTGTGCCCATTGGTTGTTTGTTTGACGTCCTGTTGATAATTTTCATTGATATCGAGACGTCACCAGTTGTAGGTGAAGTATTACAAATATAAACCTATGCTTAGCGTTTACGGTCGTAGCAGTGAGGGTTCTTAAACGTGCCAACACCTGCCGCGACACGGAACTTCTATTGCATAATTTGCCACTCACAATGAGACGTCACCAGTGAAATACCATTAAAGAACTCTAGCAACTAAGTTACCCGTTACCGGTCGAATTGATATAGAAATAAAATTCCTAAACCATTTGATACACAGAGCAAAAGTAGCATTAATAATAAACTATCTAAAATTACAGACATTCTTCATACACAGTTTCTGGATTTCTTTGGCAACATACTCTGCCTCTGGTTGAGCGTTTCTCTACGATGAGAGCAGATGCCCTACAGTGGCTATGCTGTTCTTCCTCAGAAATTCAAATATTCATGTTCCACAGACTCTAGGTTTTCCTTAACCACTCTTTTGAAGAGCCTCCTTCATCTCATCAGAAGACATTGCGTCTGTTTTAATCTGCAGGGAAATGATCGAGCAAAATCCTAAATATATTTTAAAATGATTGCAGGTAGATATCAATCCTACATTTTTAAACTTTCATACTACAGTTACATCAAACAAATAATACAGGATAAAAAAAATGTACAACCTCAATCTTTCTCCTTCCTTGTAGTTAGGCTGCTGCTGCCATCTCAATTTCCATCTTTTGAGTTACTGTGTGCCTTTAGCATTGCTAAAGCATTTAATCATATCTCCACTTCTGATGGTATGATATGCCTACTTAAATCACATACTGCTGTGGACATAGTTAGGTCATAGTGTCTTGTCATTTCCAATGATATTTATAAATATTATGTAATATATTAAGGATTATCTCCCTCATGCATAGCTCTGATCCTTAGCTGGACTTGGCTCCAGTATTTGGTATTTTTGTTTCTTTCAGTTCTTCCAAGTTTGTTCTCATTTCGGATTTCCAACATCTTTGACTTGAGCATCACTGGAGAGACATTATATTTCGAAATGCGCATCCGGTGCAACAAAATTAATACCGTTAATGTTTCATATTAATATGTCAACCTAATATCATCCGGTACTGTGAATTACAATATCTTTTCTCGTAAAGTCTGAGATCTTACCTCGAGATATTTCCCATAATTTTGTAATATTTTACAGTTTTAATGAGATAATGATTTTTCCACTTCATACTAATTCTTTCTTACCGTTATAGTTTGAGACATATTCATTGTTTACTCATCTATATTATGTGCTTTGACCATTGTGGCATTATTTTTACATAAAACCAAAACGTATGCATTTCTGAAGAGGTCAAATTAAGCAAGATGAAAAACAAACGCTTCTAGAGAACACAGTATTAGTACGGTAATAGTCCTTTCCTTGTATCAATCGATACAGGTTCAAAATCGAAAGAATAATTATCTGTGCAAAACTACACTCCTTTTGCCGTAAAAGCATTACTTCGACGTTAAACACTAATTTTAGCTTATTGCTGCAAGAATATTATACTTTTCAAATTTCATTTGGTTACAGTGTTTGTTTTGATATTTTTTATCCAACCGATATCACGCTATCTCGAAAGAAAAACAAACGTTTTATATTGGCCTTAAATCATTTTACGGGAGGGTTGACGATATCCGTTTGTAAAAGAAATACCAAAGTGATCCCAATGGTCCTATTCCGCGGAACTGATTTACATTGGATAGAAAACATTTGTTTGATCAGGTTTCGCAAACGCAACATTGATGGAATCATTACAGGCTTCTAATCAAAGATTCAAAATACAAAATCCATAGACATGTGTGACATTAATAAATGATAAAACCTTATCTGCTTCCATCTCGGCTATTGTTAACGGATATATACTCGTACACTGTAAAGTACCCTTCCTTTGAAAATAAAAACAAAAGCGAAAAGAAAGATGGGAAGATAACGAACGGTGATCAATTTCATAAATCCTATCAAAATACAAAATTTAGAACAAGGCAACACGGACCTTAGGAAACACAAGAGGTGGAAAGAACCGTCTATTCTAAATTGAAGAAAACCTTTGCCAGGTCTATCATTTGAAATTACACAGTCAATACACATATTACAGCCATGTAAATATGGTTTAAACACATGCTAACATTGATCACTCTGCTTTCAGGGCTATTGCGGTTGGGTACAATATGCAACTTGAACAGCAGTTACAATTGTCTCTAGCACAACTTGTGGGGATCTACAATGGCACTTACACCCACTGGAACGATAGCATATTCAAAGAAAACAACCCAAACTGCACATTTCCAAATGCAAAAATTATTGTCCTAGCAAGGGCCGACAAATCTGGTTCTACAGATCTCTTTACGCATGCTTTAGCAGAGGTAAACGAGAGTTGGAATTCTACCTATGGTTATTTTTCAGAAGGGTTGAATGCAACTGGGTATCCTTATCATTGGAATCCAGATGTGATAACGTATTATGGAGTACAGACAGATGGCATGAACGGATTACTTTTATCGTTTGAGAATTCGATAGGATATTTATCTATAGCAGATGTCCATGAATGGGTTGTTCACACAGCGCTCGTCCAGAATGATGTTGGTGAGTACATGTATCCTACCGCAACAGCAGTTCAAAAGGCTATGGATTATTTCTCTGCTTTGAATACAGAATTAAATTTTCCTATTACACATGCTTTGAACTCAGGATCATACTCAATTGCTGGTTTCACACATTTTATCATCTACAAAACAAACATGACGGATTGCGTGGCATCCAAAGAACTTGTACGCTATATATATTGGGCAATGACAGAATCTGCTCCACGTCATGAATGTGAAATACATGGGTTTGCTCCGCTTAGTCCAGATCTTGTTGCGCGTGTGCAGAGAGATGTTCTAGAAAAAGTTGAGTGCAACGGACAGAACGTCTGGAAACAAGTTTTAGCGGACATTGAAAACGAGGGGAAAGTTGTTGACAATTCTTGGATCACAGCAGTTTCCGTAGCCGTGCCTTTGTCTGTGTTATTTGTCGGTATACTTGGAGGATATATTTTATATCAAAGGATTAAATACTGGAAAATGATTAATAGTAGTGATTGGTATATTCCAATTGAAGATATAGTGTTCTATCAGGACGCGCGAAACAACTCTACGTCAAGGGCTTCTTCAATCTTCGCTCGTTCTGCTAGGTCGCTTCAATCTGCACAGAACTCTATGGGGAAAGACGAACTGGATCATCTTATTGAAAAAGTATTGCAGTGGCCTGGAAAATGGAATGGTTATGACATTGGAGTGAGATTATTAGAATTAAAAAAGCTGCAAAAGCTGACCAAACCAATGAAGCAAGAGATGCTTAAGATCAGAAGCAGAATATCTCATCCAAATGTTGTCAGGTTTTTCGGTATAACATCCATAGACGACGAAAAATATGTTATTGGAGAATTCTGTCGCAAGGGTTCTTTAGCTGATTTATTACAAGACAACAGAATTACTATGACGAATGATTACAAACTAGCTTTAGCTCTTGATATTTGCAATGGGATGCTATTTTTACATGCGCATCATTTTGTTCATGGGAATCTCAAGGCAAATGTTTGCTTTGTTGATAATAAATGGACTGTAAAAGTGGGCGACTGGGAATTCCTACGACTACTCACCTTGGAAAATGGGAAAGAAAATGCCGCTTATGAGGCGGAAGACATCTACAGCTACCCATTAACAAAGCAAACTATAACGTGTAAAGACTTCTGGGTAGCGCCTGAAATACTCAGAGCGAATTACAGATGCTTTCATACAGTACAATCAGATGTTTACAGTTTTGCAATTCTTTTACAAGAAATTTACAGTCAAGAGGAACCATACAGTGAACATCTAGGAACGTCCTCAGTTGACGAAATCATTCACGGAATATGCACAAGCAACCTTCGACCAAAAATTCAGTTAGACATACCAGTGTCAATTAGACAAGTTATGGAGATAGCATGGACGGATAATCCGAGCAGTCGACCATCCTTCGAACAAATATTGAAACTTCTTAAGAGAAACAACCCTTTGAGAAAAACAGTTATGGATAGTGTTATTCAGTCTATGGAAGAATATACACATCATCTCGAAGAATGTGTTGAAGAGAAAACAACAGAACTGGAGAACTCCAAGAAACAACTAGATACCATGATGGCAAGTATCATCCCCAGTCAAATTGCCAATGCCTTATCAGATGGCGAATCTTTGGATCAGAAAGAACTCAAAACACTTGGAGTGATCTGCTTAGAGGTGATGAGTAGAGACGATGAATACAAAGATCTAAGTCCGACAGAAAAACTAAACAAACTAAGTAGTGTCTGTTCGTACATAGATCTTTTAGTTGACAAGTATTTAGCATTCAGATACTGTTCAACCGGCACTTCTTTCACTATTGTGCTTGGTATTGGTGATACCACAGCAAAAGTTAACGAAATAGCCAATAAAACAGCGCATATGTGTCTAGATTTTCTGTGCAGGGAACATTTAGAGGATTCAAACTGTACGCCAGATGATCTCCGAATGCTTCAGTTAAGTATTGGGGCACATGTGGGCTCTACCGCAAGTGGAATAGTAGAGACCGACACCCCTCAATTTGTGTTACTGAGTGACTTACCAGAAATAGTCCGTAGCCTGTCCAGATCATGTGACCCGTCCAAAATTCATATTACACTGGAAATGAGAAATATGATCTTATCACAAAATAACTTTTCCATCGAAAGATCAGGGTTGCTCATTGTAAAGGTATGAAAACTATACAGCAATTGTTTTATTGCACTTCAAATGTTTAATTCAAAAGTTCGGAAAATACAAAATATGTGTGTAGATTTAAAAACAGTTTTGTATTCTAAACCATAACGAAATTCCACGTTATTCTTTTCCAGGGCACTGAATACGAGACTTGTTGGCTGACTGGGCGTACAAATAAATACGCGTTAAACCTCACTCCACCAGATAAGAAGGATGAAAAACCGTTTTCACCCTCAAATCACTTCACTCTATCCCCGGTAGAGATCCCTCCACCTGCGGCAGAGAAAGTTAAGTATGTCAATGAGACTCGGCCACAACACTTTGAAAACGGGAGTCTTAAAATGAGCAGCGGCAAGCCGAAAACCATGCATCCGAAACGTAGAGTTACGAAACAGCGGAGTGACGCTTTGCCTGACGTCATAGAAGATTCTGTGGATGTGCATGAAAGATGAAGACGATATATGCGAATACTGCGGATACTGAAAAACCTTATATCACATAAATCAAGTTCATCCGTGTATACGGTATCCTGTAAATACAGTGTCAATGCTAGTAAATCCATAGTTTGCTTTATAATAATTAATAATTGGTGTGAAATGTTTTTCAAATAAACACAAACACGAATTTAATTCATTTCATAAAACAAGTTATGAAATAGACATACCTATTATCGAAAATGAAATTAATATTCGAAGCATATTTAAAATATGAAATGTTGATGATTAATATTTTCTTTGAAATCTCATATAAATGCAAGTGATATATTAATCAGGAATGGGACTTATTGCAATGACAGGATAGTCCACAGACGTACAATAATAAAGACAACAACCCTCTGCAAACTTTGCTTAAAATCATTGTTTTACAGTATTTCACTTTAAATAATTTCGTTAAACAACGAACCCTTTATAAACGAGAATAGATGTTGTTTTATTGATTAATTTAACTAATCATTAGAACTTTCGATTATACTTTTCCTGTAATTTCTTTATTTTACGCGTTAGCTTTCTTTTGATTTATCATTATTCTCAGAATATATATATATATATATATATATTTTTATTTTTTATTTTTATTTATTTTTTTTTTTTTTTACAATTGATAATCTTTTTTATCCCACCATAATTACTAGGACTGTACATTGACACTTCTCGCAACTATATTCAATGCAATGAGTATTTGCCCCCCCCCCCCCCCCCCCCCCCCCCCCCCCATTTTTAAAATTATATTTTATCTCGCTGAGTACATGATATTTGTTTATTATATTTGTGTACAAATTTAAAAAGGGACCTCCGTGGCCGAGTGGTTAAAGCATTGCGCTCAAAATCACAAGGTCTCTCACCTCTAGTCGGCGCGAGTTCGAATCCCGCTCGCGCCGATATATGTGAGAAAATTTGCCAGTTTACTTTCGGAAGGTCGGTGGTCTCTTCCCGGGTACATTTTATCTGGGTTCTCTCCTCCACGTACAAAAACTGGACGCAACCAGATAACTGATAAATTGTCGAGAGTAGCAAAAAACAAACAAACAAATTTAAAACATATATTGATACATATTTAGCATGATGTAAGTTTTTATACACCTCGATCGTTATGTTATCTTGATAGCAAAATTTGATTCCAAGCATTCTGATATTCTAAGATAATTCATTGCGCCCATGACAAAAGGTTGTTATGGCATATTATATAGAACAGAGAAATAACGGCACAAAGATTTGACGTTACGTAGTGCCGTAAATACGCATGCAGGTCGTGTACGCAATCAATTGTAGAAATTATTTCTGATTTAAGGAATATCGTTTAAATATTATTAAAAGCATTTAGATATTATGTAATTGTTTTCCCCCTTGCTTAAAAATATCCAATTTTTTGATCTCGCTTTCAAAACATCTTATAGTCCTATACATAATTCATACTGTGTCTAGAGGACCAAGTAAAGCTATTTCACAGTTTAAAACAATTTTATTTCTGCTTTTTAATCTTCAAATGCAAAATTTATTACAAAAAAATATATGTACAATGGTATCGACTTCTTACAAACTTTACAAAATGGCGTCTCTTTGCAGCAAATTTTTATTTAAATTATCATTGCAAGAAAATTTGTCTTCAAGTTTAATGTGTTTTAATGCTTTTGTCAACACAGGTTGAGACATCTTGTTTACTATATGTAAAAACTTTACTATTAAATTTGTTGATATATTAAGTGTTGTGTTTTCAATTTTCAAACAGAAGTTATCTATTGTTGAAAATATTTCAGTATCTTCTCTTATATTTTTCCACGAGATATTGGTTTGCTTTATTTTAGACGACAATATGAATAAAAGGAATATTGGTATTAAAATGGACTTTGATAGGAAATTAGTCCAGAATGCTTTAGAAAAATAATCAATTTCTATATCAAGATTATCAAAATATTGAATTGTTATCTATTCTATATCCTCATTTAGCCACATTTTCTCTTCTTTTTTAACGATCGCAAGTTGATCCGCAGGGGTCTAAGTGGAACCATAAGATCTACGACCATTGCAGAAAAATCAATCATGTTTAATGTTTCTGCAGTTCGTTGCGGAAAATTGTAAAGCGTATTGATACTGTATATACTCCATATAGGTACCGTGCAAATCGTAGCGGCACCAAACACCGCATTACTCTGCTAAACTCATCTCGGTGAGGGCAGTACGATTTCTATACGGAGTCAGTATGGTAAAGAGAAATTTTTCCGGTAAGACGACATTTTGAAAAGGCGAAGATATCGAATAGTGATCAATCTCATAAATCCTATATGGAATACAGATTAGAGAGGTTGGCAAATACGGACCCCTCTGGATATACTAGAGGTGGGATCAGGTGCCTAAGAGAAATAAGCAATCCCTGTCGACCGGTCACACCCGTCGTGAGTCGGTAAAAGAGTAATCCGTAGTCAGAATCAGTTGCCAAGAAGGACCTAACAATTCGTCAGACATTGATCCAATGAAAGGTTGTAATGGCAAACTTGATCGTTATCTCGACCATAGAGTGTCTAGGGTATAATGTCGTACTGTCAGTATAGCGTTGAAGGTTCCAATACAACCAATATGTTTTCATTACGACACACTCGCATAATGACAGTGGAAACATTTTCATAACCTCATCGTTTCCAAACAATCTGTATCACAAGCAGATGTAGTTCAGTCATTTAACCTTCTACATTTTACAGGTACTAAAAGAAAACAAATTATGCAACCTAGGAACTATGTATTTTATATGTTACAAGATTGTAACAGAGTAAGCGATAATTGAATTGCAACATAAACTTTATTGATATAGAAAAGACTAAGTTAACGAACAGTACTCAATATCAAAATTCTTATAGAAAACAAATCAGAGAGATTGGCAAACACGGACTTCTAGACATACCAGAGGTGGGATCAGGTGCTTAGGAGGAATAAGCATCTCCTGTCGACCGGTCACACCCGTCGTGAGCCTTATATCTTGATCAGGTAAACGGAGTAATCCGCAGTCAGAATCAATTTGCCAAGAACGGCCTTAACAATTGGAATGAAGTACGTCAGACAGCATTTGACCTAATGGAAGGTTGTAACTAGATCGTTATAACGACCATAGAATTTGTGAAATGCTGACTTTAAACTAGACTGCACAAACCCCTGTAACATCAAGTTATTTGTCAGTAACCATCTCCGATTAAAACACAGATCATAGGCAGAGGAGGCTCTTACTTATCGAATCGGTTGAGAGATATAAACATCATATGCAGATGATAATGGAATATTGCTACACAGACAAGGGTAATATTGCTACACAGACAAGGGACCCCGTGCGGATCCGGGTTGTTAGAATAGATTCTCAGTATCCCTTGCTTGTCGTAAGATGCGACTAAATGGGGCGGTCCTTCGAATGAGACCACAAAAACAGATATAATAAAATATTTCACAAATTTTACGGTCGCTATAATGACCTTGTTTGCGATTACAAAGTGTCTCTGGGGCATATGTTGAATGATTTGTTTCATACTCTTTGTTAGAGTGTCATTTTTCATACTAACTTTGATTACGGATAACCTAAATTCGTTTACCTAATTTCGACTAAGAGCTCACGGCGGGTGTGACCGGTCAGCAGAGGATGCTTACTCCTCCATGGCACCTGAGCCTACCTTCGCTTTGTCGGAGGTCTGTGTTGTCCTATACTGGAACTTGTATATGTCTTGGGGATTTATGATTACGATTTACACATTGTTTACTTCGCCATTCGATATTGATACACTCCAAGTATTCTTTTAACTGCCCCGTGGGGATCCGGGTTGTTAGAATAGATCCTCAGTACTCCTTTTTTGTTGTAAGAGGCGACTAAATGGGGCGGTCTTTCGGATGAGACCGCAAATACCGAGGCCCCGTGTCACAGCAGGTGTGGCACGTAAAAGATCCATCCCTGCTCAAAGGCCGTAAGCGCCGAGCATAGGCCTAAATTTGCAGCCCTTCACCGGCAATGGGTCATAAAGTTGAGTTGTTAGTTTACCGCCAGGATCTATTTCCAGTTAAATATCTAAGTGCAAAGATGTGGAAGATTCTGAACTGACTTTTATTTCAAGTTCACTAGAGTATATCGAATCGACATATGAATGAAAATGATCGTTGTTAATAACTAAAACGTCGTCGATATATCTAAATGTCGAATTGAAGGCCACAGCAAGATGTTTTTTCTTCTCATGTAGAAGCTTTTGATTGAATTCTGTTTCATAAGAATATAAAAACAGGTCAGCTAACAAAGGAGCATATGTGGTGCCCGTGGGAATACCAAAAGACTGTTGGATTGATTATGTGTTGCTTTCCGCCACACTCAACAATTTTTCAGTTATCTGGTGGCGTCCAGTTTTTGTAGCTGGAGGAGAGAACCCAGATACAATATACCCTAGAAGATCCCTACAACTAAAAATGTCCTTCTTTTACAACCAAAACGTAACAAGAATATGTTGTTGATTGATTATCTATTGTTTAACGTCCCGCTCGAGAATTTTTCACTCATATGGAGACGTCACCATTGCCGGCGAAGGGCTGCAAAATAAGTCTATGCTCGGTGCTCAGGGCTTCTAAGCAGGGAGGGATCTTTATCGTGCCACACCTGCTGTGACACGGGGCCTCGGTATTTGCGGTCTTATCCGAAGGACCGTCCCATTTAGTCGCCTCGTACGACAAGCAAGGGGTACTGAGGATCTATTCTAACAATCCTGATCCCCACGGTGCAGTTAAAAGAATACTTGGAGTGTATCAATATCGAATGGCGAAGTAAACAATGTGTAAATCGTAATCATAAATCCCCAAGACATATACAAGTTCGAGTGTAGGGCAACACGGACCTTCGACAAAGAGAAGGTAGGATCAGGTGCCATGAAGGAGTAAGCATCCTCTGCTGACCGGTCACACCCGCCGTGAGCCCTTAGTCGAAATTAGGTAAACGGGATTATCCGTAGTCAAAGTTAGTATGAAAAATGACAGTCTAACAAAGAGTATGAAACAAATCATTCAACATATGCCCCAGAGACATTTTGTAATCGCAAACAAGGTCATTAAAGTGACCGTAAAATTTGCGAAATATATTATTATGTCTGTTTTATAAACGGTCATTGTAATAATCTTCCTACCCCTTTACATCTACGCAACCCAAGTGTTCTATTGTTTTTACTCTCATCTATGATCTCCCCCTTGGAGACTTAAACTTTAAATCATCGTGCTTTGACTTTCCAAGGCATCAATCAAATTGCACCATACATATATGTTTGGTTCGAGTAATGCCCCCCACCCCATGTCTAGTCCGTGTTGTCGTCTTTGTCATGACATTTTGTCAAAAAAGACGAACGAATGTCGAAGAAAAATTTGGGGTTTATGATCAACTTCTAGAGACAATCGATTAAGTACCCATCCAAATGACGATAAATGATATTATTTAATGGTGGTAATCAACTTCTCTACAAACATTTTAATTCCCCAGACCATTCCATCTTGTCCATGAGGGTTAGGATTCTGAAAAAAAAATTACCATCAGAAAAACAATATATGTTAAGTATCCTTTTCCGTAAACAACGAGAGGATCACAGGATTAAACCTCTAGGCACTGCTTTTCCATATGGATGCAACGATAATATATCCAATGTCGGAAATTTGACTAGTCCACTAGGAAATAACGTGAATGTGATCGGACTTTTTTCTAATACACATAGACGTAAACGCAGCCATAGACATCGTTCATAAAAAAGACCGAGTATATTATTAATATTATGTACCAAATTTCTTGAGCACTTTTTTCATGTATAAAACACGTTCAAAGGTACTTTATATCATAATAAAATGCCATATCATATAAAAGATACCGAACATATAAAACATTTTTTTTTTTAAGATAAGTAATATTAAATGAGTCCATAAATTACACTATAATCTAAAACAGTTTAAAATTGTTAAACACAGTGCTAGATATTACATGTAGTAAAATCAGTCTGAATAAAATTTTAGGAACAAATGAGTTTTTAGGGCTCTCTAGACGATGCGACACTTGACTCACTTTTACCTTATGTCAACAGATAATTAGGTCCACATCATATTCGCACAAAACTTTACTCTATTCCATTGAGAGTTTTGAATACGTTATTTGAAAAAAACTACACCTAGTCTACATGTGGATTTTTCCATACCAGAATATAGACTGAATTCTATGATTATGAATGTTGCCTATCACAGGCTCTTTAAAACACCGCGAGATTTGCACGATATTACTTCCGAATATAGCCACCAGTTCCTTAAGCTCAAAATTACTAATAAAGGAATTGATGCCGTCAGCAAAGCAGCGTTCCTCGTCATAAAAAAGTTCAGTCTTGTATTCCAAAGTATTTCAAGTTTAAGTCTACACCTTGTATTTCCTACAGATATACTTCCACTATTGCATCCAAACTTTTTAACAAAAATTTTATTTTAAAAGGTCCTAAATTCAGAGAACCTCGGTCTTTCATCTCTATTATGAATTCTGTCGAAGATTATGCCAGACGATGGGCTATATCTGGAAAAAAAAACTTGACACCTTGTCAGAATGGATAAAAAGTATAAGAGGAATATTAAAATCCCGTATCAGACATGTCAAAACAAAAATGCGTACCATTTATCCTTCTACGTTTAGTAAAACAGAAGTGATAAAAGAGTTAGATTGGTTACATTGAGGAATATATATTGCTTCCAGCTGAGAAAGCTTGCAACAACACTGTATTTGTTTGTAAGGCTCGTTATTACAACTGCATTCTAAACGAACTTGGCATTAATTCCATATTCAGTAATCGCACTTATACCCCAACTGCCCTTTCAAAAGATGAAATTCTTCAAAATCATGCTTCAGTTTTCAATACATTTAATATCCCAGTCAATGAAGCGGATGGATACAAGTTACCGTACTTATACTGGATCCCCAAACTCTACAAAAACCCTTACAAAAAAGATTGATTGATTGATTATTGCTTTCCGCCACACTCAACATTTTTTCAGTTATCTGGTGGCGTCCAGTTTTTGTTGGTGGAGGAGAGAACCCAGATACAATGTACCTGGGAAGAGACCACCGACCTTCCGCAAGTAAACTGGCAAACTTGCTCACATAACGCCGCGGCCGAGATTCGAACACGCGCCGACAGAGGTGAGAGGCTTTGTGATTTTGAGCCCGATGCTCTAACCACTCGGCCACGGAGGCCCCTTACAAAAAAGATACATTGCTGGATCCAGTAAATGTTCTACCAAGACCCTATCTTTGCTCCTCACGAAAATATTAACTGCTTTGAAGGAGAAACGTTAAACGTACTGTGCTACCACATATGCCAGAAGTGGTATAAATCAAATGTGGATTCTTAAAAGTTCTAAAGAACTTTTAGTGAATTTGAAATCACAAAACTTTTGTTAAATTAACAACATCAAAACATGATTTTACAACATTTTACAAGACCATACCTCATAATACATTAAAGACTAGACTTTTTGACATCATAGACAGTTGCTTCATACACAAAATTGGTAAAAGGAAATATTCATATCTAGTGATCGTTCATTCCAAAGATTATTTTGTTAAACACCACTCTGACACAACACACAAGCACTCTGAAACTGATATTAAACAGATGCTAGAGTTCCTCATTGACAATATCTTCGTAGTCTATGGTAATCAGGTCTTCCAACAGTCTGTTGGAATTCCCATGGGCACGAATTATGTTCCTTTCTTAGCTGACCTGTTTTTATATTCTTATGAAGCAGAATTCATTCAAACGATTCTAGATGAAAAGAAAAAATCTCTTGCTGTGGCCTTCAATTTCGACATTTAGATATATTGACCATTAACAATGATCGTTCATTCATATGTCGATTCGATATATCCCAGTGAATTTGAAATAAAAGATTACTACAGAGTCTTCCACATCTACTTCGTACTTAGATATTTTACTGAGATGCTGTCGGCAAAACAAAGAACTCAACTTCATGACAAACGGGATGATTTCAATTTTCCCGTCGTCAACTTCCCTTATCTATGTTCCATCATCACATGCATATGGTGTTTGTATCTCCCAACTGATTCGATATACAAGAGCTTGTTCTGCATATGATCAGTTTTTAAATCGAGGCAGGATACTGAAAAAGAAGTTGAAGTTGTGACAGGGATTTGCACAGTCTCGTCTATAGTCAGCATTTCGCAAATTTTATGGTCGTTATAACGATCTAGTTTGCCAGTACAACTTTCCATTAGGTCAAATGGGGTCTGACGTGTTTCATACCAATTGTTAGGCCGTTCCTAGCACAATGATTCTGACTACATATTGCTCCGTTTACCTGATCAGGATGTAGGGATCACAGCGGGTTTGACCGGTCGACAGGAGATGCTTAGTCATCCTATGCACCAGATCCCACCTCTGATATGACCAGGGGGTCTGTGTTTGCACATCTCTCCAATTTGAAATTTCTATGGGAATCACAAGATTGAATATCATTAGTGAACTTAGCCTTTTCATCTACGGTATATGCTGGGATACACTATACAGACTCGGCAAAATTGAAAAAAGTACTGTAAGCAGTTTCAGATTTTAAGCAGTTCCGGGTAATTCTATGGGAAAATCAAAAGTACAGAAATAAACTGTTTCTGTTACTTGTATCTTTTTACAAAAGAAATGTGTTCACTGCAGGTACTCTAGTCAAGAAAACGTTTATCTCATGTTTACTATCTCACGCGTTGCAGTGATGTTGATCGAAATGACCGTAAACATTTTTGGTAGTCTATATGACGGTTGGTATCTGATCTGTATCATGGATGTTGTGTTATCGATTGACTGTTGTTGTTTTCCACCACACTCAATAATTTTTCAGTTATCTAGTGGCGTCCAGTTTTTGTTGGTGGAGGAGAGAGAGCCCAGATACAATGTACCCGGGAAGAGACCACCGACCTTCCGAAAGTAAACTGGCAAACTTTCTCACACATATTGGAGGGAGCGCCGACTAGAGGAGAGAGGCCTTGTGGTTTGAAAATACAATGAAATTCTTAAATGTGGAGCCAAATACGGCAAAGGATCAGAGCTATGCATGAGGGAGATGATCCTTAAGTTTGAAATAAATTTCTTAATTTTGTGACATGCGATGTGCACGAATCATTGTGTGTGTGTGTGTGTGTGTGTGTGTGTGTGTGTGTGTGTGTGTGTGCATTGTCTTGAATAATTTAGTATTAAACCAAGGTTTAAAGGCAAAGATAATTAAACCATTTAACTTAAACTAAAGAACACTGCACTTGTTTACTTGTATTGCATTTAGAAAACTATTACATGTATATCAATGTGATGCATGCATGGTCTTGTATTATCTTCAATTAAACAATGTCTTAATTCTGTAAGGAATATAAATTCATCTCACATTGTATTGTATAAATCTTTTCAACAAGTTGGGACTTTGTGTGTCACCATCTGTTGCTGCAAGAAGTCCGATTTGATAGCGAGGCACATTGACCACATACAACGACTGATGATTTCAGAAAAGAAAGCCTTCGAAGAAAATATAAGCGAGGATTACGTGCCATCTGAAATTATTGGAGATAATTTAAACATTATAAACAAAGACAAGCAACGGCAAAGCTGGCATTGGTTTGTTTAATGGTTGGTTTGCGGAGAAAGGATTTGAAGTCAAACTTAAGTACAGACACCCCTGTTATATCTAGATCAGAAGTTGAAAACAGCTTGTTCACTCCAAGTCTTGAAGATTGTAGGTCCCTAGAAAAAAATCACTGTACTATGCTCCACTATTTGGTATTTTTGTTTCTTTCAGCTTTTCCAAGTTTGTTCTTATTTCGGATTTCCAACATTTTTTGACGCGCATCACTGAAGACATTATTTGTCGAAATGCGCATCTGGTGCATCAAAATTGGTGCCGTTTATGTTTTATATTATGAAGGTGTTGGTGAAATATCTTCCTCCCTGCTTTCAAAAATATAGGCCGTACCTTCCCATGTGTATTGAACGTCCTCACATGCAAGAATTGCCCAAGAAGTCTGACTTTGTGATACTAGATCTACTTGGCAAAAACATATTCTGCACAGTTAGCTATGTTAAATGAAGCTATAGATTATGAGCAGAAAGCAGGGGTCATACATAGGACAGAAGAACTGCATAGAATGATGAATCTGTCTTGTAACAAATTAACGCCAGTCGAAGTTCAAGTTACAATTCAGGGATTCAAATATGTCAGCTAGGCATCTTTTTTACAAGTTTTATTTTGTCACTGTATACTGTCTTCTTGAGCATTTAGTACTTAAAAATTCATTGGTTTTAAAATTGAATAAGAGAAAATAATACATTAATAATTAAGCAAGTTTGCGCTTTTCTCAGCAATTGAGTGGGGTGGTATTTTAGTATATTGCTGAGGAATGATTCAATTGTGATAAATTATTTAAACGTTTTTCATTATCGTAGTACAGTTACAGAGGACAAAAGGTGTCAGTGTTTGCTGTGGAACATGCTAACTGTTTAGTCCATTAGTTTATATTTCAGTTTGAATTTATTTACATGATTTATTGCATACGTTTATATTCGTATGTGGCAGGATTTTTTTAATAGCTTCTCCCTGAAAAGAAAAAAAACCTCTTGCTGTGGCTTTCATCTCGACATTTGAATAACTTGACGATGTTTTATCTAGTAACGATATATGTCGATTCGATATATCCAAGTGAACGCGGGAAAAAAAATCAGAGACTTCAAAATCTGCTTCGTACTTTGATATTTTATTGAACACATGTTAACGGTAAACTAACAACCCAATTCTATGAAAAACGGGATGATTCAGCTTCTCCATCGTCAACTTTCCATATTCATATAGCAATATTCCATTATCACCTGCATATGGTGTTTATGTCTGTCAACTGATTTAATATGCAAGAGTTTGTTCTGCGTATGTTCCGTTTTTAAATCGAGGCAGGCTACTGACAAATTGATGTTACAGGGGTTTCAACAGTCTCATTTAAAGTCAGCATTCGCAAATTCTATGGTCGTTCATAACGATCTAGTTTTCCAATACATTGGATCACATGCTGTCTGACGTGTTTCACAACAATTGATAGGTCGTTCTTTACACACCGATTTGACTACGGATTACGACGTTTACCTGATGAAGATATACGGCTCACGGCGGATATGGCTGGTCTAAAAGGGATGCTTATTCTTCCGAGGCAACTGATCCCACCTCTGGTATTTCAGGTTTATTGGCTAGGCGCTACTGGCACCATATAGCCTTAAGGGATGGAGCCAAAATAATGATATTTAAAAGAAAAACGGCGAAGGCTAAACAAATTTATGAACAAGTTCATGGAAACTGAGGTGCACGGGTTTTACATACACCATGATCATAATATCAAATTTTCAGATATTCAGACCAGACGGCACTCGCTTATCCAGCTTAGGAAACCGCGTTTTTCTTAATATTCTTCAGACAGTCTTGCCTGCCACAAGTAAACAACGACTCGTTAACATCACCCCGTCCCCTCGGTAAACCAACATTGGCTTTGTTTAATTGTCTCCCCTCCCTGCTAATATATGAATAGGTTGTTGACCAGTGTTTCAATATTCAGTGCTATCAACTTTATAAAAAAAATGCTAAATTTGTTGTGGAGGACATTCTCCCAATGTCTGGCCGACTGGGGAGTGCGACGGGGTAGTCGATCATTAATTCTGCACCAAAGGTGGTTCTCCTCCCACCTACTACTACAGCAGGGGCGGGCATTTTATGTATACCCTTCAAATAACCACTGAAATAGGTCAAGGGGCAGTATTTGTATGCACGTTTTGTCTTGAATAATTTGGTAAAGTTCAGTTGATGGGGCTCTCAGCTAGGCCATACCTGGAGCCACATCCACTTCCTATTCAGTGAGGGGATGATACAGGCTGGTGCATGTTCGTACAAGTAAGTGTAAGAGGGTCGACATTGCGGTTTAACCCAGGTAACACTTGCGGAGACCGGCGAGACTCGCAAAGATCTCTACCCCCTTTAGAATGTGTTGAACGGTTCAGGTCCGGACACCTATGTCCACATTGGGTCCCCGGTGTTGCCCCTACATTGGTAGTTAAACTGGTACACCGGCCGCCTCCCCAGTTCCCACAAAAATTTGTATGCGGCCTTTCCCACCTTACTGGTTACATTGGAATTCGATAATTTTGGGTTCAAGAAATGTTTAAACTTGCATCGCTCTTGTTAATCTTGCTGCAAACAGTATATACCTTGAGGTTTCCAATGTAGCCAATTAAGCTTGGATATACCCACTGGTTTAACCCTCTTTTAGGCAAAGGTCAACTTTAGAGTTACCAAGCAGTGGGTCAAATGTCCCTTGCTGGTTGTGTTGTATATCTAATTAGTTACTAGCCACGAAATCACAAGCTTTAGATCAACCATGGGTAACTAAGCCAATTCTGTTATTAATTCAGATTATTTGATTTATATTAAATAGTCTGCAATTAATTAAGACTGACGATCTATTTTGTACTTCGTACGAAATGACTTGGTACGAGCTACCTAACCACCGAAAGCGTGATTTCTCCTTCAATTTCAAATTTAGAATTCAGCCATTTTGGTAAATACCCTATTTATTACGAATCTCACTATTCGCAACTTTAGGAATAGGCTATTGCACATTCGCTACACCTTCTACATCCAATAGGGGCCTCCGTGGCCGAGTGGTTAGAGCATCGGGCTCAAAATCACAAAGCCTCTCACCTCTGTCGGCGCGTGTTCGAATCTCGGCCGCGGCGTTATGTGAGCAAGTTTGCCAGTTTACTGGTCTCTTCCCAGGTACATTGTATCTGGGTTCTCTCCTTCACCACCAAAAACTGGACGCCACCAGATAGCTGAAAAATTGTTGAGTGTGGCGGAAAGCAATAAATAATAATAATAATCTAATCCAATATGGAACATGTTTTGATAGTTCATTCATAGTAGTGTTAATTTATATTAATACTTATAATTTGTTTTATATCTAGTGTAAATAAAATGTGCAGTTGCTGAACATAATCTTTTATTGGATTCAGGATGGAGGCCTCCGTGGCCGAGTGGTTAGAGTATTGCGCTCAAAATCACAGGCGTCTCATCTCTAGTCGGCGCGGGTTCGATTCTCGCTTGCGCCGATATATGTGAGAAAGTTTGCCAGTTTACTTTCGGAAGGTCGGTGGTCTCTTCCCGGGTACATTTTATCTGGGTTCTCTCCTCCACGTACAAAAACTGGACGCAACCAGATAACTGATAAATTGTCGAGTGTTGCGAAAAACACCAAACAAACAAACTTTATTGGATTCTATAATGGTCTTCCATATTTCTCTAATTAAAATATGTAGTAATGTAATCGTAACCTTAATGGTTCTCCGTATGATTTAATCAAGCATGCAGTTGTTGTTTATGGTCTATGGAATTCATTTTGGTTGGCTAGTCTTGGTGTCAAAGGTTAAATGTCATGGGATTTTTTGAGTTAAGTTGAATTTTCACATAGACAGAAGTATTGAAAGTGTTGAAGGGTGGTTTTCTCTTGATTTCTTTTGACAATTTTTATTTGACTTGAGGTAAGAAAATGAATCTAACTTATTAGTGTGAATGTGTTGTGAAAAGAATGAAATTTTATTTAATATTTAACAAAGCAGTAAAATAGAATCAATATTTCATACAGGTTCCTTGAAAACGGTAATATTCCTATTTTTGATAATTTGGCTCTGATACCATATATCTGGTAATATTTATGTGTTATATGTATTTCTGTGATGTTTAGTGTATTTGTCATACAATTTCTTTTGAGTGTGTTACATGTGCATTTACCATGTAGTTCACATAAATGTTATGTCTGATTTATTATATTTAAATGCCTTATGGGTAAAGATTGATTGATAAAGACCTCAATGTGAGATTTAAAAATTTAAAATGGTAGACCATTATAGAATCCAATAAAAGATAATGTTTAGCAACTGCATATTTTATTTACACTAGATATAAAATAAATTATAAGTATTCATATAAATTAACACTACTACACATTAGAGCATTGCTCTCAAAATCATAAGGCCTCTCACCTCTAGTCGACGCGGGTTCTTTTCTCGCTCTCGCCTATATATGTGAGAAAGTTTTGCCAGTTTACTTTCGGAAGCTCGGTGGTCTCTTCCCGGGTACATTGTATCTGGGTTCTATCCTCCACCAATAAAAACTGGACGCCACCAGATAACTGAAAAATTGTTGAGTGTGGCGGGAAACAATAATCAATCAATCAAACGGATAATGAACTTCCTCCTTTAAAATAGATATACTTCACCATTACTGATCCAAAACATTGCTTTTAAATGCGGTGTCCACGGTCCAAGATCGACGATGCTATGAAATTGAATTTTGAAGACCTGTTGGTTCAAAGTATATCAATTCCTTGTATCGAGAGGCAGAATAATACGGAATGATACAATTTCTATATTTTTATTGAAATAGTTTAGTATAGATACTCGATCAGTGTTTTTCATGAACTTTGTATAAATTACAACGTGTTTAAGTTTACTCAGCTCATGATCATACCCCCATATTTCTTCTCTATTCCATTTAGTTTCATCATACATCGATCTAAGACTAATGGCGAGTTAGAAGATTTTTCATTTATGTGTTTTAAAGGGTCCATTGCTGACATATGTACATGAATAGCTAGTTTCACCTGTATTAATATTGTCATATGTTAGCTACCACAAGAATCAGCAGTTATACCAACAAACGTTTGATTGTTTATTGTTTTCCGCCACATTCAACAAATTTTCAGTTATCTGGTGGCGTCCAGTTTTTTATTGGTGGACGAGAGAACCCAGATACGATGTACCTGGGAAGAGATCACCGACCTTCCGAAAGTAAACCGGCAAACTTTCTCACATATATCGGCGCGAGCGAGAATCGAATCCGCGCCGACTAGAGGTGAGACGCCTTGTGACTTTGAGCGCAATACTCTAACCACTCGGCCACGGAGGCCCCTCCCAACAAACGTGAAATAAAGTCAAAATATATGAAGTTCTGGACTCTGCTCAACAATGGCAAGGTATTAGAGTTGCAGGTTTAAATTTGTAATTGAAGGAGAATTCACTCTTTCTGTGGTTAGGTAGCTGGTACGAAGCTCTCTCGGTTGTTAGGTAACTCGCGACAAGGGACATCCGTTTTTTAAGGTCATATCCGAAAGACCCGTGATGCTGAGCGTTTGGAGAAGGAGCAATCGCTCCTATTTTTACGTCGTAGGTTTGATGCGGTCATGGCGATTACGAAGCGAACGCTCTAACCACTGAGCTACCTCGACCGGTAATTTACATTTTATGTCCGCGTTGTCCTAAAGATGCTTCATACGAAATTTGAAAAAAGAATTGGAATGGTAGTTACCAAGAAGTTAAAAATATCCAACTTTCGACACACGGCGAATGAAACGACGAAGGACACTGACCAATATAAATAGAATTATGTCACATGAGTTTACTGTCATTAACACTTTTCTTTTTTATTCATTATCAATCAGATTTTAGTAATATAGGATTTCATACGACGTTTGCGCAAGAAGTACTTTTCGGAATCGTAGTGTTATATATATATATATATATATATATATATATATATATATATATATTTGTGTGTGTGTGTGTGTGCGTGCGTGCGTGAGTATATATATATATATATATGAATATGAAACATGTTATCCATTAAATTATCATTTCACATCTTTCCAGTTTTGTAATCTATTTATTCATTTTTATGTAAAATAAACCCATAAGAATATTAATTATTAATAACCAGAATAATATCAGAATAAAATTGTAATGTAAGCCGACTATATTAGAAATTTTGAAATAAACTAGGGAATGGTTAATTATATTTGCATTACAGTAATGGGCGTGATAGTTGCTTCAGAGACTCTCCCGGAATTACCCATAATAAATTCTTTATTTAGACAGGATAGCACAATTAGTATTACATACTAGTTCACATCGTGGTCCTGTATAAAAAACATATTTACAGACAGATTAAATGAGAGGATAGAAAATCATAAGACATTTATACATAAAATATTTACACATGTACATTATCACTAAAAATAACAACAACAAAATACGCTGGCAGATATCACAATTAAAAAAAAAAAAGAAATAGATAGTCAAGGTTACTGAGGTTGTAAAAGTACAAAGTTTCCTAGTTGGATTTATAATGTGTCAAATATGTTGATTTAAAAGATTCAATGGAATTGGCGTTTCTGACTGATGCAGGCAGCTCATTCCATAAAAGAGTAGATGACACCTTAAAAGATCGCTTAAAATATTCTGTTCGAAACTTTGGAACATATAAAATGCCATTTTCACTACTTCTTGTTACCCTAGAACTAATTTGATGTACAAATCTTAAAACATTCATATACTCTGGTGTCATTGTTAAGAACTTTGAAGGAAAGTACAAGTTTCCTGTATATAAAATAATCATGAACAGGCATCCATTTAAGAACCCTAAAAATATCAACAGTAGAAATCTGTGTAACTTTGACGTTTAAAATAATTCTGGCTGCCCTTTTCTGCAATTTGAAAAGTCTATCAACACACATCTTGTTTTTGGCAGAGCACCAAACTGTAGAACAATAGTTAAAATGAGGAAAGATAACAGTGTTATAAATTTTCAATAATGCTGCAGGTGACATAAAAGTTTGTAGTCGACGTAAAAGACCTATTTTCTGTGACAGTTTCTTACATAAGGAATCAATGTGCACAGACCATGTCAAACATTCATCTATTTGTACACCAAGAAGTTTAGCAGTGTTAACAGTATCTAAAACAATATCACCTACTTTAATACACATTTTTCTACACTGAGAAAGCTTTTGCGTGGTACCAATCAACATACACTGTGTTTTCTTAAGGTTCATAGTAAGTTTATTACATTCCAACCATTTCATAGAATTTAAAAGATCCTCGTGCAACCTTTGCTCGATTACATCGATAGATTTATGTGAAACGTCCTGAGATGTATCATCCGCATACATGGAAACATGTGAATGCTTTAGACATTTTGGATAGTCATTAACAAATAAAATGAAAAACAATGGACCCAATATTGACCCCTGAGGCACTCCTATTGTAACATCCCTTTCCTCAGAAACAACACCTCCCCATCTAACGCACTGTGATCTTCCGCTAAGATAAGAATGAAACCATTCAAAAGAATTTTGACAAATACCAAATGATAAAAGCTTGTGCAACAGTACTTCATGATTCACAGTGTCAAAAGCTTTACTAAGATCAATAAAAAGAACACCTGTTAATTTGCCGTCGTCTATGTTACTTAACCATTTATCGATGATGTTATGAAGCGTAGTTTCACATGAGTGATTTGGTCTAAAACCGGACTGATTTTCACTTAAAAGTTTGTTTTTATCCAAATACTCGTAAAAGGAATTAAAAACATGCCTCTCAATAATTTTGCTTACAATAGGTAAAACTGACACCGGTCGATAATTGTTCACAATAAAATTGTCAGCAGATTTAAAAAGAGAGGTAACTCTTGCTTTTTTCCACTCGGACGCAAGAACACCACTTTTGATAGAAGTATTCAGTAAAAATGTTAGAATTTCAGCAATTACATCTGAGGTAATTTTTAACAACTTAACAGAAATAGCATCTAGACCAGTAGCTTTCGAAATTGACATACCTCTTAATTCCTTTATAACAAATTCAATAGAAATATCTGGAATAGTGAACGACCCTCTAGGCATTAATTGTTCAATAACAGGTAAAGAATTGTCAAATTGTTCTGCGAATTTATGCCCAATGCCGCAGAAGAATTCGTTGAAAGTATCGGCCATGTCTTTTGCATCAGTGACTGTCTCACCGTTCCTATCTAAGTGTGTCGGAGTCGCGGATGTTGATTTTGCTGGTAAAAATTGTTTAATTTTTCTCCACATGTCTTTAGGTTTGGAATTCGCTTGACTGACTGCACTTTCCACGAAATCACATTTGGCGTCGTTGATTTTGGTCACAACTCTGTTTCTTGCGGCCCTATACAGCGTCCAGTCGGATTTGTCACGCGACTTTGATGCCCGGCGATGTAATATATCTCTTAGTCGCATCTCTGAAAGTATATCATCGTTTATCCATTTTTCCGAGTCACTGCGGATACGTCGTTCTTTCATCGGCATGTGCTTGTTGACCACTGTCATAAACATTGAGTGAAAAGATGACCACATACTGTCGATGTCGGGTAATGCTTTCAGTGAGTTCCAATCAACAGCATTCATATCGTTAATAAAATCACTTTCGATTAGTTTCTTTTGATCTCTATACTTCACATAAACATGGTCAGAAATCAAATGTTAGTAGATAGTAATTTATCTATGTATTATCTATCTTATAAGCCCCGTGGGGATCCGGGTTGTTAGAATAGATCCTCAGTATCCCTTGCTTGTCATAAGAGACGACTAAATGGGGCGGTCCTTCAGATGAGACCACAAAAACCGAGGCCCGTGTCACAGCAGTTGTGGCACGTAAAAGATCCCTCCCTGCTCAAAGGCCATAAGCACCGAGCATAGGCCTAAATTTTGCAGCCCTTCACCGGCAATGGTGACGTCTCCATATGAGTGAAAGATTCTCGGGCGGGACGTTAAACAATATACATTCATACATTCTATTTCATAAAGATGAAACTCATTAAAAAGCAATGCAATAAATAATAGCTTAACTTACGTACTTGGAATATAATTAACGATGTCAAAATGAGTAAATTTCTTAGTCGATTATTTGATAGCTTTAGTACAAGAATATTCGATTATTCAAAGTTTTAACTACTGTTGCGGTGATGTTCCTATGTATATTGTATATAGATGCATTTTCACTGTAATTTACTCACGTATTTACGTGCTTTCATCAACAATCAGATACGCATAATATAAGCTACTTAACCGCATATTTAATCTACATTTAACTCTACAAATGTTTTTAAACCGGTCGCGGTAGCTCAGTGGTTAGAGCGTTCGCTTCGAAACCGGGAGGTCATGAGTTCGAGCCCCGCTCGTGCCATGACCTCTTCAAACCTAAACGTAATAATAGGTAGTCATTGCTCCTTTGCCAAACCCTCTGCATTTAGAAGTGAGAATCACGGGCCTTTCGGATATGACCTTAAGTCCAGTGTCACGGTAGGCGTTGACAGGTTAAAGAACCCCTCACTGCTACGACCCTGAGTGCTAAGCATTGGTCTTAATTTGTTGTAATTGCAACTTTTGACGTCTCAATATGAATGAAAAATTATCGACGGTTTGTAAAACAAACAAATCATATTGATGTTTTAAAATTGAACAGGGAGGGATCTTTAGCGTACCACACGGGGCCTCGGTTTTTAGCGGACTCATCCGAAGGACCCTCTTACGAATAAGTAAGGGATACTGAGAATCTATTCTAACAACCCGGATCCCCACAGGGCATTGAGTGCATTTAGAGTAAGGACAATGAGTGAAACTCATGAACACGATGGTGGTGTATTATTATCAATATGCGCAGGTTTTTTTTACCGACTATTCGATCGAATGTCGATGGTATCGAGGAATTTTCGTTGACATCATTTTAATGTAATTCATGTAATGTGGCATCCTGGGAAAAAACCACATGTATACAATGAAGCGGCATCTAAAATTTGAAACAATACTGAAAAGTACGTATCCGTTGTTATTGCAGAGGAACTTGTACAACCCAAGAATTAAACTAGTAGGTTTTTGATGTGACGAAGGTTCTGCAGAATTTTTCACTAACATGGAAACGTCAACAATGCCGGTGAAGGGCTGCAAAATTCAAACCTATACTGGGCGCTTAGGGCCTTTGAAAAGGGAGAGATCTTCATCATACCACACTTATGTGACACGGGGCCTCGGTTTTTACAGTCTCATTCAAAGGACTGCCCCATTTGGTCGCCTCTTACGACAAGCAAGGGAACTCAGGACGTATTCTAACTCGGGTCCCCACGGGGCGTGTTAATGCAAAATATATTATATTATGTAAAGCTTTTCATCATTATAGTCATTTTTGAGGGACCTTTAACGTTAGCTCTGGTTAGATTGTCCGCTTCGTAACCGGGAGGTCGCAAAAACCAAGGCCCCGTGTCACAGCAGGTATGCCGCGTTAAAGATCCTTCCCTGCTCAAAGTCCATAAGCGCCGAGCATAGGCCTATATTTTGCAGCTCTTCACCGGCAATGGTGACGTCTCCATATGTGTGAAAAATTCTCGAGCGGGACGTTAAGCAATATATAATCAATCAATCCGCTTCAAATCAAAGATGTGATTGTTCCTTCGCCAAACGCTCGGTGTTTATAAGTGAGAATCACGGGGGGGGGGGGTGTCTTTCGGAAGTGATCTTAGAAACGGAGGTCGCGGTTGGCGTTGGCATGTTAAAGAAACCTCACTGCTACGACCCTGAGTGCTAAGCATAGACCTAAATTTGTGGTATTTCACCTACATCTGGGGCCCGTTTCTCATAATGGCCTAGTCCAGGCGTAAGCTTAGTTCAGACTAAATACGGGACTAAACTCTAAAGTTGCGTTTCACAAAAACGCGGAACTTTAGTCGGTACTAAATTTGGGTTTAAATCTACACCTGCTCATGGGTAGACGTAAGTTTTTAGTCCGTATACAAAGATGGCGACGTTGCTGATTTTGAGGCAGAGACGAAGACGAAAGGAGAGGATTTATAATGACAGGACGAACTGTTTATTGATGTATGACGCCTCGGTTGACAATGGTTTTTCTCGGGGTGAAAATTTTCAATATTACCCTCAACTACATGAACTATTTATATAATATCATGGAGGTAATTGGGGTAGTCTATCTGTAGTCTTTGCACAGATCTTCTGATCGCTTTAAATAATTAGTTGATAAGAATTATAAATTTCTAATGTCGATAATTCTTGTTAAATGGTATATTTATATGTATTTTCAGTATTTCTACTGAGAATCATAGTAAACATTCTATATACATATCATAGCTTAAAAATGGTCAAAACCAATTACCATTTGTCAAATTTCGTGTTTGACTAGGCCTATTTAGTATTTGTTTACAGCGAAGATCTGTATTATTTTCATCTTTTGTTTAATATAAAATATACTTACGTCATTTGAACGGCTTATTGTTTTTAAAGTTTGATTCTTTCAAATGGACTGCATCATACATGTACGTCAATTTTTATGACGGTCACAAAATTTGTTGTCTGTTTACATTCATGACGGGTTCCACTAATTACAATAAACTTCGTGTACCCGATGTTTCCTTATTGAAAATAATTCAATCTCTGACATATACCGATAAAATAAAGTTTTAATACCTCAGATATTAAAATTTTGTTTCTTTTTATATATTACAAGCATATCCCTGCTAATATGTAAAGTATGTTGAAAATTGATTGTATTCTGATAATTATCATGTTTGTTTTTAAATATTAGCACAGGTCAGGACCAGTGAAACATTTCCAAAATTTAATCTTCATGATGATATTCTAAAATTAATGTCATGATGAACTTGCTCCATGGTTGTGCTTTTTATAACATGTGAACATTTTACAGCAAAACTGTGGTTAATTTAAAGCAAATTCTTGTATTTCATGATGTTTGGAGCTGCAGATCTCAGATACACCAGTGCAAAATTCAAAGATTTTCACCATCTTGATAAATTATCATACATAGATTATCTTTTACAAAGAAAATAATTTGTCAAAACTTTAATATTGGCCGTTTTGCAAGACCGATTTTGACCCTTCATGACATTCAATGATAAATGAAATTGTAAAGAAGGGATATTTTCATACCTAACCTTACACAAACTATAAACATAAATGAAGTAGATGACAACAACAGAAAATTTAACATTTTCATTAAATAACAAAATACATAAAACTGGTTAAACTGACAAAATTTCAATTTCAGCAGTTTATAAAATACTTCAGATGCTACTTGACGGATGTATACAAATCAATTGTTGATATAAGGAAAATCGTTGAATAATTAGAGAAAATACGAACAAAGTTATTGTTCTTGGCACAATTTTCCTTCAGTTAATATTGGATGTTGATTACTCATGGAAAATATAAAGTTTTAAAGTATGATATAGTTTACCATTTTTATATTATAAAAAGTGCATGAAATTCCATCAAAAGATATACTTCTTTCTTTCATGCATAAAATTTAACTATAAGAAGATTTGCAAAATCCTTATAAGATGTTACCACAAGACGGATCACTACTCCAAACATCATATCTTTAATGATGCTTATTTTTAACTTGTTCTCAACGGGACTTAAAACAAACAAGCATTTACTTTGATATTGAATGAAAACACATGCATATATGATATCAAAATTACAAGTCTAAAGGATTGATATATTTATATTATTTCATTTCAACTATAAGTATGCAAGGACAGATTTTGTCATAACGTGTGACCTTAACCTGATCTTGAAGATTTATTTCTCCTTGTTCTTGATCAATAAAAAATGTTTCTCTTAAATTTAAAATAATCCACGACATTTTATTACATTCTTTGTATTTAATCATTCAGTTATAAACAAAAGTATATAAGACTTTGATTGATGCAATTCGCTATGATTAGGTATTGCATAAGTTAATGCTTTAAGATAGAATCTGTTTGTTTTATATGTGGTGGATGTTTAATGATACAGGACTATGTTCTATTATGGGTCGGATATCAATTGTGTCAATTTTTAAAACGTTAAAATTCTACTGTGAAAAGGCTATGGTAACGAAAAGTACTCAATTTCACAATTCCTATGGAAAATATATATCAGAGAGATGGACACACACGGACCCCTGGACATACCAGAGGCGGGGTTAAGGTGCCTATGGGGAGTAAGCATCCCTTGTCGACCTGTCACACCCACCGTAAGCCCTATATCTTGATCACGTAAACGGAGTAATCGTTAGAATTAGTGTGGCAACAACTGTCGAACAGTTGGTATGAAACACGTCACACTGCATTTGACCTTATGGAAGGCTGTACTGACAAACTAGATCATTATAACGACAATATAATTTGCGAAATTATACAACCTAGGAGTCCTGAAAGTCTTCAGGTTAGGGGAGTATGATCCGCGCAGAAAATTCCCAAGACCGGTCTGTGTGCAATTCACCGACAAATCTCAGAAGGATGTGGTGATGAACGGAATTAAAGTGTTAAGAGCCAAGAACTCAGCCATCAGAGTTGCTCAACAATTACCGGAGGAGACGCGCGAGAAAAGGAAACAGCTGTTTGATATCCAGAAAAAGTACTCGGAACGACAGATCGACACAAAAATTAAAGGTGACAGGCTTGTCTTCACTCAGAGTAACTCCGTTTACCGGGACAAGGTGGGCTCAAGACCGACAGCAGACGAAGTGATTACATCAGACGAGGTCAAAACACTGATCACACCAGGGAAATCTATTGAAGACAATGGAAACCGGTTTCTTGCCCATTCTACACCAGTAGACTCATTCAAGGCGGTCAGAAAAGCATTGTTGGAAATAACGCGTCTGGATTCCATCCCGAGTGCCAGCCACAACGTATATGCGTACCGCTTCACGAGTTCGGACGGGATCACGCACGAAGGATCAGACGACGACGGCGAACACGGGGCCGGACGATCACTTCTAAAAGCGCTCAAAGACAATGACACGGAAAATTCGCTCGTTGTAGTATCACGATGGTTCGGTGGAAAGATAGGACCCCGTAGGTTCACTCATATTAAAACTGCCGGACTTAGTGCTGTAAAAAACGCTGTTCCAGGAGATAGGGCAAGTGCTGTGTGAGGATAGTGTGCCTAACACTTGACTGACACTTGACTGTGTATATAATTGTATATATAATTGGATAAATCCTTCACATAGACATACTATTTGACAATTCCATTAGCATATCAATTAGTAATATGTACATTGTTTTGCTTTGCACATTTAAACAAGTTTCGCCACTTCACAATTAAATATAGCATATTTCATGCATTAGATGCAAACGCTAGACTCATATGACCTTTTTTTCCCCATTAATTAATTAATTTAATTATTTATTCTTTATTAATTGTCTATTCTTTTATAGGCCACTTTGCTATCAGACTATTACTCTAGCTTTGCGAATAATTAAGTACATATTCATGTACAGTATTTCTTCAATTAATTAATTTATTTATTTTCATACCGGTCGCATTGCCATTAGACTATTACTTTAGCTTTGCGAATAATTATGTTTATATTTATATCTGTATTCCATTATATTTTTATTGGTATTATTATTAATAGTAGTATTTCTTGTATCTCTTTTCGGGTTGTATTCTGTTTTACCGGAAACGGTTCTTTATTTTATAACTATGACCACACACCCAAGCTCCGGTCAGCTCAGTATTTCCGTTACGCTACAACTCCAATATCATTATTCGGAGAGGAAGTAGTTCCGGCCCGGGAAATGACACTGAATGGAGTTTGACCACACACCCGGTCTTGATGCGCTGAAAAAAAATGTGTACTTTCAGACTAAGTAAGTTTTATTCTTGATATGCATAACACGAGGTGAATCTTATTGTATAGTCCAATTTTTTTCCTAATCAGAAGCGCTGTTCACATATTTGTTTTAACCTTTTCTCTATTGGCTGTAATGCAGGGAACAGTCCAACGGAAATACTTGCAGTATATACAGAACGTTGTAATTGTTTTTGAAAAATAATTTCCCCCTGAATGATATTAAAACACTAAGTACAGCCGAATCAAACTTCTTATATATAAATTTTGGTATGGACTATGCAATGAGTTATTCTCCACAAATGTAAACATGTATTTACTTTATTAGAGATTTCATTTTCTCCTTTCTACAAGTAATATATCACTGTTAGTTTTTGGTGGATCTTGCTCGGACACCGTAGCAATTTCGAGCATGTGGCTAGTTATAATCCTTGTCTTTTATTCAAATGTCTGTTTTTCAATGTCTTTCGGCTTTTCTGGCCTTTTCTTTTTCTGTAGAGGTACATATGCAATTCTCCTGTCTGAACTTAGGCTGTCATGGATAAAAACTTAAGTGAAAACAATCTTAAAATACTTACATTAAATTGTCAGGGGCTCGGTGACATGAATAAAAGAAGAGATGTTTTCAAAATTCTCAGATCAAAAAATCATCATATTTACTTTTTGCAAGATACACACTTCACTGCCGTGTGAGGTAGAAGAATGGATTTTAGACCAGTTTCATATCCCTGTAAATTTTGACAAAATTACTGTGTTATTTGGTAAATACCATAATAGACATATATATAGATTTCAAAATTTGATTCTGCTGATAGTTAAACATTACATTTTTTCTAGTAGATATCAAAATAAGCCTCAAGTTCATATATCAGCAATTACAAAAATAATTACAGACAGAATTATGGTTGAGAAATACTTGCTTTTAAGAAATTGTAGATATGATGAGTATGAAAAACACTGGCAAATGGTATGTGAATCTTGTATTATTGATCATGTAAATTAATATGTTATACTTATAGTGTATATTTCTTCCGTCACTTCAACATGTTCAATTTCATTTATTTCCCTCCTCAAATTTTGAATTGTTCTATGTATTTTTATCAAAATCTGTTGCTAAGACAATGATACATTTGTACCTCTCTCTCTCTCTCTCTCTCTCCAAAAAGACCTTTCATACCATAAATATATGCTTTCATACATTAATAATTTTATCACTGACTTGTTAGCTGAATGTGTCATCTGTCAATGTTGTTTGTTTGTATGTAGTGGAAGGTGTTAAAATAAAAAAATTAAAAAAATAATAATAATAATTTGCGAAATGCTGACTTTAGACGAGACTGTACAAACCCCTAAACATCAATTTCTTTGTCAGTAGCCTGCCTCAAATTAAAAACTGATGTCGAATTGAAGGCCACAGCAAGAAATTTTTCTTCTCATATAGAAGCTTTTGAATGTATTCTGCTTCATAAAAATTTAAAAACAGGCCAGTTAACAAAGGAGCACAATCCATGACCAAAGGAATTCCAGCAGACTTTTGGAAGACCGGATCACCAAAGACTACGATAATATTGTCAATGAGGAGCTCTAACATCTTTTAAAAATTAATTTCAGAGTACTTGTGCGTGGAGTCAGAATGGTGTTTAACAAAATATATTTTTTTCCACCTGCATTTTCTTAATTTCTAATGCCATGTTTTCTTTCTGCATCATAATCAGTTCTTTTCGTAGTATAAGTCTTTCCCAGTGCTCTCTCAACACATGTTTTTGCAGATATTGCAGATTCTCCTCGCCTTTCATCTTCTTTGTTTTGGCTGAAAGTACATGAAATCCAAAAGATATCAACCCAGTAGTCTACTTAGATGTGCATTAAATGCTTATACTTGAAATTCGTTTTGATTTTCCAAAATCCTAGGCCTGCAAGTATTTAATGCGAGTTTTTTCTCAAATACTAGGGGTATTACGTAGTTTTTTATTGTGTAATTCAAATTTGTTTTTACTTAAGTTTTTGTAGTGAGAAAAATTAATTTCAATTTTTCTCTATACAATAATCTTAGAATACAGTGAATCATTGCTTTATACCCGTGTCATCATTCTTTGAGCTGCGTGATCTGGTCAAGGTCTCAAAACTTGATAATGCTACATCATATGTAACAGATGTCCATATAATGAATTTGTGTTGCTTTGCAATACATACACACCTGAGAGAGTCCTAGCTTTCACAACTCACGCAGTGCTATAAATCTTTAATCTCCATTCTTGCAGAAAAGTAAATACAGATGTCTGTAATATTGTGTATGTATGAATTAAATAGATATTTATTATTATTTACTTACCTTCCACATTTTTCTGGAAGTTCATGAATTGTCCCTGCATGCCCCTTTGCCCTATGAAAGTCAAATGTGACAAAATATATAAAGTTATTAATTTTTTTTTATTATGTTTAATGTATGTGGCAAGTGTTATATATTTCCCTATAAATCTCTGGTAATCAAAATGATTTGCACATGTTGTTCATCAATATCAATATTTATATAATAGTGTTATTAAATAGACTTATATACTGGACTTGTTATAATGTTACATGATAAACTAAACATTTTGTATGCATATTGAATATCTAATTCCTGACTGACCGAGACCTAGACGATCACGATTTTCGTGCCTTGTTTCAATACATGTTTTATACCTGGGTACAAGATTGCACGTGTATCAAGTCGTTCTTTAATAAGATGTTGAATTTAAACATGACTTGTGATGCAAAGGCATGTTTTCATCTAAAGATGAGTGCCATGATGCAATTTGGTACTTGTATTTAAAAGGTAAATACATCGCGAATTAGCCGATATTTATGGGTCTTCTGCATCATCTTATGCTTAGGTTAAATTCTGGGTAAGGAAATTCAAACGCGGTAGAACGTCTTTAGAAGATGAAGGCAGGTTTGGACGCCAACTGGATGCTAATGACGAAGAAATGTGTAACAAAGTTCGAGATCTGGTATACTGTGGTAAGCAAATTCAGGTGGAAGAAATAGCACAGGCATTAGGCATTTCACATGGTAGCGTTTCAAGAACCTTACATAATCGTTTAGGTATGCGGAAGCTAACAGCCCGTTGTGTCCCCAAATCCCATAGCGATGAGCAAATGGCAACCAGATCTTCAGTATGCAGCGCCTTGTTGAATCGTATTAGGTCAAAAGATGATTTTCTGTTGTGTCTGGTGACTGTAGATGAGACTTGGATTCATTATTATGAGCCAGAGAATAAAGTTCAGAGTCGTCAATAGGTAGGGCCGGGGTCCCAAGGTCAAAAAAAGTTAAAGACGCAACCATCTTCTGGCAAGGTGATGGCCTCTGTATTGTAGGACGCAAAAGGCGTTATGTTGGATTTTTTACCCAAGAGAAGTACAATAATTGGAGTGTACTATGCAAACTTGCTAGAGTTGCTGAGAACCGCTGTCCGTGAAAAACGCCGAGGTAAACTCTCTAAAGGTGATTTGCTGCAACAGGACAACGCGAGAGTCCGTAATTGCAAAGTTGCAATGGATGTTATATAGCGAAAAGGACACATCTGCCTATTCGCCTGACCAAACTTCTAGTCACTTCTTCCTATTCCCAAACTTGAAAAAGGATATCCGTGGACGTCATTTCCGGTTTGACGAAGACGTCGTGACGGCAGTTGAGGAGTGGGTCAATAGAAAGGACCCTGACCTTTTCAGTTTTGGACTTATGGCACTTGAACACGTTTGGTCAAGGTGCATCACATCTAGGGTGGATTTCAACCGGAAATAAGTTAGGCTGGTTATTTATTGACTCGTCCTCGTACCTTTGCATGCGACTGTCTCTTTCATTGATGGTTTGGAGACCTATATTGTGCACAATTAATTAAGAAAAATTTAAATCATCAATGTATATCATGATGAAGCAATTAATATGTTTATAAAAGAAACTGAAAATAAACAAGATAAATGGTCATTGGAAAAGGAGATACGATCATGTCTTAAATCAACCATTTCAGCCAATATTGCCTCTTTTCCCCACCCTCCCCACTCCTTCTGTGTCTGTATGAGTGAGACTAAGCTAAGCTCATTATGATTTTTAGTTCAGCTTTACGCGAAGGTTCAGGTGAGCTTGTCTGATCACAAGTTGTTTGTTGCATTTGTTGGCCCACTTTAGGACTGTAAAATTTTGTTTGAGATAGTTCAGTGGCCGCAATAAGGGTAAGGTGTTGAAAACATATTTCAAAACATAATCATGTAAATGATGTGGCCCGTGGACATTTTTTTTTTTTGCGAAAAGGGTTAATTATAATATTTGTAACTTATTAAAGCCAATTCAATGTAAAGATACCTAAACTCTCATCTTTCTCAGCGATAGCAATAATTTAAAAAAAAAATCTCTCTAATTGTGTGTAAACTGGTAAATAACATACATTTCGTATGTATTTCACTAAGTTTGAAAATTGATCGTTGTATTATTTTTTTTAGAAACTGGAAATTACAATAGAAGGTGCAAAACACAACTGGGTCGAAGTGTTAAGCTATCGTGACCTTAATATTGTTAATGCAGCAGACAAGTTGGATTGTTCTTATTTACTTTAGATATGATATACATGTACAAAATACTCTTTAACTCTTGAGTTTATCGCCGGATAATCCAAGACATCAGATTTGCAGACGAACACGAAGTTACGAATTTCCTCTGCCATTGATACGCAATGCTCTTGAACAACACACAAAAGAATATTCTATGTTGAATGAGCTGTGAATAATATTCTTACTATGGATGATGAGGCCTCCGACCTCAACTCGTCCCGCAATCCCGATAAAGTTCAGGGAATCGTGGTGGATTTCCAGGATCTCTTGCTACACGGAATCAGCTGAGGAGGTGGACTGTCTTCGGTTTTCACGTGTGAGCTTTTCGGAAATGACTCCACCCCTTTTGAGCAAGCTTTTCTATTTTTCTATATTTTCCCGTCACCTGCTCTACCAACCGCACTACTCCCGACCCCCTCGAATTGACGGCCCCAATGATCTTTCGCCAAACAGCAGCTTTCTTTGCATTTGTAATTTGATTTGTCTACTTTGACTTTAGAATACATGTACCTAGGGTTCTTCCATCAGTTCAGTTAAGAACAATGTCTCGTCTGGTGAGAAGTTTTCACTTCGCTTCTTGTTTATATTGATAGCCATTATTGTTTACATGTACAGACGACAGTATGTTGCATTGTGGGATACTAACCACCTGTTAAACATATTTAACCACTGGTTATTCACTATGAGCTACAGAACAAAACATTCATGGAGCGAATCACTGCATTTGGCGATTTTTTAAACTGAAAATACAAGAGGTCTCTAATACCAGTGCCCAATCCATGCATAAAATATCATCACTATTAAGAAGAGGCTTCTTAAGATATTGGGCAAATGGCAATCAATGAAAATCATTTGAGGTCATCTACTACTCATAACCAATCCACATATGAAATGTAACAACCGAATAAATGGTATATATTGGGAGGACATTAATAGTATATAGTACTACATTGCATATGTAGTGACGTTTGATCTGTTGACCTAAAAACCAATAGGGGTCATCTACCACCAATGACCAAGCCCTGTATGAAATATCACTATCAAACAAAGGGTTCTCTAGATACTTTGCAGACATGATTGCACGGAGTGAGTAAGAGCACTGTATTGCACCCGGTGTCCTTTGAACTGAAAATAAAGATGGGCCATCTACTACCACTGACTAACCCTGTATGACATATCTCTATCAAAGAAAGTGTTCTCAAAATAATAGGTGGATACCAGTTGTACAAAGTACTGCATTGCGGTCAGTGACACTTTGACCTTGAAATAAATAGGGCAATCTACTACCAATGACTAACCCTTATATAAAATATCATTATCAACGAGAGGGTTTTCAAAATATTGGGCAGACACTAATTGTACAGAATAATGCATTGCACTCAATCAATAAGGGTTATGTACTACCAATGCCAAACACAAGTATAAATTAACACTATCAAACAGAGAGTTTTTAAGATACTGGGCGGACACCAATTATACTGAGCACTGCAATACATCGGTGACCCCTGACATGAAAATCTATTCAGGTCTCCCACTACCAACGTCTAACCAAGGTATAAAATATCACTATCGAACAAAGGGTTTTCAACACCAGTGGTACAGAATACTGCATTGCACTCTATGACCTTTGACCTAAAAATAATCTACTGACATTGTCCAACCCCTGTATGAAAGATCATCATTATCAAACAAAGGGTTCTCAGGATATTGATTGATTGATTATATATTGTTTAACGTCCCATTCGAGAATTTTTCACTCATATGGGGGCGTCGCCATTGCTGGTGAAGGGTTGCAAAATTTAGGCCTATGCCCGGTTCTCATGGCCTTTGAGCAAGGAGGGATCTTTATCGTGCCACACGTGCTGTGACACGGGACATCGGATTTTGCGGTTTCATCCGAAGGACCACGCCATTTATTCGCCTCTTACGACAAGAAAGGGGTGCTGAGGACCTATTCCAACCCGGGTCCTCAAGAGATTCAAGATATTGGGCGGTGACTAAATTTACAGAGTACTGCACTGCACTTTGACCTTTTGAGCTGAAAATCAATAGGGGTGAATGAAGATATTGACCGAACAAAATGTCATCTATCGACCGATAGGTGCAAAGCAATACGGCCCTCTTTGGAGGGGGCATAAAAAGTTCATTCAAAAGGGCCTATAAAATTAGTAACGTGGCTCTTTACGCATGTGTCATGAAATCAAAATAGGCCATGTGACAGAGAAATTACGACGGCTCCACATCTATCAAGTCATCAACGTTTTTTTATCACTTTCGACAGAAGATTTTAACGCGTTTCTGGTGATTAACATCAAAGAGCTCAAATTTAATGGTTTTTGTAATCAAAATTGCATTGCATTTAGCACACTAACACAGACAGAGAGAAAGAGGGGGATGTTATTCCACACAATGACACTTTTGCGGGAAATGTAAAGATAAAGCGCTAACGAAAGTGGAAACGGAAACGTTGTATAGAATTTCAATAATTATCAAGTCCTACTGTGTATACGCAATTATAGTAAATGATACGAATTATTTAGAACTAAAACGAATCAAAGTGACTATGGCGCCCGGAACAGATGCCCTTCCTTTTCCGGTGCACGCTTTCTATTTTGTGTCCATTGAGCTTGTAATTAAATTGGCAAAGAGATGGTTGTCTTGGGATTTCACACAATTGAGAATTATTGATGTGCTTTCGGGTTCCGATTTCCGTGTTTATGAGATGTAAAGTCTGATTCAGTTCAATATATTTAGGAATGTGGTGCATGTTTGTACCATTATATTTGTAGGGACCTTCAGATTTAAACCTTACTTGGCACTGCTTCCTTCTACACAGTAAGTAAGAACTTTAACTTTAAAACCACATATAATAGGCAATAGGATTTGGCACATATTTTGCTTAGAACACACATTATCTAAACTGTTGTCATTTGATCAAGGTGAGGATAACCAGTAAACATTAGAAACTCATTTTAGATGTTCATGAGTCTTTAATTTTTATCCCATGGGGATCCGGGTTAGAACACGTCCTCAGTACCCCTTGCTTGTCGTAAGAGGCAACTAAATGTGATGGTCCTTCAGTATTTCTCAATGTATTTGTGTTTTTATCATACGATTTCCCTGTCTGACATAGTACTCTAATCATGTAAAGTGCATGTTCTCTATATGCATATAGTTATGACAAAATGTTGTGCTTTGTGAAAACGCTGATAGTTTACATTGCATATTTGTTTTATCCCCGTGGGGATCCGGGTTGTTAGAAAAGATCCTCAGTACCCCTTGCTTGTCGTACGAGGCGACTAAATGGGGAGGTCCTTCGAATGAGACCACATAAACCGACGCCCCGTGTTACAGGAGGTGTGTTCAAGATCCCTTCCTGCTCAAAGACCGTAAGCGCCGAGCATAGGCCTAAATTTTGCAGCCCCTTCACCGGCAATGGTGACGTCTCCATATGAGTGAAAGATTCTCGAGCGGGATGTTAAACAATATATAATCAATCAATCATTGTTTTATTCAGAAATATATTTCTCAAATACTTTCCTACATACTTACATTTAAAATTTTTTATTTCATTATTGTGGCCGCTTGCTTCCCTTAGGGGCCAAAATTCAAATCAACTTATATCATGAAGCTTTCATGTAAAATTCACATTTACTGGCAATGCTTCTTGAGAAGAATATATTTAAAGATGTTTCCTAGATATCCCATGTAAAACTTTGATTCCCTATTATGGCTCCTCTCTACCCTTGGGTGCATGAGTTGAACAAACTTGAATCTATTTCAGGACATTTTCCCGTGAATTTCAACGTTTCTGGCTCATTGGTTCTCTAGAAATGTTATTTAAAGGTTTTCCCCTAAATATGCTATGTAAAACATTTATCCTCTATTGTACGAGGGCGAGTCAACAAGTAACCAACCTAACTTATTTCCGGTTGAGATTCACCTTTTCTTTTTCGATGTAATTGCCCTCAGGTGTGATGCGCTTAGACCAACGGTGTTCAAGTGTCATCAGCCCAAAACTGATTAGGTCAGGGTCCTCTCCATTGACCCATTACTCAACTGACGTCACGACTTCTTCGCCACACCAGAAATGACGTTAACGGATATCCTTTTTCAAGTTTGGTAATAGGAAGAAATCGGTAGGAGCTAGGTCAGGCGAATAGGCAGAATGTCGGTTATCAAATGGTATAGCAAGTGCATTTTACATTCCAGTTATTGTTCGTCTCTTGGGTAAAAATGCCAACATAATAACGCCTTTTGCGTCCAAAAATACTGTTGCCATCACCCGGCCAGCAGATGGTTGTGTCTTGAACTTCTTTGCTAAGTCAAAGGACAATATAAAAGTCCTAAGGCCAACAAAACATTTATCGTTGGAAAAGCTTTCTAACAATTAATGTACATTGTAATTATGAAAGCAGTACCTCTTACGATTTGAAAGATATTACTTATATTTAATTTTCTAAAAGTGGGTCAAAGGTCAATGTCAAGGTCACCAAGTCAAAGATTTTTGTGTCAATGAAAAGGTCTTGCCACAAGGATTGCACATACCAACTATGTAATGTCTAACTCTTACCGTGGAAAAGATATGACCAAGGTTAACTGGTTTTTTTCTCGAAAATTTCCAAAACTAGGTCAATGTTAAGGTCACAAGGTCGACAAACCTGGTATAGTTGGAAAGATTTTCACACAAAATATGTATATGCTGAATATAAAGCAGTATCTCATATGATTTGAAAGATATGGCTTATAATGTATTTTTCTTAAAGTAAGTCAAAGTCAATGTTAAGGTCACAAGGTCGAAATTTTTTTAGAGTCAATGGAAAAGTCTAGCCACATACCATATAGGAAAGCTCTACCTCTTATGGTGTAAACAATATGAGCAAGGTTTAAGTTTTTGCCACAAACAGACATGCGGCCGTTAGGGTAAAAAATTATATGCCCCCGAATCTTCGATTCAGGGGGCATAAAAATTCCCACCGTTTTATCCTCATCTCTTGCAATAGTTAATCCTTCCTGTGTTCGTGGTACTCTATATTTTACAAGATTTCGTGCGATTTTTAAAATTACCGAAGTCAGCACCATAGAAATGAATTTTGTAATTACTTTCTGTACTGCTTGCGAGTCTATTTATATTGCAAACAATTACTCCGGGACCAAAAGAGCCCAAGAATTTATCCACCATTTACTTTTAAGAGAAGTATTTATACATTTAATATAATTTCAATCAAATATTTGATATAATTCATTCTGTATTGTTTATTTTATCAAATATTTAAACTGTTGAGATCAAGAAATTCAATTCATAATATTAAAAAAAATACTGAGAATTAATTGATAGCTATAAATCAAATTTATAGTAATTCGTGTATTTTTTATGTTAATAAATTGATAAATAATATATCGTTAGTCAAAAACTGATATTGGAAATCTTATTATTTGATGATTGGTTGGTTATACATGTATATTATTTAACGTATTGCTATATAATCGGTGATAAGTAGAATATATTGGCCACCAAAATTTTATGAAAATAACAGATATTAGAGGTATCGGACCCATTCCGGTTTAGATTGACTGATTGTTAGAATAGGTCCCCAGTACCCCTTGCTTGTCGTAAGAGGTGACTAAATGGGGCGGTACTTCGAGTAATACCCAATATACCGAGGCTCCGTGTCACAGCAGGTGTGGCACGATAAAGATCCTTCCCTGCTCAAAGGCCGTAAACGTCGAGCATAGGCCTAAATTTTGCATCCTTTCACTGTAAATGGTGACGTCCCGAGAGGAACGTTAAACAACATACAACCAACCAACCACAACCTCAGCATAACGGATAGAAATTATTCAAATTGGCAAAATTGACGTCATAGAATCACTGATTATATCGAGTGTAGGATAGAAAAATCCCATCGAGTAGAAGCCATTCACCAAATGGTGATTATATGGGGAAAATAATTCTAATAAAATCTCCGACTTGTAGACGATTAATTTACAATGACTATTATGTATGTCTATTAGTCGTCGTTAAGATGATGAGAAAATGTTCATTTCTTACTCCAAACAACTCTACTGGGGGGCGGGGAATAGTTGAAAGTTGACTTAAAATCTTTTACACGCATAAAAGATAACATGCCCTATCTTCAAATTCCTAATTCGTGAGGGGGGAGGAAATTTCCCCTACCCCCACGCTTTGATTTTATTTTTATTTCTTAGATCAGGGGAGGGGGCGCTCATATTCTTTTATTTCACTACTACTATCAAATATAGTTGGAGAGGGCAGTCACCCAGTATATCTTTATTTGCATATGAAAATAACAATGTTAATTGCCAAAAAAGTAGGGGCCAGCGCGTTTCCTCTTAATTCTACGTGTCTTATTTTGAATTTATTTTTTTTTCGCTGAAAATGCAAGCTAACCTCGCCCACATCTTCAGCTCAGTTTTATTTCTGCTGTTAAACAAGATGTGTTTGGGAAATAAAAATGTCCCCGTATTACAACAAAGTTGAACAGTAAGATTTGTAAAGGTCACCAGGTCAAAATTCTTGGAGTCAATGGAAAGGTCTCGCTACAAGGAATATACATATCAAATATAGAAGGTAAACCTCTTATTTTGAATAAGTTAAAGTTTTTTTTTTTAAATTTCCAAATCTAGGCGAAAGGACAAGGTCACAAGGTTAAAAAACCGTTGGAAAGGTCTTCTCACAAGAAATGCACATACTAAATATAAAAGCTGTACCTCTTACGACTTCAAAGATATGGCTTAAAATTTCCTAAAAGTATATCAATGTAAAGGTCATAAGGTCAAAGATTTTTATATCAATAGAAAGATCCCGCCACAAGAAATATACCTGTCAAATATGACAGCTTTAACCTATTGTATAATATATATATTTTTTTGCCACAGACAGACAGGTAAACAAACATACTGACAGGCCATATATATATATATATATATATATATATATATATATATAGGTAATTATAGAATAGCTACGACTTCTTTTAGAACTAATCTTAATTTCGGGAACAAGAGAAGACCCTGAAATGTTACTTTGTTATAATGAGTTATTTATACCTTTATAACGAGTTAGTTACATGTATCTCGATATAAGGAGTTAATTATCTAGTTACAACGAGTTAACGATCTCGTTATATCGAGATAATTATTTCGTTATAACGAGATATCCAATTCGTTATAACGAGATACTAACTCATTATAACGAGATAACTAACTCGTTATAACGAGAAAAGAGGGCGAGTCAATAAGTAACCAGCCAATCCCATTTCCGATTGATCGAGACAGTCATGATTTTCATGCCTTGTTTCAATACATGTTTTATACCTGGATACAAAATTGCATACGTGTCGCGTCATTCTTAAATATGATATTGAATTTCAAACATGGCTAGTGAAGCAAAGGCAAGTTGAGTACCGTGCTGTAATTCGGTACTTGTATTTAAAAGGTGAAACAAAGAAAATACACGGCGAGTTATCTGATGTTTATGAGTCTTCTGCACCATCTTATGCTCAGGTTAAATTCTGGACGGGGGAATTCAAACGCGATAGAAGGTCTATATTACATGGTAGCGTTTCAAGAATCTTACATGAACGTTTAGGTATGCGGAAGCTAACAGCCCGTTGGCTCCCCAAATCCCTTAGCGACGAGTAAATGGCAACAAGATCTTCAGTATGCAGCGCCTTGTTGAAGCACATTAAATCAAAAGATGATTTTCTTTTGCGTCTGGTGACTGTAAATTATACTTGGATTCATTATTATGGGCCAGAGAATAAAGCTCAAAGTCGTCAGTGGATAGGGTCGGGGTCCCCGAGATCGAAGAAGTTCAAGTCGCAACCATCTGCTGGCAAGGTGATGGCCAGAGTATTTTGGGACGCAAAAGGCGATATTATGTTGGTCGTTTTACCCAAGAGAAGTATAATAACTGGAGTGTTCTATGGAAACTTGCTAGACCAGCTGAAAAACACCATCAGTTACAAACGCCGAGGTAAACTCTCTAAAGGTGTGTTGCTGCAACAGGGCAACGCGAAAGTCCACACTTGCAAAGTTGCAATGGATGCTGTGGAGTGAAACGGGTATGAATTAATACCACATGTCTATTCGCCTGATCTAGCTCCTAGCGATTTCTTCCTATTCAGAACTTGAAAAAAGATATCCGTGGACGTCATTTCTGGTCTGACAATGAAGTTATGACGGCATTTGAGGAGTGGGTCAATGGACCCTGACCTTTTTAGTTCTGGGCTGATGGCACTTGAACACCGTTGGCCTATTTACTTCCCTTTCGGCTTTCATAGATTACAAAAATAGGGAGAGTCAACAGAGACAAATTGAAATTTAATTACACTCGACTATAAAATGGTTAAATTTGTTTTCATTTTCACATTCCAGATTGTAAAATAAATTAATTGCTCGTGTGTTTCATTAACAACCTAAGGTAAATATACATACTTTAAAACTAATCGACAAATTCTAAATGTTTCTTGAGTGATTGTATTTTAGTCTTTCCTATCCACCAACTCATGGGCACTTTTATCGGCTTGTGCACCCATCCTGTATGGAAATCAGTTTTTAAAAAAAAATTATTTCTATCAGTAATTCAAATGACAAGCAGCGGTACCTTTGATTTAGATATGATTTACACATGTATTCGAATTATTGTTAAGAAGTATTTATAGACATTAATAAGTAATTATAATGGATATTAAAACGACACCCCATAATACTTCTGATAAAAAGTATCAAATTCATTGTACAGCAGTACATGCAATAAGGAATCTGTATTATTTTGATGTTTATAACATGAATCCGTAATTCAATATGTTATTAAATATTTTGAAGTTGTGTGGGAAAAGATTACAACGAATAGAGTGATTAAAATATAAATTAAAGATGCTTACTGAAGACAAGACAGACATATATTGTACCTATTAAATCGCTGTTTATTAAATTTTGAGTTTATTAAGTTATGTTTTGGGGATATTAAATCTTTCCCCCCTTTGATCATGTGTCAACGAGTATAACATGTTAAATCACTAGCCAAACAACGACTATTATCGGAATTTAATGAAAGTACTTGTTTTGACTCTATGTAATATATCTAATGAAATTTGTAAATCTCGAAAATCTTACGTAAGCATTACATTTCATAAAATATAAAATCTAAGCTGAATTTTCCCCAATGCACACGCGTAATGGAATGAAGATGAAGAGATTAGCAATTGCCTTACATTCTACATTCATTGATCTCCTTAATAGAGGGTATTGTTATGTACTTTAATGTCGTCTATGTATACAAATCATTGCGTGGAACCTAAAATTCACCTTGAAAATATATCGGGGAAGTTACACTGGATGCTGTGGGAACAGTCAGCGTGCGCATGTGCGTTTTCACAGAAGCCATAAGGAACATCACTCTGCCTATTCCGTCAAGTCGACAAAAAATGCACAGGAGTCCACTCGGTCATCTATCGCTCATGGAAATGTAGTTACGATTGCGGAGGAATACACATAAAAGGGGGCGTGGAGTTAGCTTGAGCATGCACAAGTACATTGCCGATTAGGTGACCTATGACGTCGCAGCACTGACGCGGATCGTTTATTAATACGACTCTATCAGTTATGCGCATTTCTATTTCAGACGTGTTTTTTTTGGGGGGGGGGGGGGGGGTTGTTTGTTTGGTTTTTTTTGTTTGTTTGTTTTTTGTTTTTTTTTGGCTTTGCACATGCTCACTGATCAGAAATTGAGAGAATTATAAATAATAGCTTCGTTGGAGAAAAAATTATATTGTGAAATTGATCAAGTAATGAATTTTTCATGATTTTTTGTATTATTTTCGACTGGCCATAATTAAAGAGATTGATATACGCCCAGCTCGGTGATTAAACTAATGATTATTAAGTGGATATTTGATTCGAATGTCTCATTAAGAGTTTTTCCCTCATTTTCCTAGTAAACTGTATTTCAGTACAACAATTTAAAGAAAAATACCGCTTCCGGTTATTTGCTTTCATTATGAAATGTACATTTTCATTAGAGTTTTTTCCCTTCAACATTTATAATATTGTTTCAACAAAAATTTAATTAAAATTTGCATTTATATTTTTCAAAATATTAAATATTTGGGAATACTCTTGGTTTCTGGAATAAAAATAATTTCTCCCAATAAAACCAATCTACTTAAAATTGACTGTTTTAAATCGGCTACCACTTGAGAACGGTGGCAGATTAAAACCATCTATTGTTATTAAGATTGCACTAAACATACCAGTAATCATAAGATCATGTCATTGATTTCTCTGAGAGTGGAAAAAATATTGCTTCTTTTATCGTTTTTTTTTCTAAGCAAGAGACCATGGTTCCATGATTTGAAAAGGGGGTGCGTCCCCTTTAAATCCGCCACTGCATATAATGGCCTTTTGTAGAGTTCGTGGCTAGCTAATAAAGTTAAACAACTACCCTGTGTAACTGGGTTACTTCACCGTCTGATAGTTTTCTCTGTTTTTAAATTTTACAGATGAGTGTCCTTCTGGTGGATAGTAATCAAAACATTGTTTATAAAAAAAAAAACTTAGATACACTTGCTTTCACTTCTAAAAATGCACCGGATGTCGACATTTTCTTACTTATTTACATATGACCAATGTCCCAAAACACACATATTAAATACTTCCGGTGGGAGCTTGATTAGTTAAAGGAAAGTCTTATGGGACATGTTTATCGGAATCAGCAATGCTTAATGAGAATTTTAAAAAAATGTTCTTTATTGTTTGTGAAAAACAGATTTTAGAGATTGATTTAAAAAAGATTAATATCATGTCGTACATGACAAAAATATTTACCCAAGTTCGTTAAAGGAAGAAGTATTTTGTTGTTCATTTCTTAAAATGGATGTCATTTGTGCACTGAACTTTTGAAACTAAAAACGGCATTTAAACTTGTTAGGATTGATATTTTGTCAGATTTGTATCATTGGAGTAAAGTATTTTATTACCATATATATTTCTTATTGAATTGAGGTATAAATCTTGAACATTATCATATGTCCCCTGTTGAACTTGAAGATCCAGATCAAATACAGCCATGGCTCCTGCTCATTAGATACCCATTCGCCCTATATACCATTAGAGTTCTAGCAATAAATCTTATAATGAAGTATTTGCATATTTCGAGATTAAAAAAAAAAGTTATTTTAAAACACATTTTGATTTCAACCTAGAATATTAAATTTCTATCAGAAACGCATGCCTATGATCCATGTATTGCCGTCCATTTTTTAAAGGACAGTACTTTGATACTATTCATACACATTATGTTGACTGATAAGTAATTTCTTCCCAAATCTCTTAATTGAAGTCCCTCGAACTGTTGCTTCGATTTAAATTTCATATCCCTTGATGGTGACAGTGAGACCTGAATCTCTCTCTCTCTCTCTCTCTCTCTCTCTCTCTCTCTCTCTCTCTCTCTCTCTCTCTCTATATATATATATATATATATATATATATATATATATAGTTTGTTTTACATCCCTTCCAGAATTTTTCACTCGTATTGTGACGTCACCAGCTGTAGGTGAAGTACCACAAATTTAGACCTATGCATAGTGCTCTGGGTCATAACAGTCAGGGTTCTTTAACGTGCCTATGTCTGGCGCGTTTTTAAGAACATATTTGAAAGACCAGTAATACTCACTTCTAAATGCCGAGCGATTGGCGAAGGACCAATCACTACCTATGTTTACGTCTTAGGTTTGACACGGCCATAGCACGAGCGGGGCTCGAACTCATGACCCCCGGTTACGAAGCGAAAGCTCTAACCACTGCGCTACCGCTATAATGTAAAACACAAACACGCACACACACACAAACAATATATATATATATATCTGTGCAATCAGGGCAACTAGAATATATACAAATATTGAATATAATTAGAAAACCTTGCCGGGATTGACCGAACTCCAAAAAAAAATAAAATAAAAAAAAAATAGAATTAGACAGACTTAGACTCGCTAAATTATCGGTAAAGTTTCCCCATATCTGTACAGTTATAAGGCTGAAAGAATATATAAAAGTTTGATAGATTGATTGTTTGTTTTATGTCACATCGAGAATTTTTCACTCATATTGAGACGTCACCAGCTATAGGTGAAGTACCACAATTTTAGACCTATGCTTAGCGCTCAGAGCCATAGCAGTGAAGTTCTTTAACGTGCTAACGCCTACCGTGACACGGGACCTCCGTTTTTAAGGTCATATCCGAAAGACCCATGATTCTCACTTCTAAAGGAGCAATCACTACCTAATTTTAAGTCTTAGGTTTGACGCGGCCATAGCACGAGCGGGGCTCGAACTCACGACCCCCGGTTACCAAGCGAACGCTCTAACCACTGAGCTACCGCGAACGGTTTATATATAAAAGTATTGAATATAATTTAATGACCGTCGACTGTTTATTGTTTTCCACCACAATCAAAATTTTTCTCAGTTATCTGGTGGCGTCCAATTTTATTGGTGGAAAAGAGAACCCGCGTACAATGTACCCGGGAAGAGACCACCAACCTTTTGAAAGTAAACTGGCAAACTTTCTAACATATATCGGCGCGAGCGAGAATGGAACCCGTGTCGACTAGAAGTGAGAGGCCTTGTGATTTTGAGCGCGATGCTCTAACCACTCGGCCACGGAGGCCCTTATAATTTAATGAGGTTTATTAGAAAACCTTGTCGGAATGAACCGAACGCGAACACCCCCCCCCCCCCCCCCCCCCCCCCCCCCACAAATTTAAAAAAACAACAACAACAAACCAGATAGCTGTATTATCAGATATGAATGGAAGCTTTCCCGAATGAAAAAAAGGTAAATCTAAATATAGATCACACCACAGGTACCTGTTGCATGGATTCTACCCACTTTCTGATATTTAAAAATATTCTTGAAATTATATTACTATATTCAATTTATAGAAATTATATTTCAAAATCTTTATTTTCTTTAATGTGTTTTTTTTTTTATTTTTTTTTTTTATTTTTTTTTTTACACTTTCCGCCGCCCATAAATTATAAACAAGTACACATACCCATAAGTTAGGAACCATTCGCATCTTTAAGTTCAGGAAATTTAATTGAATCACCGGATATTAAAACACAAAAATAATGATCTGTCTGCATGATTTATTGTCTTCACTCGCAGCTTTACAACCTATACTTTCGTCATGCTTAAAAAAATCATTACATATTCCCAGAAAACTTCTTAAAGTACTCCACAGCCCGTAGAAAATCTTTGATATCGGGTGTAAAAGAAGATGTTTCCGAGGCATAATGATTAACTTCATCCTTCATTTAACACAGTCGCCAAGACGTCTTCGGTGTGGATAGACATATTCAAGTATCATGTTATTGGAAATTTGTTTGACATCAATACCGCAGTTTCCTGTGGTAAACACAGACGGTAGTCTAAAGATGTAAACTTTCTCTTTAAATCTAAAACTCAAATTTGTATTCAAAACCTTGATTTCGCAAAATCCTCCGCTTGATAGATCCAAACAATCGACAGTTACACCGTAGCAACATATTGTATTTATCTGAATTGAAACAACGACGAGAAAGAAATCTTGTGTTTTCCAGTTTGCATTTATCATTTCGTTATTTTTCAGGTGCTGTCTTGATTTCTAAACAATTCCACTTCTATCAATAATCCAGTTTAACCCCACTGCTCTTCCAGGTCCGTCGTTTGTATATATGCAATTCTTATTATGTAAATGTAACACGGAAATCGACAAGATTTGGTCGATTGTGTTTGTTTGATGGTTACTGTTAAATAAAAATCATATTAAGAAATCTTAACGTTTTATTTATTTTAGTGGATTACAATGCTTAAAAAACAAATTGCAGGTACTTATAACTGTTAATTCTAAACAATAATTCATAATAGCATCAACCCCTTAAACGTAACATATGCTTGGTCCTCTCTGGAAATAATGCTTTCCTTGGGTCCGATAAAACCAGCCCTTGAAATCAGTTGCCAAATGTGCATACATCTATCATATTATTATGTAGCGAAATAGCTTGTTAGTGAAACAAAGTGCCTGTTAAATTCTAAATAATATTGGGCGTCAACGTTTCGTGAAATAATAGAATTCTCACCGAAATTCCCGGGTACAAGTTACCGTCATTACACTCTAGCAGTAATAAAAAATGTTGGACGAGATATCATGAGACAATCTTTGGTATCTGGTTTCAATGCTATATTCACAAAAGTATGAATTCATATAAACTTTCAATTATGATTTACGTAAAAGCCAGAAAATACTATTATTCATCATCTGGAAGACTTGACTAGCATCAATGGATGCAGTTGTGTGAACTTTGAAAACATGCGTGAATTTGGTTTTGCACGCATATATGTGCCAGTAATGCTTGTTTCTAAACGTGAAGAAAATATTTATAAATTGTTAACATAAAACAAATGAAAATCTTTTATGATATAATAAAGAAATTATTGAACTTATATCGGTAAATATTGGGTGTCAAAATGCACTCATATGCTCTTACATTTTACACCCATCGCGTGCCAATCATTAATATGTACATTCAATAACCATATTAGTAACAGTTTGTTTTTGTTGCTGGATCAAAGAGCGAAGGTTTTTCAGCAAGATAAGAGTGTAGCGTTGTTGACTCTAGTAGGAAAATCATAATTTTCATGGTCTTTTCTACTTGGAGTTATGGAAACGGGGTCAAACCCTTTTAAAATTGTGCTATTGTTTAAATCTTCAACTGGATACATATTTATAATGAACATATAGACACTATTTTATAACCACTGGATTAGAAGTTTATTTCATAGGTTATGGCTCACATACCCAGATGAAAACGGTGAAGATAACGAACAGTAATCAATCTCATAGATCCTATAAGGAAATCAAGAGCTTGGCAAACACAGACCGATGGTCATACCAGATGTAGGATCAGGTGCCTAGGAGGAGTAAGCATCCCCTGTCAACCGTTCTTGCCCTACTTGAACCCTATATCTTGATGAGGTAAATATAGTAATCCGTAGTCAAAATCAGTAGGTAAAGAACGACCAAACAATTGGTATGAAACACGTTGCATTGGCAAACAAGATCATGATAACGACCATTAAATTTGCGAAACGCTGAATTTAAACTGTTGAAACCATTGTAACATCAACTTATTCGTTAGTAGCCTGCCTCGATTTAAAAATTAATCAAAGACAGAACAAGCTCTTGTGCATCGAATTAGTTGAAAGACATAAATACCATATGTATGTGATACTGTAATGTTGCTACAGGAGGGAAGTTGACGATGGAGAAGCTTTTAAATCATCCAGTTTGTTATAAAATTGAACTGTTAGTTTTCCGTTAAAATCTATGTTCAATAAAATATCTAAGGACGAAGCAGATGTGGAAGATCCTGTGGTGTCTTCACTGGGATAAATCGAATCGACATATGAATGAAATCATTATTGTTAATAGATAAATGTCGAGTCGAAGGCGAAAACAAGAATTTTTATTCATCTCATGTAGAAGGTTTTGAAACATTCTGCCTCATAAGAATAAAAAGGTCCGCTAATAAAGGAGCACATTTGTGCCTATGGAAATTTCAACAGACTGTTGGAAGACCTGATCACCAAAGTCTACGAAGATCTCCAGCATCTTTTAATATCAACTTCAGAGTACTTGTTCGTAAAATCAAAGTAGTGTTTACAAAAGTAATTTCTAATGACTGATCACTGGATGTGACCCCTTGGGGATCCGGGTTAGAATAGGCCCTCAGTACCCCTTTGCTTGTCGTAAGAGGCGATTGAATGGGAGAGGTCCTTCGGATGAAATCGCAAAAACTGAGGCCCCTTGTCACAGCTGATGCGATAAAGATCCCTCCCTGCTCGTAAGCGCCGAGTATAGGCCTAAATTTTGCAGCCCTTCACGTACCGGCGATGGTGACGTCTCCATATGAGGGAAATATTCTCGAGAGGGACGTTAAACATTATACAACATACATCATCATTAGTTAACGTTTCTTCTCTTTCGTTCTGTTATTCGTATATAACATTCTGTATTTGATACTTTTTACGGTGGCTGATTTAGGACAAGTGGATGAGTTTTATCTAGACTTAGAAAGAACTTGACATTTCTCTCTCCTTCGTTTATCCTTTTAGCATATCAATTCGGAAATGTGATATAGATTCTATTTCTTTTATTTCTAAAACTTTTATCTTTAAGATTTTTTTTAAAGATTTCCTGGAGAAATGAATGGAAAATAACTTTACTTCTTGTTTTAAGCCTTCCTATTTCTGTATACTTGTCCTCTACTTTCATACTTTGTATAATATTTTCAATTTGTTTTTTATATTCGCTACTTTCTAAATGGGGGGTATTTAATTTCCGTATTGTATTATCGTGCACTTAAATATCGAATCTGATTGCTTTATGACCATACATTTTTTTTCCGTTAGAATGTACGTAGCATAGTCGGTGTACCTTTACTAAGGAAGGCAAACCAGTTCAACTGGGTATGTCAGATGTATCGCATCACGTAATACCTTGCGTTTGCTTGTCCAGAAATCGACAAGATTTAACTGAGAACTGATGCCTTTTAGTGTTTTCGAAATTTTATTAAGGTACATGTAGGTGTCGAATTTACATTTGAAGTCTCCACATAAAACAATTTTAGATGAAATATTTGAGCAAATATTTATAAAAACAATATCACTCTTTTAAAATATTGTATTCTATGTGTTTCATTGTTTGGTATATATATATATATATATATATATATATATATATATATATATATATTAAACCAGAGTAAATTTAAATCAGTCACTTTCACATTAATGAACAATTTCCGCCCATCATTCAATCAGTGAGAATCTAAAACTTCAATGTCTAATCCATTTTTGATTAGTACTGAAACCTCTCCGCCAAGGAGGAATAAGGGAAACACTGTATAGATTTTCCATACCATGAATAGTTATCTTTCAATATTCTGAAATGTTTTTCTTGTATAAAGGCAATATCATTTTTATTTTGAGTTCTTAAACGGATTATAACATTTTAATTGATTTTCTTTTGAATTTAAACCTCATGCATTAACAAACACAAATTTTAGATTATCCATATTTCAAAATACTAATCATCATTTAAAAAAACAAACAAAGTCATTGTCAGTTTGAAGTCCGAGCTAGGGGTTCTAGACTATTACTAGTATTAGCACTTGCCGTTGCGTATTTTAGAGTCAAGCACTGTAGCAACCAGAATGATACTAGTGATAAATTTTCCATTGACGAATACATTTGCGTTCTTAATGCTAAAAATAATACCATTAATGATGAGCCATCATAACCATTAATGATTAATCGTTTGCTAATGAAAAAAATCGTCCATTAATGATAAAATTTGAAATTGGAAAATATGCACAGTGTCGTTCACTAATGATAAAAAAAGAAAATGATTTCCATTATCAATAAACGATTCACCTATCTTTTAATGCTATCTTTTAGTGGTTATGAATATATGTTCTTACCTATAACTACAAACGCATAAAATTTGTCAATGCAGCATTTACGAGGGTTGTTCGATATGTAATGTGTATTGTACGTTATCTTAAAAGCATTCGACTCAAATTGTGAAATGAACCAGTCGCGGTAGCTCAGTGATAAGAGCGTTCCCTTCGTAACCAGGAGGGCGTGAGTTCGAACACCGCTCGTGCCATGTAGGTCAAACCTAAAACGTAAAATTAGGTAGTAATTGATCCTCCGCCAAACGCTCGGCATTTAGAAATGAGAATCACGGGTCTTTCGGACATGACCTTAAAATGAGGTCCCGTGTCACGGTAGGCGTTGATACGTTAAAGAACCCTCACTGCTATGGTCAAAATTTGTGGTACTTCTCCTACAATTGGTGACGTCTTAATATGAGTGAAAAATTCTCGACGGGACGTCAAACAAACAAATAGTGAAATGAACATTGCATCTCTTCCACGGTTTGAAATAAATAATTTCAATCTCTGAATCCATTTCTGAAATGCGTCACGGTACGCTGTTTTAGATAAACCCCTGGGGCACTGACTGATGGATGAGCCAAGGGCTTGTCGGGACTTGTAACGACGACCAGATAAGAACTTTTTAAGTTTTGAAAAGAGAAAAAGTCGCTTGGGACTAGAGCTGGAGAGTATGGTGGGTGTGACAAGACGGTAACCTCCGACCTCAGATGTATGCGATGGAGCATTATCATGAATTAGAAAAACATGCCTAAATCCTGATACAGGGCGTCGTTTATGATAATATTTCTTGAGCTTTTTCAGTATAACATGTCGGTAATACTGACCTGTAACACGTTTGCCCTTTGGCACCGGAATTTGTACGGCTATACCATCACAGGAGAAGAATATGCTATAAAGAACCTTCTTTGTGCTTATGGTTCTTTTGGCAATTACAGGTCTTCTACCGTGTTTAGTTAGCCATATTTTGTTTCCAATTTTTTGTTACTGGTTCGAAATAGTGAACCCATGTTTCCTCACCAGAAAAAAATGTTTGCAAATTGTCTTTTATTGAATTTGGGAAACATTTTGAACAATTGCTTAACGGTTTGTACTCGTACCCGTTTTTGGTCATCTGTCAATATATGCGGTATCCATCTGGCAGAAATCTTTCGTGCATTCAAAATACGCTTCAAAATGAAATGCACCCACGATAGCGACATGCCACAGCTTCGGCAATATCACATATCGTGTATCTGCCATCACTTTCAATTATTTTCCTGACTTTTTGAAACATTTGCTTTACCTAACTGTCACAGGTCAATCAGGTTTGCTGCATCTTTGACGGACTCTGTGCCAGTCAGAAATTTCCTTCTCCACCTACGAACTGTCTCATAAGATACCTTATCAGATCCATAAACTTCCCCCAACTCAGTAAAAATCTGCATTACCGAATGACCGAGCTTGTGCAAACTTTTATATAAGCTCTAATTTCTTCAATATTCTCAACCCGTTTCCCAACCATTTTTACAACAGAGGTCAAGGACTGGCTCTATTGAAATGACTATAAGTTTAAAACTATGTGGAGCTGAAGGTTCGTGTTTATACCGTTGGAAAGGTATTGAATAGAACTATTCAAGATTATCATCATCCATGAAATCGTGCATAGTGTTTTCGCGCTGTGGTACAATACACATTACATATTGAACATCCCTCGAATCAAAAATACCATGAATGGTTCCTATAACACATTTTCGTTTGTGAATTGTATTGTTTTTGTTATACGTAGCATAATCACGTATATATATCTTGTCTCTGAAATTATTCGGCGTAGATGTTGAGGATTTGCTCTTTTTCGTACATAAATATCACCATATAAATTTCAAACCATATAAACGTTAAAATACTTTAAGTTTTCACCACTACCTGTATATCTAACAAGTCTTAGTTTTGGTGATATCTTGATCAAATCTGATATGATGTATTTAAATAATTAATTATATGATTAATTGAATCGCCGATTCTAGTATGAATAAAACGAATCGTACAATGGGAGGCGTTTAATGACCTGAAGTTATACGTACGGCTCTCATTACCGGCCGTCAGGAATCAAAGTTTGAAGAGGATATGCGTTTGTGCGGGATTAATGTATTGAATTACACATAAATTAGATTAAAAAAGAATAAAGAAGCATATCGTTTATGTAAAGTATTATTGATTCTTAACAAAAGAAGTATTTTGTTTATTTTTGACAATGCAGAGAAAGTACAGAGCACTGTTTCCCCATAGAGTCATTCGATGTTCGTCCGTGATTACATTGTACCTAGGGTGTTCGGCATCCTCTAAAAGCAAGGAGAGGTTGAAATAAATCCTTAAATACTTTCCACATTTTTACAGATATTTATTTTGAATTTTGATGCAATTATCTATTTTTTTTACCATTCTTAGCTAAAGTGAAGTGTTAAGTGAACTGTCTTTCGTTGCAGAATATTACAAGACAGCGCTTTCAGCAATCATGCAGAAGTCGTATTTTACATTAAGCCAATGGATATATAGAAGTTCCTTCAGGATGGGGCCTCGATGTGGGATCAGTTTTACGTGATAAGATATGCAATTAAGGCAGAGAAAAATCCAGCAGCAACATGTTTCCATTTTACGTCAAAACCCATGAAATTACTATCGTCCATACAATTTGTACATATTATGTACATTTAAACAATAAAAAATTAAGTGTTGAGAATTCTCTATCTCATCGCTATATATGCGGCTCGAATGTTCGTTGATTTTAATAATGGAATAATTATTTGAAATTATTTTATTTAACAGTTTATACTTAAAGCAATACAACTACAATTTAACTAACGTTAAATAAATTGAAAAATAAAAGACCAAATATAATTACATATTTGTGACTGAACATATATAATTTCATAGAATCAGGGTGAGTCTGAAGCAATAAACTTGTCAAATCAGCAAAAAATGTTCATTCATGAATCACTGTCACCCCGATAGTAATTCCTGCTCTTAATCTTCGATGTGCACTGACCTCGGAAGTCGCCAGTTTGGAAAAATGCAAAAAAGAGGCGCTGCGCACGTGTCAGATTTGTAAACAATTTAATATGCCAAATTATAGAAAATTTATTATCAATATTTCATTTGAGTCGCATATTTGCAAAATTTAGTTACTTTCTTACATTTATAATATTTAAAGTCATTCGTGACACATTGTAATATTTTTAAACAAAGAAATGTGTAGTTACTCACGTCAGTCTCCGTCTTTGTATCACCTTTGCAACCCAATTACGTTCGAAAATCGTCGTTCCCATGTTCGAGTATAAATTGCAATGGCGGTTTATACGAAACGCTCATTGTAGGTATGCTCTCAAACAATATTCCCTTGTTTATTTTGCTGAAGATCTTGGGAATTTTATAAGGTATACCGATATGTGTCAACTGGTGCATAATTCTATGCTTGAAATATACTATCTGTTACAGCTTGTATTGCTTTAATTTTAATAGCAGTTATTTTTGTCTTGACGCAGTGCAACTTTATTCAAACATATTTTACCCTAATCTCTGTTAGCTATATTAAATTCGCTTTTATACTTTGCTTGTGAAACTTGCATATGAAACTAAGTGTTATGAAAGTCTTCTGTTGTATAGTGTGAGCGGTCGACAGGGGATGCTTACTCCTCCTAGGCACCTGATCCCACATCTGGTATGTCCAGGGGTCCGTGTTTGCCCATTTCTCTGATTTGTATTTGCTATAGAAATTACGAGATTGAATACTGTTAGTTATCTTAACCTTTAAATCTAAATATAAGTTTGAAAATCCATATATTGTCATTGAAACAGAGTTACAGTTTGGATCAGATTTATAGCTTTACTGCATTATGCATGAGGATCAAATACATAAAATTTTAAATCCACGGTAAATATAACAGCTAAATTGCTCTTGCATGTAAAAGTGCACCAAAATATTTTGATTGATTTGCAAAACTGAAATTTAAGGTAGAAGCAAGAGAGAGTAAAAGACCATAGTCTTCAAAATCATCAGTCATATCATCCGTGTGAATCGTCGATATCGGTACATGTGTTAATTGATCTTGATTGAGAGTAAAAATGATTAGGCAAATTATGTTTATGAAGATACGAATAACTGCACGACAGAATGACATGTCTGCCCAACGAATAATATTGGAGCAATCCACTCTCCTGGTGATTTTTTTTATTAACCACTTTATGAGCAATACATACAAGTGAATTTACTACACAATCTACCTCTGCTTCCTTCAGAAAAATACATTAAATCCCCAGCAAATGTTAGAAGTTACATATTCTCTACAGAAATCACATCTTTTCTGGATTTTTGTTGTTCTTTTTTACAATCAAGTTTTCTTTTCACATTATTCATTTTTTGTTCTAAGGACAGAATGAAAACTACATTGTAGGAATCAAGTTATCACCATACCGGTATTGATTTTAAAATAAAGATTCTGAAAACACACTCAATTTGACTGCACTTATCAGCAAAACGCACGTCTCAAAATTTTGTGCATACATAAAATTTTCAAAGTATGTCGACGCATTGCTTATACGTTAGGCGTAAATTAGACGAGCTCTTTAGGTAAGTTATGCACGCGTTCATGCACGTTATATGTAAGTTACTAATAAGTTAACATGCGCCTAAATATGAAGGCAAAGCAGCTGGGTGATCGTGCAGCGTACGCGTAACTTATTTCTAACTTATGGAAACGTACTTCTAACTTGTATGTAACTTATATCGAACGCTTCCACAACGTATATTGACGTACTCAACGTATTGAGAAACGCAACGAACGTGTTTCTAACTTACAGATAGCGTATCCGCCAGAGTTCTGGAGTTCACTACATATATTTAGTACAAATGAGCAGTTCTTCATTATTGTAGAGGATGTCACGTGGTCGTTGAAGTACTCCAACACGCTATCGATAACTTTGACCAACATTGTGTTTGAGTTCCGCGTAAGTCAAGGACGCCAGAAATACGCTGGGTACACACTATCATAAGCTTGTAGAAGTTAAGTTTACGCTGGGGATATGTTATGGATAAGTTACTAATACGTTAAACATAGGTTACACATATATGTTCGTTCAGCGCGTTAGTAGTATACTATGTATGCGCCCAAAATACCGGTTCCTATTGATTTTTTAATTCAATTTCAGCGTAGTATGTCAGCGTGTTGGATAATTTTTTCAGTCGTCGGAATGAGTGGTCTAAAATGTTATAGTGTGATAGCCCTATAATGCAAAATGGATGACGGATGCTAACCAATTGCAATAGGTCTACATGTGTCAACTGTATGAACGACAAACCATCAAGCTACTAATTCAGGACTGGTGAACAGAATATAATGTGTCGCATCAATACTGTCAGTTCAAGCATAAGTGTTCCCCAGGCTGCCTAAGACAGTTGATATTATTATGAACAAGTTAGAAAATAAAACTGACTTATTGTTTACAATTTCTCCTACATTACCAGGAGATATCATATAACATATTCTCTACCTTAGTTCCCATTTATATCGAATAGGGAATATTTTCGTATTCAATTTACCATAATACTAATATACATTCGAGTTGACTGTTAGTTAACCGTTGTGTCTTACAGATAAAGGTAAAAGGTGTGCGGTGATTTAGGTTACAGATTAAGGTCAAACAACATTAAATGTACATTCTTTCTAACTGCATCCGTCATTTAATGGAGGATACATGTATTGCTTATGCAATACTCCTAGAATGCGTGTACTTCCGGTACAGTAACGCAGAATGAATGATTATTGTCTTTGGAATAAAATCGATCACGGCGAGGATAGTTCCACTTGTCTACGTTTGTATAATCTCTTTTAATACCTTATATATAAAGAATGAATATGCATTTAAACTAAATTATTGAAGTAAAATATAAAGATATGAAAAATATGCTGAAAATGCGAAATGAATATAAAAGTAATGCGAATTCGAACCATGGCAAAACGTATTACCAGTGGTGCAGCTGATTGAGCTATTCTAAGTGCAAGTAATATCCTTGTAAATATGAACCAGGTTTTCTAACACCCCCCCCCCCCCCCCCGTTTTTTGTCGGTTTTTCTTAATGACCCCTAAGGCAAGAGTGCCCTTAAAAATACAATCGTAAATTGTTCTTAAGATTGTTACTTACTACAAATAATAATAATCTTAAGGACACGCTCGCCTTAACGGACTTCAAAGCAAAACTTCATATTGAAATCGGTGCTTAATGAGGGAAATACTGTTTAGGCCAATTTTTATTGATTGTTTATGATTTTACACCAGTAATATGTCAGCCATTTTACGGCGGGTAAATATAATGTAAACGAAATATATTCGGTATTGAAGAGTTATGGAGTTGGACGACTCCCAGTGAGCGTATTCTCTTTCGAAAACCAGGGAAACGATCTTTCGCGTGCCAAGGGGGTTGTGATCCTTAACGCAGGACACCCTTTAACATCCCATCTGACGGACATAAAAGTTTAATATTTGTAAACAGGTTGTGAAAAATATAACATTTCGTGTTTACAAGCAGTTTTATTATAAATTTTACCAATCGCATTCTTGTAAAAAATGTATATAATAATTTTCAATATCTGTAAACTGCTCTTGCATTGATTGCACATTTAAAAAAGTCTATTTCGTATGGGCGAAAGATCACTACATCCTAAAAGAATGTGATGTATAGTTAATGGACAGTTACAAGATATACATTCAGGCTTTTCTCTGTTTAGTAAAAATATGTCATTTGAATGACCTGTACGTATTCTTGAAATAATCAATCCGTTCTGGTGTTTCAGCACGACGTTACACATCTTCATAAGCCAAGAGTTTACAATCCGCCCTTGGCTGCGTTAGCACGATTTTCGTGTCAACAACTTCGTGCATATGATTGGATGCCGGCCAAATCCCCTGAATCTAATCAGATAGCGTATTACGTTAGACCAAATGCAGGACGACGGAATGTGTAAACGATCAATTTTTGTCTTCAAAACGCGCATATTTACTGGTTAAACACGATGTAATCTAAACAAAATTTGTTTTCTCCATCCGCTAGAGGACGTGGCGTCAAAGCTACGAAAATCTCCATCCGCTGGAGGACGTCGCGTCAAATCTACGAAAATCGTGATAACGCAGCCAAGGGTAGTAGAGAAGCGGAAGGGATCGTAAACCCTTGGCTTACGAAAGATAGCTGTTATACGGTTTGTTTACTTTTTTGAATAAAATTTACATCTGTCACAGAAATCCCAAAAGATGTGCCAAAGAGAATTTACATCTAGTTTTATGAAATATTTTAGATCAGTGTAGGAAATTTTATTGTGTACAACAACATATTGAAGTGCCTTTTTGCCGCTTTGGTGTTGCCATGGATATCAAAATGACTTGGAATCCAGCAGAACGTAACTAATCTTTACCTTTTGTAATTAGAAAATATTGCTGGTTTAAAGTATTTAAAATGTATGAATTGTCGATATTCATTGTTGACTGTGGACAAGACAGGGAGCCTGAGAATATAGTATGTTTGTCATTAGAAACTATACTGAAGAGCAAGTTGAAAAGCCTTTGCTTCGGCGATATAAACTGTTGCTTCATTCGGAAGTCGTGTAAAGAAAACGTCGTTTTTTATTACTGCAGCAGCGACTTTGTTTTGATCTTTTGAACCCTTTGTATAAATATCAATTGTAGAATGTGTAGACGTTTTATTAAGTCTCCGAAACGGAAGTTAAAGGCTTATTGTTTTTTCTCGGTTCAATTAGTCTTCTTTCTCGCGCCTAAAAATGTCCTCAACCGTTCTCTGTAACCCGTTGACGAAAATATTAAATATCAAAGGATATGATAAGTCATTGTATCTAGTTATGCAGAAATGTTTTTGTTTTCAGATTGAAGGGGAATAGGATACATTTTGAGGCTATCAAATGGGGTGGGATCTAACATAAAACTCTATGGGGAAAATCTTTCCCAAAATTCAACAGATATAACTTGACAAATATGATAGAGTCCTGGGGATTTCGGAAATGAGAAGAAAATGACAGGGCCTACAAACTAGGTCAAGAGACTCCAGTGATATTCAACTCTGACCATGAACATTATAACTGGTACATGTGTAACTCTAATAACGAGAATAATAGCGACATGGGTTGGTTGGTTGAATAGGGTTTAACGTGGAGAGTTTTTAGTACCGAAACGTTATCGTTGCCGCTATTTAGACCTATTTTCGACGCTTACAGCTTTTGAGCAGGGAGGGATGGTTATCATGCCACACCTGCTGTGACAAGGGTCTCGGTTTTTGCAGGATCGTTCCAAGGACCGCTCCATTTAATCACCTTTTAAGACAAGCAAGGGGTGCTAAGGAACTGTTGTAGACCGGATCCCCACGAGACTAGCGACATGGGATCTTCAGAAATGGTAAGAGGACGATAGGACATACAAAGTAGCATCAAGGTCAAGTGACTCCAATAACCTTGACTTTTGGAACATAAAATTAGTTTTCCTTCAGAATCAGATGTGACAGAGACACTGGATCTTCAAAAAGGATGATGGGACCTAAATGTACATTCTAGTCTCAAAGACAAGTGACTAACTGGTATAACTTTAGAACCGAAATTGATAGCGACATGGAATCTTCAGAAATAATAAGAGGATACAAACTAGTATCAAGCCCAACTGACTTTAGTGACCTTGACTTCCGAACATAAAATTGGTATAACTTTAAACCAGGTCTGATAGAGACATGGGATCTTCCGAAATGATGGTAGAATCTATAAATAAGTGTCAAGGTCAAGTGACTCTAGTGACCTCTGATCTTGAACAAAACTGGTATAACTTTAGAACCGGAATTGATAAAGATACAAACTGGTATTAAGGTTAAGGCATCTGGTCGGCGTAATGAAAAACAAGTTTGTCACAGATGCTAGATGTGCCCGAAATACTGTAAAATCATTTCCAATGTTAAGACGTTTCGAAATTGTACTCAAAACGACATTAGAGTAGAAACTAATGAAAGAGACTTCAATCAGAGTGTCCGTTTAAAAAACTCCGGAATTCTTGCCAATCTTGATGCCAAACGTGGACATTTGAATATTTACCAGAAAGAATAAGTTTAACGTCTTATGGCAAGTTATCTTTCTATCGTTCTGAATATTCCAAAACTCACTGCTGCGTGTCCTCTTATGGTGGATGACGTTTTGCCTATCATGCAGCATACTTATCGTTTGAATCCATTAAAATTGCGGTACCTAAGAACAGAAGTGCAGTACATGTTGGACATCTTGCATTCTAGTACCGAAGCCTGATGGTACCTACCGATTGTGTGCTGACTTCAGAAAAGTGAATCCTGTTACGAAGTCAGACTCATATCCGATTCCTGGAATTGTTGATTTGGTAATAAATTTAACCTATTGAAAGGTTACTGATAAGTGCCATTAACTGAAAGAGCCAAAGAAATTTCATGGCCGACATTGATAATGCTATCATGAAAAGGTGAAGACAAATAACAGTAATCGATCTCATAACTCCTATAAGGAATACAAAATTAAAATTGGGCAAACACAGTTGATATAATATTTAAAAAAACATATTATGATTACATGGAATAGAACCAGCAAATAAATTTTTAATCAATTGATACTAGATCATCATGAATGAAAGGTTTAGTTTCCTTTAGAAATCAATTGTTTCAGTTGATTTAATAATACAGACTATAGGTCACGGGTGAATGACTTCCTTTGTTCTCCACCTGTACACCATTCCCGCCTATCCAAAACAGTTTACCTGTATAAATTTCAGAAATTTGGCTAAGTGGGAAGACACCCATTAAACAAACAATACACTGTGAACTCTGTTCAATACAGCGTAATATATACCTGGATATTATTTACTACATATATGATATCGTTCCAAATGAATTTTCCGCGTCTAGGACGCAGATTCTTGCGATATTTAGAACCCTGAAATTACCCCGACTATAAATTTCACGACTTTGGTCTCAATTTTTTTGATCGACCACAGATGAAGAAATGCGTCAGTTTCTTCATGAAGCTCGTCCCCCGATTATACTGTGTGGATTCGTGGGCGATCGACCCAAGGAAGAGGAGACAGACCCAACCACCACTGACTGGAGGACCACACCATCCCGAATCTTCAAGAAGACCCGTCCCTATTCCCAGTGGACCCGAGGGTCAACCACCATCGTCCCCTCGCCGCAACACACCAAGTGTGGCAAGACCCCTACTGGGTAGTCCTCACTTTAAATCCCATCCATTGTCGTCAATTTTTAACGGAGAAAAAGTACCCCCGGTTCAATATTCAACGTTGAAAAATGACCAGGTAAATTTTTAACCCAGGTCAATATTCTTCGTTACACCGGACGGCGACCTGGGAATGCGGCGGGAGGGGGGGACACATTGTAAAAATCTAGTCTACACATTGCAAAAATTAATATTCTCTGTATTGAAAGACGACTAAAATCAAAAGAAAAAAGTCCTAGAAACTACAGACCTACTGTTTAATTCACCTTTCGTAAGAGTAAAATCAGAGTTCACAACGCAGCACAGTCAGCCAAGTTCGCCGACTTTCCTTTTCTGTGTTCGGAAAAGTCAAGATTTAATCTCTGTCATATATACTCTGTATTAATACCTCCCAAGAATCGGGACATGGGGTTATGGTCATTTCGAGTCTGCCCATCAGAATCTTGTCAATATTATATCATTGTGGTTTTTTTTTGTTTTACGTCCCGTTGAGATTTTTTCACTCTTATTGAGACGTCACCAGCTGCAGGTGATTGATTGATTGATTGATTATTTATTGCTTTCCGCCACACTCAACAATTTTTCAGTTATCTGGTGGCGTCCAGTTTTTGTGATGGAGGAGAGAACCCAGATACAATGTGCCTGGGAAGAGACCACCGATCTTCCGCAAGTAAACTGGCAAACTTGCTCACATAACGCCGCGGCCGAGATTCGAACACGCGCCGACAGAGGTGAGAGGCTTTGTGATTTTGAGCCCGATGCTCTAACCACTCGGCCACGGAGGCCCCAGCTGTAGGTGAAGTACCACAAATTTAGACCTATGCTTAGAGCTCAGGGCCGTAGCAGTGAGGGTTCTTTAACGTGCCAATGCCTACCGTGACATGGGACCTCCATTTTTAAGGTCATATCCGAAAGACCCGTGGTTCTCACTTCTAAATGCTGAGCGTTTGGCGAAGGAGCAATCACTACCAGTACGAGCGTTTGGCGAAGGAGCAATCATTACCTATTTTTCGTCTTAAGTTTGAGGCGGCCATGGCACGAGTGGGGCTCGAACTCACGACCTCCTGGTTGTCATTCACCTGATGACATAGTATGAAACAAAATAAACCCTAACCTAATTTCTAATTAACATGTCATGCAATTGTAAATATAGCAAAATAGTACAAATAACATTGATATTTTTCTATTTGATAAATTCTCAGTTCAAACTTTTAAGCACTAATATCCATTTATTGATAGTTTGGAGCCCCTCAAAAGCGTTCTAAAATGAACAATAGAGTTTCAACTTTGCAGCTCTTCTAACCACAGATCTCCGTTGCATTCGCTGCTCCAATGAGTTTACAAAGATCGCCGTCACGAAATACACAGGAATACTCAAGGGAGATCAGTCATTTCTTTAATGGTGCTTTTGATTGTGCGTTGATTCTTCTGTTATGTAATCATAATTTTTTTATCGTCATGTTTAGTAAATAATTAATTGATTGTATATTATTTACGTCCCGCTTGAGAATCTTTCACTAATGTGGAGACGTCACCAATGCCGGTGAAGAGCTGCAAAATTTAGGCCTATGCTCGGCGCTCAGGACCTTTGAGCAGGGAGGGATCTTTATTGTGTCACACCTCCTGTGACACGGGACCTCGGTTTTTGCGGTCTCATCCGAATTAGTCGCCTCTTACGACAAGCAAGGGGTACTGAGGACCTGTTCTATCCTTGATCCTCATGGGGTTTTAATAAATGACAATTTCATTCATCAAACACTGTTGTGTATTACTTGGTATCTTTATTTCCAATTTGTTGCCTTTAACTTGTCTACAAATAGTAATAACAGCCATTTATTTCTTCGTGGAATTGCAGTTGTGAACAGTGCACATATAAATCTTGATAGATAGAGTACATGTACGTCTATTCTAAGGGCTGGGAATTTTAACAGAAATGAGAATACAATATAAATCTAAGAAATAAATTTCACATTTGAAATACATGAGGGTATGAAATGCAACGCTTCATGCTCACATACTTTTCATAAATCGCTAACGATTAATCAAAGGTACTGAAACGAGTTGACGAACGAAATTCACAAGGATACTAATGCTATACATATAAATACGGTATTATATCTATTTTGTTTAATTTCTATTCTGCTCCAAAACTCTTCAAAACCGATCAAATTTTATTTAGTTAACTGCTGTAAAATGGCTGAAATATTGCCAATACGGTCTTCAACCCCAAACAGTCAATCAAACCTATCCTGCCAGGGAAGATGTAGAGCCTGGAAAGAAAACAGAAAACAGATTTAAATCTAAGTTTGAAATTCCACATACTGTCATTGAAGCAGAGTTCCAGTTTGGTTTACCATTTAGCTTTACTGCCATATGCATGAGGATCAAATACATAGAATTTCATATTTACAGAAAATATAGCAGCTGAACTGCCCTTGCATGTAAAAATTACACTAACTCCTTTGCAGAGGTTTAAGGTAGAAGCAAGAGAAAGGAAAGACCAGTGTCCTCAAAATCATCAATCATATCACCCGTGTATATATTCGATACTGATTCATGCGTTAATATCTTAATTGAAGGTAAAAATGATGGACGAATATATGAATGATTAGACGAAACTCTGACATATCTGTACAACTAATCACCTTATTAAAGCAATCTAAGGTTCTTTCCGGGGCAGTTTAAAGTTTTATGGTTGGTTGGTTGTATATCGTTTAATAGCTGCAGTAATGTAGCCCTCTCCGATTTTGTTTTTATTCTGACGTCTTCGAGAGAGGGCTACAATTTCACAGGATCTTCATTATGGTGCATAATATTTTTATGAATAACATACCCCGTGGGGATCCGGGTTGGAATAGATCCTCAGTACTCCTTGCTTGTCGCAAAAGGAGACTAAATGGGAGGTCCGTTAGATGAGACCGCAAAAACCGAGATCCCGTGTCACAGCAAGTGTGGCACGATAAAGATCCCTCCCTGCTCAATGACCCTGAGCGCCGAGCATAGGCCTAAATTTTGCAGCCCTTCACCGGCAATGGTGACGTCTCCATACGATCGAAAAATTCTCGAGCGGGACGTTAAACAATATATAATCAATCAATCAATATGATTAACCTATAATAAGCTCTGTTTATTTGTTTTTAATGTTGTTTACACTAAAATGAGTACCTCTTGGACATGTCTAATAAAGGTATTTTTCGTTAAAGATTGCGCACAACATGTAACATTATTCCTCTGCTCCACCATGCTTGTTATTGCGAGTTCTCTTAAGTGGATCTACTGAAAACCCTCAACATTGACAATCAGCGCGAAAATGTAGTTGTTCAACACAGACTCGAGCCATTTCGACAAAGAAAGAAAAGCATGTGGTGGTAGAAAAAAATACTCTGCTCTGTGGTTTTTTTTTATCTTGGTATTAGTTTAAACTTTTCCAATACCGACGAAACATTGATGTAAACACTATCTAATACGGGTACATAGAAATAACTTGACATCCGGAAGTTCAGCTTCAGTACATCAAATATGGCACACAATATGAATCGAAAAATTGGAAAACTTATTGAAATTGTTAAAAATGGCAGAATAGAGTCTCACAAATCGTAAGATGCAGGTTGGAAATTTATGTATTGACCGAGAAACATATAATATCACTTTTTGTTTACGTAAAGAAAACCAGCAAATGTTTGAAATGATAAAAAATGTTGCGGGAGTGAATCACTTTCTGCACAATTACGGTGATCCTAAAGAGTTGTAGCCCTTTGGAGAGGGCTACATTATTGCAGCTACTTGTTTAACGTCCCGATCGAGAATTTTTCATTCGTATGGAGACGTCATCATTGCCGGTGAAGGGCTGCAAAATCTAGGCCTATGCTTTGAGCTTAAGGCCTTTGTGCAGGGAAGAATATTTATTGTACCACACCTGCTGTGACACGGCACTTGGGGAATATAAAAACCGTTATCAAAAGTAACACCTTAGAACTTAACCTCTTTAACATCTCTCAATGGAGTACCATCTAATTGCAACTGTAGATTATCATGGCGTTTCCGTTTAAAACAGAAATGCATGTGCGTGGAAAATTTAAAATAATTTACATCAGCCCAGTGTTGGAATTTTTGGAGACATAACTGTAGTTTTCTCTCAATGAAATTCATATTTTTGATTTATAACAAAGAAAATTTAAGTCATTGAGTTAGACTTCCATGAAAGTCTTTTTTTTTAAGTACTGATCTACTTCCTCAATGTTAAAAAGTCAAACAAACAATTATAATTTAATTTCTTTAAAAATCTACTTGTTAGAAGGCCACATATATTTTTTTTTCCAAGTGACCGTTTTTGATATTCTTTTTAAAACTGTGGTCATAAGAAATCTAAATGTAATGGCAATATGAGCAAGCTCACAACACATAATTAAATATTGCAACTGAAATAACTTATACGGACGTGACCTACTTGAAATTGGTCAATACAACATCAAATGACCAAGATATATATCCTGTCTATTTTTGTTTACTTTTTACTAATTGAATAATCCAAATTAAAGTTAAATATCGTTGATAAATGACGATACGTTATGTAAATTTTCAACTAGCAACTTATGGGATGGACTACGGTAAGTGGTATATTTGCCTGACAGAAGAGTGGGATCAGCGTATCTTTCCAGAATTCTTTTTGAGATATAATATTATGTCGACAATAAGTTACTAGCTATCAAATGAATGTATATTGCATATATAATGTAACGGATTTTCATTTATATAGAATAACCCATAACAAAAACTGAGGTTTTTCCCTTAGCTAGAAAACATCTATTTTCTGAAGAAGTGATTGCAAATCCCCAAGATCTCTATTTAAAGAGCTCATGGATAACAGTAAACAAATCAGAAATTGGTAATTTTCTAGACCATTTTAAAAATTAACAGGGACAAATTTATATCAGATCTCGGTATGATGACGTTGTCTTTCATTATCCGATGGAAAGTGATTTGTAAGAGTCGTGATATTCATGAAAAATTCGTAATAAATCGTCGAAAGTCACCTTGCACTGGACGGCTGACTCTACAGGTTGGCTACTTCAACTCGTAAAATTCGATACTTGAGCGAAAAACCAGAGATTCAATCGAGAATATACATGTATTTTGTAAAACGGAAGGTCAATCCACCTTAAAATGATAAAATCATTCATGGAGATATATCAGGTGTATACAGCAAGCAGATATCTATTGTGCACAGAACATTATTACTACATTTACTTCATGGCGTATAGTATGTGAACGAGTGGTTTGGTTCTCAAGGTTTATTAATCACAAAAAGGTGGCAGTGTACATGGAAACCTGTAACAAAAAGAAAAAAGTTTTCACATTTATGACTGCACTAAATCACAAGTAAACATGCATAGAAGAAACAAAAGATGTGTCATGTAACTATGATTGAGAAATATTACAGGGGTATTACCCCGAATGACACATGCACTAAGGTGCCTATGATTTATACTCAATTTTGTCCATAATAGTTTTATTATTGTGAAGAAACAGAGAAATTAAATCCATTGGATGTAATAAATTTCATCACTTTATTCAAAACAAAAAGAATAATAGAATCATAACGCTTTACGTCAATTAACAGTGCCAATTTACTTACTGTAAAATGAAATGGACTATTATTCTGAAGGATAATACGCTGTCACTGTTACTATTTTGTGCAAACCGTTTGTTTATTTCGCTTCCTGACTCGGACGTCATCTTTGAGCAGTGTACTTCTAAATGCAGACAGTTTTGACGTCACTATTTTACGCGACGTCAAACGCGTTGTATTGTGACATCGCGTAAACAGATTTATCTCGCTTTAGCCGTAACTTAAAGGGAGACAACACTGTTGTCACCTGCACGTGAGGGAGACATCAGGAATTGTCTCCCCTCATGTGACCAGTCCTTGACCAATGACATGGATTGTATTATTATGAAGGATAGTAAAAATACATATGCTACTTTAGCTTGCTATTATGTGACCTAAAGCATTGTACAGCCCTATGTGTTGATTTCTTATCAGATAATATTAATGTGTAATAATCCAAACAGTACATCACCCATCAACTTTGCCTATCAAGATTTTTGACTAGAAATCCACATTTACAATCGTTCCTCACTCACAACTTACAATGACTATTGTGAGAGTTATGCCAGCTGGTTCCAAATGTTACGTCTTAGCCTTACCGGATATAGCAAACATGGTCGAATTAAACAATATAACTAAACATTTTCGGATATACAGGACTTGCAATAATGGCTAAATGACACAAACAAGCTACTAATCATGATTTGGTATATAGAAATATTAATGAGTATTATTTAAAAAACTTAATACCAATTTGGGACTACTTTGATACATGTGATGTAATTAAGACAACTAATTAAAAACATGACATACATAACTGTTGTCATCTAGAGCGTACTAAAATATTGAACCATTAAGTACAACTTCCCAACATGTGGCAAAACGGGCTGTACTTCATACAGATGTGACATACGCCATGCGAGGGGAACTCTAAAAACAGTGTCTAAAAACAAAACATGGACTACGGAAAAGATGTTCCGGAGCACTCTACTATAAGTTTCTAGGAAGTTCGCTGTTGCTTGTTTGTTTTGCACATTAGTGATATTTGAGAATAATCGTCTTTTATCGAGAATTTTATTTATTTCATTTTCTGCGAGTCGCATTATTTCTTTGTTATGCTGAGGTTTTGGACAGAAGAGATCCTTTAACGTTTTAATAGATACTAACTCGATAATTTTCGATATATATAACTTGTAATAACGAGATAACTAACTCGTTATATACAGATGATAATTCCTTATAACGAAATGCTATATGTAACATGTTGTGAAAAGATTGATTGATTGTTTATTGTTTTGCGCCACACTCAACAATTTTTCAGTTATCTAATGGCGTCCAGTTTTTATTGGTGGAGGAGAGAACCCAGAAACAATGTACCAGGGAAGAGACCACCGACCTTCCGAAAGTAAACTGGCAAACTTTCTCACATATATCGGCGCGAGCGAGAATTGAACCCGCACCGACTAGAGGTGAGAGGCCTTGTGATTTTGAGCGCAGTGCTCTAACCACTCGGCCACGGAGGCCCCTGTTATGACAAAATACTGAGATACTAAGGTAATAAATTCGTTATATAGCAATTTAATCTTTAACTGCTTCAAAACTAAGTCCATCCGGCTTTCGTACACAAAAAACTGGTAACCATTACGGCACGATGTAAAATTATTTTCTGCACATTTCTCCTTTAAATCTCAGAAAAATTTCAAAGAACATATTTTAGCACTGGAAGTCTAGGTGTTTGAAAAACGCATCAAATACAGAATACTATTCACGAATTGCATAATGAAAGTGATGATGATGATGGAATAGTTACTTTGCAGAGTAATGTGATTTTTATGGATAACGTTATGATATTGTAGTAAACACAAGAGTTCGTAACAGCCATACTAAACACCTCTCAGAGAGTGTAAAATGTGAACGTGATTAGTGTTCAACTGCAGAAGAATGTAGAGGAAATTGTCATAATTGTGGAGCATAATAAATCCTGGTTTAGATAGATTGCCAATCGAATTTTATTATTGTTTATCAGAAATGTTTTTGATATGTTGGAAGAAATATTTTTGTTGAAGGAAATTACCGTTTCTCAATGACTTGCTGCTCTCTCATTAATAATTCACAACAAATTAGAGAAGATTACAGACACGGAGTATAGATAATTGCAACTATTATTACGCGCCGCTTTCAAAGAGCTATCGGTGACTACATTGGTAAATAATAAATTGCATATATCATAGGGAGGTCTATCAGAATTAATGTTAGGTTGATAATAAATAATCAAGACGGTTTGCTATCATTTCTAGACTTTAAGAAAGTATTTTACTCAATGGGTTGTTTTTTTAATTTTTTGTTTGTTTGGTTTTTTTTTTGGGGGGGGGGGGTTTGGGGGGTTGTTGTTGTTGTTGTTGTTTTGTTTTTTTGTTTTGTTTCGTTTTTTGGGTTTTTGTTGTTGTTGTTGTTGTTGTTATTTTTTGTTTTGTTCTTGTTGTTTTGTTGTTTGTTTGTTTGTTGGGGGGGGGGGGGGGTCCAATGCAAACATTAGAGTTTGAATCTGTTTTATCGTCAATAAAGTACAATTAGGGACTGTCCCCAGGTTTTTAAAACTTAGATAACCTTTTCCCTTACAAATAATGACATAAATAACAAGCATTTTGTAAATAAGAAAATATCTTGCTATGAACGAGAACATTACACATATTTTTACACCCCTTCATATTGATGTAGAATATTCTCATAGAAGTGGGTGTAATTGGTCCATAAGAAAATGTATCCTTTTGTTTTCTATTCAGAAGACTGTCTATCACTGCTTGTTTCAAACCTGAATATTCAACAAAATTTGTTTCCACGTGAAGTTTTTTAAAGGCATCAAAGCTTAAAAAATTCAGAGTCAAACAAATCACTGATGAAAACAAAACCAGCATTAAAATAACTTTTACGAAAGACAGAGGACTTTCCCATAATGAGTCTTGGATTATACGATATGTGTTCCTTAAATGTATTTGTATTCATCTGTTGTTCTACACGCCATATTTCTAGCCAACTTCTGAAGTCATCTATCCAAAATTGTTTGTTATTGTCTTACTTGTTTAATCGGATATTTTCTTCTCCATGTGAAATGTTTTAGTTTTGGATTGTTTTCTCGAAATACATCTACCAGATTTAAACTATCTATTAAACTAAAAAGTTCTGCTCTGGCTTTTGGATTATTTATGTTTTTATAATTCGTGGAGTCCAAATCATTATTCATAATTAAGTTAAAGTCCTCTCCAATTAATATGTATTGTTAGGAATAGAAATCTTTAATCTTATTCAAAAGGTTAGAGTACAATGTTCGAGTATCTAGATTTGGACCTTCAATAGTCACATTTGCAATCAAAATATTCCCACTGTCATCTTTACCAACTTTATGTACTTTTAATTCACAGCTGTTAATAAAGAGGATTGCTACTCCACGAGAGTTCGGCTTGAATGAACTAAAAATGGTTTTATATCCCCACTGTGATTGTATAAAATGTTCTTGTGAAATCTGTATCTTGAGGAAAGTAAACATTGTGATTTTTAGCTGTAAGATAATTTAAAACACCTCATCTCTTATTTTTATCCCCTAAACACTGGCAGTTTACCGTGAGTATTTTTATTTGACTTCCTCCTTCTTATTTTCAACTTCGCCCTACGAATACTTCAACATTAGAATGGAATGAAAATGGATATCATTTCACTTCAAGCGAATGGAGCAAAATTTTTGAACTCCATTTAACGTCACACAGGAATTAAAACTTCATTGGTTACAGTTCCAAATTTTACATAGAATATTTCCAACAAATCCATATCTTTATAACCTTAAGATTAAAAAATCCCCAGCATGCAGTTTCTGCAATAATGAAATCGAATCAATTGAATATCTATCTGTTGAATGTTATTTGGTAAAAGAGATTTGGAATGATATTGAAGAGTGGTTTTTGAACAATTTTAAAATATCTCTATCTTTTGACAGCATAAATAATTATTTGGTTAATCTACGAACAAAAAAGTTTATAAAATACAAAATCTAATAAATTTGATAATCAAGAATTATATTTTTTTCAAGTAAGTACGAAAACTACCCAGTACTAAGTACAAAGGTTTCAAAAACAATTATTGTAGACAGAATCTTGGAGGAAAAAATTCTGTAAATTTACAGAGTTTAAGTTCTGTTGCACGTAACAATCATTCAAAGGATGGCACATCGACTTTCAGGTATTGAGCTGATACTTATATATGCTTTTACAACTGGCAGAACATATGTGATATGTTGTGATTTACATATGTTAATATTATTTTATCAGAAAATTAATTTTACTTACTACGCCCTAAATGAACATGTGCCCCATTATTACTGTTATTATTTTTTCATTTATTTAACTCTCCCTCTTTTCTTTTCTATCTTCTTTTCTTCAGGTCCTTTTTGCTCCTTTATGTTAAAAACATCTTCCACAGTGTGTGTGTGTGTGTGTGTGTGTGTGTGTGTGTGTGTGTGTGTGTGTGATATGTATGATATATTGTATAAAATCTGATGTAAACTGTGATAATTGAAATAAACACTGCAAATAAAAAAAGAAAGAATATCGCTTGCTGTGGCCTTCAACTCAACATTTAGTTAAGACAACACTTTATCTATTAACAATAATCATTTTCATTCGTATGTCGATTCGATATATCCCAGGGAACTCGAATAAAAGACACCACATAGTCTTCCACCTCTGCTTCGTAGATAGATTTTTATTGAACATAGATGTTAACGACAAAATAACAACTCAACTTTATGGCAAACAGGGTGATTTCAGCTTCTCCATCAGTAACTTCCCATATGTATGTAACAATATTCCATTGTCACCTGCATATGGTGTTTGTCAAATTATTCGGTACGTAATAGCTTCTTCTGAGTATGTTTAGTTTTTTAAGTGGGCCTCCGTGGTCGAGTGGTTAGAGCATCGGGCTCAAAATCACAAAGCCTCTCACCTCTGTCGGCGCGCGTTCGAATCTCGGCCGCGGCGTTATGTGAGGAAGTTTGCCAGTTTACTTGCGGAAGGTCGGTGGTCTCTTCCCAGGTACATTGTACCTGGGTTCTCTCCCCCACCAATAAAAACTGGACGCCACCAGATAACTGAAAAATTGTTGAGTGTGGCGGAAAGCAATACATAATCAATCAATCGAGGAAGGTTACTGAATACAAGTTGATGTTATAGAGGTTTCAACAGTCTCGTTTCAAACAAGCATTTCGCAAATTCTGTGGTTGTTACAACGATCTAGTTTGCCAGTACACCCTGTTATTGGGTCAAATGCTGTCTTGTGTGTTTCCTACCAATTGTTCTTTACAAACTGACTTTGACTACGGATTACTCCGTTTGTCTGACTAAGATATATGGCTCACAGCGGGTGTGACCAGTCGACAGGGGGTGATTACTTCTCCTGAGCACGTGACCCCCACCTCTAGTGTATCCAGGGGTCCGTGTATACCCAACTTGTAATTTTATATTCCTTATAGGGGTTATGCGATTGATCATTGCTCGTTATCTTCACCTTTTCTTTGCATAGCATGTCCCCTATCGGTCCTAGGTAAATTCGTTTGCGTAATATTCTGCGTTGATAATCTTCAATCAACAATTTATGCATGATAAAAATAAATAGAATATAGCAAAACAAAATCTAGCAAGTCTATAGATATCCCCAGGGCCACATGCGGTTTTAAATGTACACGCGTCCGCCGTTAAAATCCGAAAACAAGACAGTCCCGTTGTAAGGAAATTGGTCGCTCTGAAATAGATTTTAGCGGTAGTCTCGCAATTCTGCTCTCGCATGATTAGATCCAAAGAAAATTATAACTAATTGATATAGATGTATTTGATTATTAAAACAAAGAATACCAATTCCCATAATATATTAGACAATCGAACCCTGAAACGTTCTGTTTTCCTATTTTCCGTTCGTTTACCGTCCGTTCACCGTTCATTCTCCGTTCACCATTCATCTTTCGCTCACCGTTCGTTAGGTGTTAAGTCTTTTGTCTTTGCATTGCCATTCGGAAGTCCAAAGGGAAAGGATCAATCTTTATAACGAAGACAAAATGAATTATTAAGAGTGGAAGAAAGCTTTCGTATTATATCAGAAATGTATTTTTGAACTACAGAGTGTTTGGATTATCGACTATGTAAATTCAAAGAAACTCCAGTCTACTCAGCAGAATGTTACATCGAGACATCTTAAATTTTATAATACAATATCAGAGGACTGATTCCGTGGTTGATCACATAGGATGAAAAAGAATATGGATATAAATTTATTTTTTCCTATCTAACTGGTTATTAGCAATGATTAGTAAATCTTGTCTCTAGCAATAAGCAACATGAATATTGATCATCCATATATTTTCGATATTTTAAACCATTACTACCTTCTAATTAAACAAAGTTATATAGTTGAGTTCTGCTGGATTCCAAGTCATATTGGTATCCATGGCAACAACAAAGCGGCAAAGAATGTACATGTATGAATCTGTAACATGAGAAGCAGCACATCATATTGCAAGGAAGCAAGGCATTTTTAATTAGGTACAAAAATGATCGCAAAACATCTTTCTGAAAACATACACACCAAAACAAACAAAAAACTTAATACAAACAAACAAACAAAACCACGTTAAAAAACCTATATTTCATATGCAAGAATTAATCGAGATTGATATCCAACTTTCATTACAGTCTCATGATTACACCGTGTTATATATAATCTACTGAAGGAAGACGAACTCTTAAAAAGATATAAGTATATCATTGGCTTGCTTGTTTGTTTTGTTTTTGGGTGTGTTTTTTTTAGGGGGGGGGGGGGGTCTGTTTTGTTTTATTTACTTTTGGGGGGTTGAGGGTTGTTACGTTAATCGCAAACAAAGAAATATACCGTGTGTTTTATCACCATACATGAAGAAAAATCCAACCAAAGTCAAAGCAGTTATAGTTTTGCTTATGAATGATCAAGGTACAATTCGCCTCTTGAAAACGGCTTGTTTTATGCTTGGGGGAGAGATCCTGTAGCCCTTTTCACAAAACTTCTTACGATTAAGATGAAAGTTTCAAAACACTGCATATCTTTTATTTGCTCAAATATATTTGAATATATGCATATGCACAGTTGCACTCAGTTGAGTATAAGATAGTTTTTGTTATCTTAGTAATAAGATATTTGTAGGGAAGGCCACTACATGGTGAAAATTGATATGGCGCCACTTAAAATGGCAGCCGTGGATTGAATGATTGATTGGATATTGTTTATCGTCCCTCTCGAGAATCTTTCACTCATATGGAGACGTCACCATTGCCGGTGAAGGGCTGCAAAATTTAGGCCTATGCTCGGCGCTTATGGCCATTGAACAGGGAGGGATCTTTAATGTGCCACACCTGCTGTGACACGGGGCCTCGGTTTTTGCGGTCTCATCCGAAGGACCGCCCCATTTAGTCGCCTCTTACGACAAGCATGGGGTACTGAGGATCTATTCTAACAACCCGGATCCCCAAGGGGTGCAGCCGTGGAAAATAAAATTAAAAATTGTAAGATGAAATTTGTAGTACGATATATATACATTTATAATTAAAATTCGTATTTTGAAGAGGGGATGGGGTATTCAAATTCTACGATATCAATATTACATAAAAGGAATAGAACCCCCCCCCCCCAATCCTCATAACCTCCGCTTTATTTTTAAATACGAGTAACAAACAAATCGGCATGGAGAGATAAACTTACTTTACCGTTATTTCACGAGTATAGAAAGCGAAACAGGAGGAGGGGGAGTGCGGAGGGAGGTGGGCAAATAAAGTCACAAAATATGATACACAGTCTCATACCGGTGCAATTTTTGCCATATATTTGCTCTGGGTTTGATTTTTTATCTTACAGTCTAGCATTATTTAATGATCTTGTCTTCTTGGTGGAAATCAGACTTTGGGTCATTTAGCTTTGCAGGTGTTTTGATGTACAGTTGTATTATATGGTGTCCCCCAGAAGATTCTGTTTAAGAATTGTTATAAATGACCGTTTTCAACCTCACCTTATGTTCTTGTACAGATATCCGATGACAGCAAAAACGAGCTTCGGTGAGCGAACAGTTAGGTAATAGAAGCTTGTAAACATAAATGACCTTGACAACGGAGGTCCCGTGTCGCGGCAAACATTGGCACGTTGAAGAACTCTTATTGCGACGACTCTGAGTGCTAAGCATAGGTCTAAATTTGTGGTACTTCAACAGCTGGTGAGGCTGGTGATGACTCAGTGGGTGAAACATTCTCAAAAGGACGCAAAACACCAACAAACATCCAACCGGACCATGCATCATAGATTAATCAAACGTAATCAGTAAGAACAGATTAACAACCTCCTCAATACACGAATGTTGAAGTCAAGAAAATAATAAACTATACCGACATGTGAATTGGAAATAGCTCATCTGAATCTAAATAATATATTCAATACTTTCACGGTACAAAGGTTCAAAACATACAAATACATCATTTTCTGTTAAATTCCATAACGAGGAAGAGGGCTCAGAAAAAGTTCTTTTATCTCTTGAACAATAAGGGGTGCTTTCTTAGAAATCTTGTTATTCTTTGCACACATAAACTTCCTTATGTGTGAAAATAATACTTCTTTCAATGTATTTTGTTTCTCATTAAAAGTTTAAATTGACATTAAAATATATGACATATGTACACGGCGAAAATACGTACCGACACAAACCCTTACAATTATTAAATGTACACACAGTATCACACACTGACTCACTTACTTTGAATATGAATGAGAATTAATAACATAGGTCAAATTTATAATACAAATGTATGCATTATTTTCTGTTTTTTATTTGATGAAGGGCATAACATACCGGTATCTTTAATGGTCAAACTTCCTGGTTACCTGTAACTTAAAGGTAATGAGGACATGTAAGGTGTTGTTTTAAAAGTTGTTCTCTGTGTCAAAAGATATAAATTGATCTCTCTCGGCATAAGGTAATAATGTAAAAGATCTCTCTCAACACACACACACACACACACACACACACACACACACACACACACACATATATATATATATATATATATATATATATATATATATATAATAAAAATATCACAAAGCCGATTGAGTATATACTAGTTTCTTCAATTCTTCATTCTTTAGGAGTAGATGAGTCAAATATAAATTCATGTATAACGGCAAGTATGTTTAAAATTCGTTATAAACACTACGGTGTTTACTGATGATAAACAATAGTTTTTAAAAGACTCATACGTTCAGATACACAAATTTCAAAAGTCCTTTAAATTCATTGATATGTTAATAACAGTTCTATAATCCGTGTGTCACTAATACGAGAACTGAGGTAGCTGAGCAAGTGACCCCGGTACAGCCAGCGTCGCCGATGTCAACAGAGCTACACCATGTCCATTATACTTTCGACTATTCGCAAGTCGTATCCATTCCACATCATGTTTGTCGAGTTGGACCTCTCTACTTTGCTACCCCTAGAAATATTCACGTGTTTGGAGTTGATATGGAAGGTGGTTCTTAATTCTGTGTGCTTATGTTTCTATATTTAAATAATTTAATATATAAATATATATATTTGTATTTTCTGATGAAGAAAATGGTATTAAGAAAGAAAATTTGCAATTCACAAAGATATAAAGAAACAGATCAACTTCCTATCAGATGAGGATTCAGCACCGAGGAAAATGGAACACACGTCAAGGGCGCGATTATCGTAATTTCCATTCTTCACTATTGTTTTGGTACTAAGAAATATACAGGCACTTGAGGCATATTGTGGGTTATTAAAAAATAATTTCATATCAAACAAATGTATTAAATTTGAAATCTTTATACTATCTCATGAATGTTTTTTTTTATTTTGAATTTCCACATAAAACAAACAGGTTTTAAAACAGTCAAACATGTAATCATTTAATGATATTGACAAAAAGGCGACAACAGCCTCCATCAACAATGGTATTGGAATCGCCAAGAATTCCAAATTATTTATTCAAATTAAACAAATAAACATCTAACTACAGCTAAATGTTCTCTACAGAGATACCTAGAGTTATTTTGTCCAATCGGCCGGCGACAATATATTTCAATGGGCGACAATAGGTAGGTGTATATATTGTCGCCGACGACATTATGTACCGCGATGTCAAACATATGCCTCGTGTCGGCGCATATTGTCGTGGGGCGCGACTATATGTGCTGAAAGACATAATATATACCTTTTAATGTATTCAGGGAGGAGAATGATGTGACGAAGGAAAATAATATTGTATAGATTTATCAAGTACTATTGTGATTCTTACAGAGAATGTGAAATAATGAATGGAATAGCTAGACTATACGCCAGTATTTAAGCTATCGAACCGCCTCAAGTGGATCAGTGTTGTGTATGATGTTAAGCAGTGAGTACATCCAATTGATTTTATAAATATTTGTATCAAACTCGATCGCTATCGTAAACTGATATAAAAGTATTTACATAAAAGTGGGATCTAATGAAAAGAAATTAGTTCATGTAAAGTTTATCTGTGAACAAAATGATAGAACATGAATATGATGGAAGACATGAAAATTAGCCTGATTTTTATGATCAGTGTTATCGCTTTTGGAAACTCCGAAATAAAAGTTCGGGGTAAGGGTGCAAGCTTTCCTAGCGAAGTATACAAGGCATGGATACCCTCCTATAAGGCCAGTAGACAGTCGTACGCTTCCCTTTTCATGGATTATGATGCCGTCGGGAGCGGAAACGGCCAGAAAGCCATTACTGCAAATGGGGATATCGAATACGCTGGTTCTGACAGTTTACTGTCTAATGAGATGAAAACTGAGTATCCGGATCTTATAGAATTTCCAACAGTGGCAGGGTAAGTGCTTGTCTTTGTTTGATTTGTCCTAACTTCATAAGTTTATTCACAGCAAGGAAGATGTTGTTTAAGTGTTTGATATCATATCAATCACGTTAATGAGACTTTGTAATCCAGTTCAAACTTAGATAATATTCTAATTAGCCTTTTTTTACAGTCATGAAACCCTACTCCACTATTTTTCTTATTCTGTATGAACTCAAGGATCTAGCATAGAAAAAGCCGAGGAAGGCTGACACATTAGGTGACATTGTTTTTTATTCCTAGATAAGTGAACGTGAAACGAAATAAGAACTTGCATGATGTGTGGTGCAATTGAAACATTAAAATATGACACCGATTAATAAATCTAAGTCGTTTTGGATGTAATGAAATTTGATATTACTTAAAATCAATCTGGTTGTGAATGTTGTCTCGTTATATACCGCAAAGTCCGGAAATATGAGATAAATAACGAGTTACTACTATACTACGCGTTATTAAAATGTTTTACACCAAGAAAAAGATGGAGGAAGAAATAATTGTGATATCTTACTGGCAAACACTATACAGTCCATAGGTTAACATTACTGACATAGAAATCGTTGTACAGTAATTATGTAAACATAAAATAACATAATATGCATACTTTGCAGAATAGGTTATGTGACATAATAATTTCTAATAATGAATTACAGAGGATCACCTCCAAAATCATTTTCTGCACTTGATTCAAAACACGTTAGGGGTATTTCCCCATTTCTCAGCGAAATTTTCAGTTGATAAACATGGGATAAATTTAAAAGTGGATATGTTTTATGGTCGTATTTCATTGTAAAGTGGACAGACTATTCATCTTCTATTTTTTTTCTCTCTCACATAAATCAATTTCAAAGGTTGTTATCTAAGAAATACATCCTTTTATTTCTGTCAGAATTCCTAGCCGTTAAAATAGACATACTATGCATTGTCACTGCATGGCCCTTCGTTTGAACAAACTTGAATCCCCTTCACCCGAGGACGATTTGTACCAAGTTTGATTTAAATTGGCCCAATGGTTATGGAGAAGAATATTTTAAAAAATGTCAGTGTATTTTTGCTATTTTACCATTATCTCCCTTTTGAGAAAGGCGGTGCCCTTCACTTGAACAAACTTGAATCCTCTTCTCCCAAGGATGCTTTTTGCCAAATTTGGTTGAAAATGATCCAATAGTTCTGGAAAAGAAGTCGAAATGTGAGAAGTTTACAGACAGACGGACGGACTGACCGATGACGGACTTTCAGCTCAGGTGAGCTAAAAAAGGAAAGTATGTACACAATGGATTTATAATGTTTTAGGCATAGTACTTTAGATGCCATTTCGAGACCAGACATCCAAAACCCAGTGTAAAGTTCTAGCCTTTTTTCCTGACAGTTGATTATTAAATGCATTTAAATACAAAATCTGAATTCATTCCGTGGATATTTGAAAATCATATGATTTACTCCCGAACGCTTTGATGCAAATGTTTATATGGATAATATGACTATCATGTATGCACACTGCATACATGTCAAATCATTTTAATGAAACAAAGAAGACTGCCCTTGGCAGTTTACCTTTGTGGTTTATTTCTATAGAATCATTGGATTTTCCTAATCGTTGATAATTAAATATTGTTTCTTTGCAAATTTCACATAATTTCATATCAATCAATGTGTTTACTTGGCGATACACTATGGCTGCAATCTAAACAATGCGTCTTATTCGATTTCACAGAACCCGGAGATGATCCGAGACCAATTTAAGATGAAATATCGAAAACGCTTTCTGAACATTTCATTCCCACTGTCTGGTGTTCTGTATTTCTTTCCTGGTTTTATTCAGAAATAATACTTATTCCTTAGGCATAAACATGTTTTGCCGTAAAACCGAATATGGTTGTGATAAAATAAATTTGCTGGGTGAAATTTTCATAGTTTAATTTATTTATTTTTGTTTTGTTTTAGTTGCTTCTGTGGTGAGCAATTTGAATTTATTTGTATGGCTGTTACCATAACAATTAGAAAATGCACCAACATGAAAATATTTGATTTTCACTAGCGGGACTAAAATCCCATGTTTCCGTACTAAGCACAGACAGGTGACATTATTGCGACAAATATCGTTGCTTTAGTTGTCCAAAACATATTACTAGAGCAGTTACCTTTATTTCCATAGCTGACTGAAAAACCTATTCGGAACCTTCATTATACAATGTAACTAAACATTGCAATCATATGACGATACCGTTGATAAACAAAGCATGGAGGACCGTACTTAATGAAATGGAGGGTGGCAGTGCTTAGCCATATTGTTATGAGATCTATGCATATTTTAAGCCACTATTCATTTGGGATTTGGGATGTTTGATTGCGCCTAGGTTATCAAGAACATGCTATAAAAATGGATTCACAAAATTTAATCCCAGTTAATCTGCCACAGGGAAAACCGATAAACCGTTTGCATATTTATTATTAATTTTGATTGATTGTTTGTTTATTTGTTTTACGTCCCGTCGAAAATTTTTCACTCATATTGAGACGTCACCAGCTGTAGGTGAAGAACCACAAATTTAGACATATACTCAGGACCGTAGCGGTGATGGTTCTTTAACGTGTCAACGCCTACCGTGACACGGGACCTCCGTTTTTAAGGTCATATCCGAAAGACCCGTGATTTTCACTTCTAAATGCGGAGCGTTTGGCGAAGGAGCAATTACTACCTATTTTTTCGTCTTAGGTTTGACGAGGTTCGAACTCACGACCTCCCGGTTACGAAGCGAACGCTCTTACCACTAAGGTACCGCGACCGGTACCGATTCCTAGAACTCCTCTTACATTTCATACAGTAGCCAAATCATGATGATTGGTAGTGTCCATTAAATGTGCAATAAGATTTTGGAATTTTCTCTTTCACCCCGAGTGGCAAATGGGGTTGAAAAAAGACCAACAAAAAACATGATGCTCAGTGCATTTTGTCATCAGCAACAAGAATATAATTGTTTTAAGGGTTGGAATCCCAAGACATTTGAACAATAAAAAATTAAGAGGGTTGGGATGACTCCGGAGCAATTGCCAATCAAAATACTCAATGCATCTTGGTATGTGCAGCAGGAATGTACATGATTTAGAAGACATATCACCTCAATCGTTTTAAATATATTTCAACATATATGAAATATGTAGTATATGGGTGAGGATCGCAACATTTTTGAAGATATTGAGCAATCATAAAATGGGGTGGGGAGATACAGACGCACTTGCTGAAAAGAATAATCAATACATCTTGATATTTGCAATAAGAATACAAATATCTGGCGTTGTAGCTTTAATATATTCCTTCCTTCACCTAAGCATTTTATATTAAATTTGATAATGTATATTCAAATTAGTTACAAAAATAACTATTGTGGCTTCTTTACTAGTGACACAAGTACAATGGAAATTACATTTAAAGCAAACACTTGTGTTGTGTGGAACTGATGATGATTGTCATCATTTTGATACCTAACTCTACAAAAATTTTAATATTAGCGTGGATTTCATACAATTTTCTGCAAGTCGTATTCTTGGGCACGCAAAAAGCGCTCGACACTGTTTGAAGATCTACGTGTAAATCTCATCTTTGACATCTGTGCACTACCATCGATGAATGTCATACAGACATGTTTTATTCTGTTCCTGTTAATCAAATTTTTCTGTCTCATAGTTTTTCAAGGAAGAGTACTCTCAACATTTCTCTGCTTAGTCTTCATCAAGGATCTCCTGCTAAAAATACGAAACTATATTTCGCACACCGGTATTACGATGTTTGTCAGATCAATAGGACGTAACACGTGTTTTTCCAATCCGTGGGGAACCGGTTATAATGCTTGTCGGAAGAGGCAATTAAATGGGGCGATCCTTTGAATGAGACCGAGTCAGGTGTGGCAGGATAAAGATCTCTCCCTGCTAAAAGGCCGTAGGCCTAAATTTTGCAGCCCTTCGCAAGCAATGGTGGAGTCTCTATGCGAGTGAAAAATTCTTTAGCGAGACGTTAAACAATATACAACATATCAACAACCAGTTATATGTAGCTCTAATCGCACAAAATATCCTGTATGACTCTGTCATCTGTCCATGTAGATCTTCAAACAATCCTGAACTGTTTAACTGGCTAATGCACACGCTTGAATTTAAATCAAATAAACCCAGCGTTCTTCACATGGTTACTCATTGCAAATGTGATTACTTTTCGAAGACTTACAACCACCTTAGTATTATTTTGCATGCCAAAATCTGTGAGCATCTAAATCCAACTTTACTTATTGCAAGAATTATTCTACCCAACGTCTTATATAGAAATGTTTACGTTTACCAATGCAGATATGACAGTACTAACGAAATTAACATGCAAGTTTTGAGCCCCGACGGAATCCGGATCAGAATAGGTTCTCAATACCATTTTCTTGTCGCAAGAGGCGACTTACTGGGGCTGTCCTTCGGATGAGACCGAAAAAACCGAGGTTCCGTGTCACAGCAGACGTAACTCGGTAAAATTCCTTGCTGCTCAAAGGCCGTAAGCACTGAGCATAGTCCTAAATTTTACAGCTGGCAGTGAAAGATTCTCGAGCGGGACCTTAAGCAATATTTAATGACATAAAATCAGTCACATGATCAGACTTAATTGCGTATGAATACAATTACCGCTTCAAAAGTATTTTGATCAATTGTTGTACTAATAGATACTTTCACCTGGTTTTTGCTTACGCAGTGACATCATAATAGGAAAAATCATGCATCAGAATATCTTCATGTATATAAAGTTTATTTTGTAAACAGACAAGAATTTCATCAATTAATAAAACAGTAACGTTCAGTTATTTCAAATACCGTCTGCAACTGAAAAAGCAACTTTTGCAATACGATAAATTGGTACGATGATATTGCTATTGGAAGCGAAGGAACAGAAACAGAGTATAGGCCGATTTACTTTAAGATGATGATAGCCTGTTGTTTCCGGTCATTACGTCCATGAGCGAGGCTGAAGTCAAGGCTCGAAAAATTATGTTCATGTTGCTCATCGCTGCGAGTCTTCATTAAAGTCCTACAACAGAAATATCTCAGTTGAACAAAACCTCTCTGTTAACTCGTGTTTATCTTCTCCAGATGATCAACGAATTGGTTTACTCCGTTCGTCTTGTCTTCAAATGAGTTGACTCGACGCTCTAACTGCCTTTATTTTTAATCTGTTTCATTCTTTTTATCCTTCGAAATTAAATATTTATACTATATATTCTCTAAGACATCGTTCCCAATTATTTGTTCGATGAAAATCTAACGTACTATGTGATCATTTGTTACATACATAAGAAGCTAAATAAGAACACAAATCAAAATTAAAAATATAGATATAAGATATCATTTTTAGAGTTTCATTGGGTTGGTTGGTTGTATATCGATTAACATCCCTTTCGAAAATTTGTCATTTATGTGAAGACGTCACCATTGCCGGTAAAGGGTCTATGCTCCGCGCTTACGGGCGTCTTAGTGACATCAACATTCCTACAAACATGTTTTCGCGTATATCAATTTTCTGCTTTGCGACCAGTTCAAAGTTGCAAGTGATGTCAATTCAGTCTCACTTTGTTTCAAATCAGAGATATGGTAATATACCGTATATGTATATAATACACGTTTTTATATCTTCGTGGTGAACTACTTTCAGTAATTTCTCCTCAACTAAACGCCCGGCCTTTACAATTGAAAGTGGCTGGTATTTCGGATGAGACCTTAACAGAGATAATGTTTCACGCCAGTGTTGACACTACAAAAAACTCTCATTGCTACGGCCCTGAGCTCCATACATACCAGGTCTAAACCTTTGGCTGATGAAGTCTCAGCCCGAGTAGAAAATGTTCAAAGGGACGTAAAACCAGTACAGTACTAGCAACGTTATTCTTAACATTTCTGTCTTGTTCTCTCGTGTGTGTATTTTATCATATCGTGCGTGTATCCAACATGTAACATATCGTGTTTTGCGTTTATCAGGTTTTCCATTTTCTATCGTGTTTTGCGATTATCAGGTTTTCCATTTTCTATCGTGTTTTGCGTTTATCAGGTTTTCCATTTTCTATCGTATTTTGCGTTTATCAGGTTTTCCGTTTTCTATCGTGTTTTGCGTTTATCAGGTTTTCCGTTTTCTATCGTGTTTTGCGTTTATCAGGTTTTCCGTTTTCTGTCGTGTTTTGCGTTTATCAGGTTTTCCGTTTTCTATCGTGTTTTGCGTTTATCAGGTTTTCCATTTTCTATCGTGTTTTGCGTTTATCAGGTTTTCCATTTTCTATCGTGTTTTCTATTGTGTTTTGCGTTTATCAGGTTTTCCGTTTTCTATCGTGTTTTGCGTTTATCAGGTTTTCCATTTTCTATCGTGTTTTGCGTTTATCAGGTTTTCCGTTTTCTATCGTGTTTTCTATTGTGTTTTGCGTTTATCAGGTTTTCCGTTTTCTATCGTGTTTTGCGTTTATCAGGTTTTCCATTTTCTATCGTGTTTTGCGTTTATCAGGTTTTCCATTTTCTATCGTGTTTTGCGTTTATCAGGTTTTCCGTTTTCTATCGTGTTTTGCGTTTATCAGGTTTTCCATTTTCTATCGTGTTTTGCGTTTATCAGGTTTTCCGTTTTCTATCGTGTTTTGCGTTTATCAGGTTTTCCGTTTTCTATCGTGTTTTGCGTTTATCAGGTTTTCCATTTTCTATCGTGTTTTGCGTTTATCAGGTTTTCCGTTTTCTATCGTGTTTTGCGTTTATCAGGTTTTCCATTTTCTATCGTGTTTTGCGTTTATCAGGTTTTCCATTTTCTATCGTGTTTTGCGTTTATCAGGTTTTCCGTTTTCTATCGTGTTTTGCGTTTATCAAGTTTTCCATTTTCTATCGTGTTTTGCGTTTATCAGGTTTTCCGTTTTCTATCGTGTTTTGCGTTTATCAGGTTTTCCGTTTTCTATCGTGTTTTGCGTTTATCGGGTTTATCTTGTTTTGCATTATCGGGTTTTCCGTTTATCGTGAAAAATGTTCATCATGTAACTTCGGAAACTATCGGGCTGACAATTTAAATATAATATAAAATACGATATTTTCCGAAATGTTTACTCTTTTTGTCGAAAAAGTTATTTTATGGAATCATTCAAACAATGGCGGCTCGAAGAAAGACAGTACGTTTAACGGAAAACATCAAATCATCAGGTACAAGTACAGAATACTTGTCAGTATAGAGAATAAGAGAGCAATTAAAACTGCATCATAATGTCACTGTAAGTCGTCGGGACATTTATCACTTCTTGAAGTGGTGGACATTAGGTAGAGGCATGTCCAGGAAACAGAGGACAGTGAACCGACAGCAGTGAAACTGAAACCCTCTGATTCTTAGGTTTACGAACAATTGGCTGTCCAGAAACAATGCAATGACTACACAGGTTTTACAGAGAAAGCTCTTTGACGTATTTGGAGTCCGAGTTTCTTGCAGTCTAATTCAAAAGCGGCGGGCAGAGCTTGTTGGGAGGCCATTGTTTCAAAGGCTTGGCAGCTCATCAGCAACAAAACAGACTGATACTTTATATGCTTTACGCACTTTATTGTCACTTTTAGATTTGCTCAAATTTATTATTATTTTTACATCTATCAGTTACGGCTTCAGTGGTGAAGCATGGTACATGTAACATGAATATAAAACCAGAACAAACAGTGAAAATATATATATAGCTATACAAAATTTGATACATTTGTCAATGTACTAAAAAATACGTGACGAATAATTCTGAATAATAAATATGCAAGAGGTATGCACATTACAATGTGAACTGGACCAAACAATGCATTTAAAGAAGAAATAATTTAAAGAACAAAGAAATGTGAATGACAAAATGAATTAAAATATTTAAGAAAATATAGGCAATAAAACTAAATAATTTAAAAGAACAGCGAAAAATTATTAAAATAAAAAATATAAATGAATATTATCCTGCCATCAAATTGTTGCATGCATTCCCAACGTGTGACATTTTCTCTAGTGCTAGCAGTAAGGTAAGTGTTAATACTTACATGTATGACGAAGCAACAGCTACAGTCTATGATCACATTTAGTTACGATGGAGTTTTGAAAACAACGCTCATTGTTACGAAACGACAGCAATTACAAAAATGTGTTGTCTTTATTTATGTGCATATTATCTTCCAATTGTTTTGGAAGTACATGTTATATATATAATATTTGAATGTTGAAATTCTTCAATGTTATTATCAACACGATTCATTTGGCAGTTATTCAAATTTCATTTTGTACAAAAATATGTAAAATATTTCTGTCATGTTTTCTGTTTATCGTAAAGATAATTTATTGTGTTTTGCGTTTATCAGATTTATCATGAAGATCATTTATTGTATTTTGCGTTTATCAGGACTATAGTGTAAATCGTTTATCCTATACTATCGTGTATGTGCCTTTCCGTATCATGCATGTATATTATCGTATCATGTGTGTCCTATCGTATCGTACACGTATCTTCTCGTATCGTGCGTGTGTCCTATCGTATCGTGCATGTATAGATCGTGTTCTATCGTTTATCATGTCAAGAAAAACGTTGGAGATACTGTAACAAGCAAACAATAAAGTTGTCAGCGAGTTTTGATGTTTCAATGCGGGAACCAAATTAAGAATCTTGAGAAATTGATTTGGAGAGTTATTATGCAATTCAAATGTGCGAACAACTCGATACTGAAACATTGGAAATCGAGGAAAAGCTCGATCTTTCCCTTGCACAAATGAAACCACGCGGTGCGAAATGGTTGACGATACTTTCCGACCACCTTTACAGAACGACAAAAATCATTATTAATGGATTTAAGGTAGCTAGTATCACATCATTTTGAGATACGCTTACAGCGTTTCAGGAAACTGTGATCAAGGACTTTGATTTCCCTTAATTAGCTGCGTTACATGATTTTAGCCATAGATAAATCTATGTGTTCCGTTTAGGATTCTAGCATGATATTGAAATACGATTTCCCTAATTTACATTTTCTCAACTTTCTTTTATGAGGTACTTCAAGCAGTAGTGTAGTTAGCATAACACTAGTTATTCTTATCCTTTCTGCAAGTATGTAAACTACATGTACCTTTTTTATGCTTAACGCAGTTGTAATCTTCTACGCTGTTTGTGGTTTTGCAATATGACACACTTATTAGTCCCCAACCGGTTTGTGAAACCGAAGGGTGTATAGGTTTCTTCTCTGTCTGTCCGTCCTGCAGTCTGTCATCAGACTTTTTTCCGTTATGATTCATTTGATTGATTGATTGATTGATTATTTATTGCTTTCCGCCACACTCAACAATTTTTCAGTTATCTGGTGGCGTCCAGTTTTTGTTGGTGGAGGAGAGAACCCAGGTACAATGTACCTGGGAAGAGACCACCGACCTTCCGCAAGTAAACTGGCAAACTTGCTCACATAACGCCGCGGCCGAGATTCGAACACGCGCCGACAGAGGTGAGAGGCTTTGTGATTTTGAGCCCGATGCTCTAACCACTCGGCCACGTAGGCCCCCTGATTCATTTGAAATTTGCAGTGTAGTTTCAGAGTGGCAAACTACAGATCAAGTTCGAAATTCGTGATGTTTGATGGGCATGTGAGGGGAAACTTATTTTTCATATTGTTACTTTTTATATTTATCGGGATCGTCTTCCCGATGGAAAGGCTGCAAAAGTAGGACATCTGAATACAGGCAGTCGACGAAACTCGGTCGTAGATTATGCTTACTAAATAAACACTTCATTAATTTAGCATTTCAAACTCATCAAACACAAATGGAACATATCTGATAATATATATTAAATCTGTTAATAACACGTGTATTTTTTCTGTAGTCGGCTATACTCGATTTACTGCAGTCTGATTGAAATCGCTGGTATTCGAAATCAGTCTTCGAACAGGCGATAGCAAGTAGTGTTACGGTAAGGGTTCAGAAATCCTTTATAAGTATTAGAATGCAGACATGAATGTTATAACGCTATGTTGTTTTGTGTCTCATTTGCACCATTATTTCCTCCAACGTATTTTTTACAAAGACGGTGACCCAGATTTCATGCTTTATAAATTGCATCAAAATAGGCAGAGTATCGAATTTTCTTGGTCGTTCTTATAATAATATTCATCAAAGCCAAATTAATATTTGACATTTAGAATAAACACTGTAAGCAACATGTTCATGAATTGAATTTAAAAATTACAAAGTTCTGAATAAAACTATTTCATCCCTGATAAAAGGCCCGTGGGGATCCGGGTTGTTAGAATAGATCCTCAGTACCCCTGGCTTGTCGTAAGAGGCGACTAAATGGGGCGGTCCTTCGGATGAGACCGCAAAAACTGAGGCCCCGTATCACAGCAGGTGTGGCACGTTAAAGATCCCTCTCTGCTCAACGGCCATAAGTGCCGAGGGTAGGCCTAAATTTACAGCCCTTCACCGGGAATGGTGACGCCTCCATATGAGTGAAATATTCTCGATCGGGACGTTAATATACCTACATGTACTTCCAACGAACCCCTAATATGGAATGACAGCAACCAAATTGCATTATGTTGACGTCCCGTCATTATTTAACCCTTCTGCAGCATGACAGTTTCATATGTTCTAGATAAAAATGTTTTTGACCTCTCTAATGAGCAGGGAAAAAAACATTCACCTACTGGCTCGGTTCTACTGATGTATACTTTACTTTATGAAAATTATACCACAACAATATTTGAATATTTAAGATCTCAGACCAAAAAGCTAATTTCAATTTTGTTTTATTTCATTCGACTCGGTGGTTATTTCCTGAGACAGGCAATGTCTGACATGATTCTCTGCTGAAGTATTTAGAAAATATATATGTTCTGTGTCTTCGGAAATTTGCATAGTTCTTAATCAAATGACTATTGTCAGATTTGAGACATTTGGTTTATAAATTTGCATTATTTGTGATCAAACAAACATTTTAGCAAAGGGGTTAAGAACGCAATGTTTTCGTCCATGTTTTACGTATGATGGAATTATAGTTTTTCGTTGCGATTACAATTTTAGTACATTCTGTAAATGGCCATAATATGGCCGTGGAATTGCATCCAAAATGAAAATAGTAATGGATAAGAATATTCCAAAACCACCAACATTACACCAATTTATTTCCCTACAAAACAAACGACAATTTATCATCCACGAATATTGATTCACATGAAAATGATTGATTCCACAGAATTACCTGGAAATAACAAGATATAGTTTCTATTGCTCGTCCTGACTAGGTATTTATCTACACATTCTCCTGTACTCCAGTGGGACAGACACTTGCTGAACACCAATTTTTTTGTTAATTGGAACACGTTCAGAAGTAAATGATTGGAAAATAACGTTGTTTGGACATTTTCCTATGGGACGAGACTTTTCGTATCACCGTTTAAAATTTCAGGACTCAAATAACATTCCACCTCAGTGAGGTAAAGGCTTCATACCTCTATGCAATATACGTTGCAAATATAAGTATGTATTTCCTCTTTTAATTGTTTTGCAGCCCTTTATCGGCAGTTGGACGTTAAACTATATACAACCAATTAACCAAAACATGACTAAAGATTATCAGCAATTAAACTTGTACCAAACAATCAAAGATGTCAAATATAAATTTACTCGTACCAAAACTTTCATTTCTACACAATCAATGTGTAGATTTTTACACTCAAAAAGAAAAATACTGTGAGCTATATTTTTTTCTTCACAGCAAAACGCAAGTTATACGTACTGTAAATTCAAATGTAAACATATTGCTGCCATCCATAGCATTTGAAAACAATCATATCCTAAAGTTTATGAAAAAATAATGTGAAAATGATTTTTGTGTCAATCATGAAAACTTTTGAGTGAAAACAAACAATGGAGTTTACGTTATGTTGACTTTTGTTTGTTTGCTTGTTGTTTTTTGGGGTTTTTTTTGTTGTTTTTTTGTTTTGTTTTGTTTTTTGTTTTGTGTGTGTGTGTGTGTGTGTGTGTGTGTGTGTGTGTGTGTGTGTGTGTGCGTGTGTGTGTTTGTTTTCTGTGTTGTTTTACTTGAAGTATATGTATATTTTACCGAAATTTTTAACTAAATTAGGAATCGATGTGCTTTATCATCATTTTAATTCTTTGACAAGATATAAAGCTAACCCTTGATGCCGCGATTGTAACAAAGGATGTGATTATCGTCACATGACAAATGGGTTCTGTCTCCTTTTAAGTGGGGGCCTCTTTGACCGAGTTGCAAAATCACAAGGCCTCTCACCTCTTGTCGGCGCGGGTTCGAATCTAGCTCGCGCCGATATATGTAAGAAAGTTTGCCAGTTTACTTTCTGAAGGTCGGTGGTCTCTTCCCGGGTACATTGTATCTGGGTTCTCTCCTCCAACAATAAAAACTGGACGCCACCAGATAACTGCAAAAATTGTTGAGTGTGTCGGAAAGCAAACAATTAACCAATCAATCATCCTTTTAAGTGTTAAATAATGCTTTATCAAAAGTGTATGTAATTCATCCATCAATGCAGTCGAATCCTCTGGAACTTCCATTAAATAAATCCTTGTATCACAGAAGTGAACTCTCTACAAGAACTTTGCTACATTGATGTTACTATAAAATCCCCACCGCCATTGATTAAGTAATCAATTTGATTACAGTCATTATTTGCTCTACCTGCGCAGTAACGTCGCGTCTAGTCCTAATACCGACAGTAAAACATCGTGAAATGTAGTACAACACAGCGAATATTCAATTCAGTGTTTAGTAGACCGGAAATTATAGATTGTCCGTTTTACCATGATGAAGATAGAGGTGTTAATTGTAATGGAGGTATGTAAATTGTTCGTAATAGCAATTTGCATCATTTTACATTACGCTTAATGTGTGAGAAATGTTGTGACAAGCCAGCACGTAAAACGCAAGATGGCCATCTGATTGAAGATTCAGTTAACCTTTTCCAGCTAAAGGTTGGCGTTCCTCTATTTTATGAAGAATTTATATTTTCCTTTATTTTTCTATAGAGGAATACCAGCCTTTTGTGTAGCAATTATAGCTGGATAAGGGTGACTGAATCAGGGGCACTCAATATATATCTACCCAAGGGAAGTAATAGAGGAACAATAAAAGACAACTCAAAGTGTTTACAATCTTTCGATAATATCATTTTATGTGTACATACACATCACATAGATGCCGGATTATTTTAGCTGTCTACAATCTACAAATAAACGCAATATTTTTATCATTACATCTAACTGTTCAGTAAAAATTAGTTCACTGTACATATTAGGCATTTCAGAAAACTAATTAACATGCATAAAACATATGCAATATATGTTGCCTCTTCTATTTTTTGTTGTTGTAATATTATATATTTTTAATACAGCGCTTCGATAATTAGCATCATGTAAGGACTTTTAATTTCATATTGTAAATTTATGATGTTATAACAGACATAGAGTGATACGTGTACTTAAGCAATATTCAGCATGTAATAAAATATGGATCCATTAGTTTAATTTGTGAACACTTTATATAAACATGAGCAATATTGACAAAGAAATTATTTTGAGTCTGTTAATTACTACTTCGTAGTACTTACTAACATATCATTCTGCAACATAGAAAAAATATACGCTCGTCGATTCATATTATTTTGAAGCTACGCGTATACATGCTTTTACATGTTCAGACATGGATATCACTTGTCTGTAAAATTATTACGTACATCTTCGATGAAAATTTCTTTATATTCGCTGAACTGCACGTAATAACGCACGTGTTGGCACATATCCAATCCTTCAGCATGCTTTCATCGTATGAAACATTGCTATACAAATAGACTACTTTACGGGCGTCGTTACAGATAGTCTCCAGACCCCCCCCTCCCCCCCCCCCCCCAATCAAGTATCAATCGGTGATTCATTAATAACCTGTAATCATCGTGTATGCAATATTGAAAGAGAAGTAACTCGTGTGTACTTAACTTATCTCCCCTAAAGGGAACTCTTCATATTATAAGTCAGCTTTAGTGTATGTGATGCTGAGAAGTAATTCTGTAGTCAGCACAGTTCCACTGCGCTACTCTACTCGCTCACATAACTGTAGAGTTTTGTTAGCATCACATCAGTTACAGAATGGATTTTTCACACGACTTTCAATTGCAGATATACACACCTTGACATAATAATTATACCGTTCATTTTGAACAAATTGAGATTATAAATTACGAAATACACTTCAAGAGATTTGTATTTCTTCTCCTTCGTCTTATCGGTAGACGCACCCAGTTAAAATTTACTATTATGTGCCTTTGGGCATTGCAAATTAAAACACGAATAACTGTCGAAGGAATTAATGAGTAAAATATAAAATGGCGTCGCCCATTAGGGATCACGAAAATTTCTCTTTTGCTCTGCTGATTTTGACTTTTTTCTTTTTTCATACGGGTTACCTTTAGAGCTTTGTTTCGCGGACGGGCCTTCGGCGGTCCTAGCTTCGCTTGGTATGGTTTGGTTATTGCATTAAATGTATGAGGAGTTCTGGAAACCAGGGTTTTATAGAAAACACATCGTTTTTACCTACCAACCCCAATCCCCCCCCCCCCCCCCCGTAGGGATCCGGGTTGTTAGAATAGATCCTCAGTACCCCTTGCTTGTGGTAAAAGGCGATTAAATGGGGCGCTGTCCTTTGGATGAGACCGCAAAAACCGAGGCCCCGTGTTACAGCAGGTGTAGCATGATAAAGATCCCTCCCTGCTCAAAGGCCATAAGCGCCGAGCATAGGCCTAAATTTGCAGTCCGTCACCGACAATGGTGAAATCTCCATATGAGTGAAAGATTCTCGAGCGAGACGTTAAACAATATTTAATCAATCAACCAATTTTGCCTCCAGGGTAAAATTGAAAATTCAGAAACCCTATTGCACATGTACAAAACACCACCTATCATATTCAAAAAGTATGACAGTAATACCCGAAGACAAGTGTTTGCCTTTAAATATACTCTACTATCTATCTATCTATCTATCTATCTATCTATCTATCTATCTATCTATCTATATATATATATATATATATATATATATATATATATTCTTTCTGCATAATATATCAAGATCGATTCAGTATTATGTTGGGCAAGTGAATTGAAGTCATCTTAAACCCTATTTCATAATCGTTAAATAGTTGAAGTGATGTTCGATTCCTGCTGCACATATCATGATGCATTGACTATTCTGAGGGCAAATGACCCGAGGTAATCCCAAAACTCTCACGTTTTGATTGTTCAAATATCCTGAAAATGGTTGAGATTCCAACCTTCAAAGCAAATTTATTCTTGATGCAAAGGCTTCTTTTCCCACCCCATTTTCCCCTCAAGGTGAAGAAATTTTCATAAACTTATTGCACATCTAAGTGACACCAACTCCCACAAGATGATTTGGTTACTGAAGAAAATGTAAGAGGAGTTCTGGAAACCATGTTTTTCTATCTAAAAAAATCGTATTTGGACCCCCATTTGGCCCCCAGGGTGAAAATGAAAATTCGGAAACCTTGTTGCATATCTATAGTACACTACCAATAACCTTTCAAAAAAATGTTTTGGCTACTGCGTAAAATGTAGGAGGCGTTTTGGGAACCGAGCTTTTTTGGTCAAAAAAGAGTCGGATCGTTAACCACTAATCAGCTTCTAAAATATGTTTCACTTCGTTGGTTGGTTGTATATTATTTAATGTCCTGTTCGAGAATTTTTTTTACTCATATGGAGACGTTAGAATTGCCGGTAAAGGCCTGCAAAATTAAACCTCTAAAAACATTTACGCTTTTTTAAAAGTGAAAATAAAGAACATAGTGATCAATCTCATAAATCCCATCAAGAATGCACTAAAATTGAAATATCCATGTCGTACCCAGGAATGAAAATGAAAATTCCAAACAAACGTATTGCACATCTACAGGACACCATCAATCATCTTCCAAAGGATGATTTGGCTACTGCGTAAAATGGAATCAAATCCTACTTTGCCCCAGAGTACGATTGAAAGTTCCAAAACCTTGTTGCACATCTACAGGACACCACCTATCATATTGCAAAGAGCAATTGTTTACTGACTGAAATAAAAGAGGAGTTTCAGGAAGAAAATGTGACAAACGGACGGACCAGGTAACAACAATAGACCCGAACTTTCTTTAGAAAGTCCAGGTATAAGAATTCAAAACATGCATGCATATGTTTGCATAAATATATGACGCATATAAATCCGTAAGTAAACCGATAGAACAAATAAAAACAGACATATCACGTACATACACATTAAAATCATATGTTTACGGTGCCGTGGGACGAGCGGGGCCATTGTATCATCGTTGCAAATCACGGCTGAAATATATGCTCTTCTTCCATTTCATCCGTGGCCCTCTGCGTAAAAATTTTCTTGTGTCTCATAAATATGCAAGATGAGAATGATGTAATTTGATGACCAATGGAATTCATACTTAGCCTAAAATTGAAGATCTAATATAGTTCAGCCGTGTTTAACTCAATAATGGCTGTGGCCATGAAAACTTATGCTTTATGCTACGAAAGTATCTTTGACAAATGTGATGATGCCAATGTATCAATTATCCACAACAGGCACGTAGATTTAGAACATTCCATAGATATACGGGTGTGTACTGGTAGGTGTCAAAACTGTGTCACCTCAACATTTTGCAACGCGACTTAAGGCATTTGATCCTCCTGTTCATTTAGCGCGGGGAAATATAACACATGAAAGAGCTCGATGTGTCAAATAATATCTTGATGTGTCCAATAATAGCTATCTCAGACTCTGTTCATCATGACTGAATATTTACATTTGACAGTGTGTTCCTTATATGACACTACTAAAGAAATTGACATTCATATTTCCATAACATGAAGTCAATCAAGTGATCACATCTTGCTTATGAATGCTATCACCGACTGTACTAAGTACCTTCACCTACCTTGACATCATAACTGAAAGAAAATAAATAAAATGCATCAAAATATTTACACATGGTTTATTGTGTACACAGACAAGGCTTTCATTAATAAATAAAACAGAAACAATAAATATACCGTTCAATAGTTTTATTTTGAATACCATCTTCTGCAGCAGTATGGCGAATTTATGCGATGACTTTCATATTTACTTTATGATGATGGCAAGCTGTTGTTTCCAAGCAATAGCCATCACCGCCATAAGAAAGGCTGGCATCGAGCTCGAAAAACTGTGTTCAAGTCAGGGTATTGCTGTGAGTCTTCATTTAAATCCTACCACAGAAATCTCTCGAGTACACAAAAGGTCTCTTTCAGTTCGTGTTTATATTTTCTTACACATCCTGGAGGCAAAACATACAACCTATCTGCACTTCGTCTAAATCTCTCAAATGAAAAGGCACGATGTGCCAAACAATATCCATCTCAGACTGTGTTCATAATGAGTGAATATTTACATTTGCCAACGTTATGCCTTATATGATACTACTAAGGAAATTAACATTCAATATTCCATAGCATGATGTCAGTGACTTGATCAGACTGCTTTTCTTGCTTATGAATACAATTTACCGATTGTACTAGGTACTTTCACTTACCTTGATATCATAACAGAAAGAAAATGAGTAAAATACATCAAACTATTTACACAGAGTTTATTGTGTAAAGACATAACCTCTGCAGCAGTATGGCATATTTATGCGATGACTTTCATATTTACGTTATGATGATGTCAAGCTTTTGTTTCCAGGCAATAGCCACGATCGCCATGAGCAAGGCTGGTATCTATGTTGAAATCAGGGTACTGTTGCGAGTTTTCATTTAAATCTTAAAACAGAAACCTCACAAGTGAACAAAAAGTCTCTTTCAGTTCGTATTTATCTTCTCTCACACACTCTGGAGGTAAAAATATAATTTACCTGCACTTCGTTTACATCTGTCAGTATAATGCTACAATCACGAGTCCTAACGATGAACGTACCATTGTTTCCTTCCAAAACTTGCAACAACTGACTTAGACTTTAACGTCAACTTGATCCATTTATCCTACGTCAGTTCTCTTATATCCTCTGCGTTTCTGTCGAAATCAGTGTTCAACAATTGCATTTTCATCTTCAAGTAAGCTAGGCCAGCTCCACCGTTTCTCCATCACCAATTGGCTGGATGTAATGTACTCCGCTCTTGTCTAGTTGACGCTCTAAATTATCTTTATTTTACACTTGTTTCATCATTTTTATTCCTTCTAACATAAATATTTATATTCTATATTGCCCAGTGGGGATCCGGGTTATTAGAATAGTTCCTCAGTACCTCCTTTCTTGTCGTAAGAGGCTACTAAATGGGCGGTCCTTCGGATGAGACCGCAAAAACCGAGGCGGGTGTGACACGTCAAAGATTCCTCCCTCTCAAAGGCCGTAAGCGCCGAGCATAGGCCTAAATTTTGCAGCCCTTCACCGGCAATGGTGACGTTTCCATATGGGTAAGAGATTCTCGAGCGGGACGTTAAACAATATATAATTAATCAATCATTCAACCATACACGGTTCGGCAAAACGAAAAATAAATTATATATATAAGCATCCACGATAAATTTGGAAAACAATCATTCGGATATACTGGTAAGTGGATTGTTTTCAACAGAAACATTTGGAAAAACTCAAACTATTCAATTATTTGTGCTTAATAAAGACACCATAACAACAACAACTATAAACCTGGATTTTATTTGGTTCACAATTAAGAAATAAGATATCATATATTATTTCATACATATAGTATTGGCATATGACATGAAGATGGCCACGTGATATAAAACATAAACGGTACAAATTTTGATGCACCAGATGCGCATTTCAACAAATAATGTCTCTTCAGTGATGCTCAAGTCAGAAACGTTGGAAATCCGAAATACGAACAAACTTGGAAGAGCTGAAAGAACCAACAAAGGGTACTGAGGATCTATTCTAACCCGGGTCCCCACGTGGCTTCATGTATAATATCATACATATATTATCAAATACATGCCATCATTTTTATTGACGTGGTTATATGCATGACTTAAAAATATTTAAAAATCGTTCAGACATCGAACAAAGCTGCCGAAAATACTCAACATTATGGCTAATGCAGATATTGCTTTCCTCTCTCATGAAATTAACAAGAGATTCTTGTGCAAAGTGTCTATGAATACGATAAAGTTAAATGTATAATGTATTTTGTTATATTCAGTAAGATATTCTCACTATATAACTATAAATCGAGCAGTCGATAATTGAAATATTAGTCCATCCGAAAATCATTGACCGGTCAATATTTTTTTTTATATTGACCGGCTAAATAATCAAGAATTTAAACCGGCTAATGACGTGTTCAAGGCATGTTTAGTTAGTTAAAGTTAAAAGGCAAGGAAATTATATCTGAAGAAGATCGGGAAAAATGTACAGCACAGGAATTCTGTCTACAAACAACCCTACCAGTCTCCAATACAAAGTTTTCTTCGAACTCCAACTATTCTTTTGCAACAGAGGACGGGAAAATGTACGACAAATTGCAAAAAAACGACTTTGAAATCTGCACTGACGCCCAGGTAAAAAATGATAATTTGATGTAGGTTTTGGGGTTTTCTTTGTTTGTTTGATATACAGAAGCGCATTTTAACATGATATTAAATCCTTGAATAGAACACCGTCGGAGGACAGTGTCAGAGTTAATAATGCAATATGAAACTTTACGTATTTTCTCAAAATCAGCAGCAAGTAAATGGTAAATATTATGTATGAATGAAACAATGAAACAAGGAAAATTGTCACTTTTCTACCTGCGTTTTTGAAGTGCGGCGTATTATAGCCAATAAATCTGAATAAATTTATTTTCTTATTTTGTGTAGTATATCATGCCGGTTGAATGCCAATCTTTAAAGCTTACAAGAAGCTTGAAATGATTACATAAATCGAAAATGTGATGATATAGACAGGGAATCTATACATTTCGGAGAAATTATCGCCGCCAAAACATTCAGAAAGGGTGGGTGGGTGTAGTAGTATCCATACTTTAGGTGCATGTGGTCGGTACACGTAAGCAACCGATCTGACTTAATGTACATAAGAATGTCTTAAACGTTGGTATCTATTCATTAGATAGCCATTTATAAATACAATAAAACACGGTTGCCGCGAACACGCTTTTGTGATGAATTCACTCTTAGAGTGACGTGGTTTTCACTTCCTTTAGTTTTAAACATATCATGAAATTAATGGATATAAAAAATTACGTTTATAACGAATCAAAATTCTTTGTCCCCAGCACTTTGCTAAAACGTATTTTACTGTACTATGTTTGACATTGAATGGTAATCCTTTCTTGACTAAATTGAATTTGAGTAATCTCTTTGAGATATACATACCCATTCTAGTATTTTTATGAACAGCATATTATAAATATTGACTTTTTGCCCCCCGATACATGTCCACACCTTTGTAACTATCTAAGAAATGTTTGAAGCATGTGTTGACAGTTGCTTTGAATGATGGTATCTCCATTCTTTCAAAATCTCACCAGCATTCCTGAATCCCTTGTCATTTACAGATATGTTATCTATATTAGCCATGTCGTAATTTCTTTGCTGTGGCAGTGGATCATGTAATATAGAAAGATGGTATCACAATTATTTTGAGTATGACAAATATGGTCCAATAATGAAACAAAATACCCCGAGGTGGTAACTATCATCATATGCTTTATAAGGGATCTGTGTTTATAGACAGTAAGATTTCTTGACAAAAGAAAAGTTAGAACTCTTTGAGTGCCATTCAAGACCAAAATAGCTGGATTTGTTTGCAGTAAAGCCGGAAGTCAAGAAATAAGTTTACAAGTAAAGATAACTCATGTGACGTCATAGTTTTTCCAAAATCTTTCATTTATCAAAATTTGTGCATGATAGAAATATATTTTTGCAATAATTTTATTCACTGGGTACAATGAAAATTTAATAAACTATTTGATTTTGGAAAAGTTTATATTTTCTATAAAATAATTAATTTAAAATCATCTTTATCAAAATACGTTGTTTAGGGAAATAACTCATGTGCTTGTATATTCTCTATTGTATGTCTACTATATCGAATGGCGAAGTAAACAATGTGTAAATCGTAATCATAAATCCCCAAGACATATACAAGTTCGAGTGTAGGGCAACACGGACCTCCGACAAAGCGGAGGTAGGATCAGGTGCCATGGAGGAGTAAGCATCCTCTGCTGACCGGCCACACCGGCCGTGAGCCCTTAATCGAAAATAGGTATACGGGATTACCCGTAGTCAAAATTAGTATGAAAAATGACAGTCTAACAAGGGGTATGAAACAAATCATTTAACGTATGTCCCAGAGACACTTTGTAATCGCAAACAAGGTCATTATAGCGACCGTAAAATTTGCGAAATGATGACTTCAATCGAGATTCGTTATAACCCTGCAACGTCAGTAGTTGACCTCGTTTTAAAAAATTCTCATACGCATGGCATGCTCTCGCGTATCGAATCAGCTGGGAGATATACACACCATAAGCAGGCGAAAGTGGTATATCACTACATAGATATGGAAAGTTGATGATTGCAAAGTTGAAGTCATCACGCTTGTCATATAATGTAGTTGTCAGTCTGCCATTAGAGTCAATATTAAGTAAAATATCCAAATATGAAGCATCCACATCAGATTCTGTAGTGTCTTTCATTTCGAGTTCATCGGAATATATCAAATGGACATAATTATGAAAATTATAATTGTTGATTGATAAGACGTCATCGCTATATCTATATGTGTGGTTGAAGGACACGGCAAGTTGTTTTTTGTTGTTGTTTTTTTTTGTCCTGTAACAGTTTCTGAACAAATTCCGCTTCATAAGAATATAAAAATAAGTCTGCCAATAAGGGAGCACAATTAGTGCCCATGGGAATGCCAATGGATTGTTGGAAGACTTGGTTTCCAAACACTATGTAAATGTTATCTACAAGAAAGTCAAGCATATTCTTAATGTCTGTTTCAGAGTACTTGTGCGGGCTATCGGAGTAGTGTCTAACAAAATATGTACCTTGTTTTCCAATCACTAGAAATTTGTATTTTCGAGTGCCATTTTTGTTCAAAAAGCAATTATCTATTATCTGAAAAAGTCTAGATTGTAATTTATCTGAGGAATTGTTGTATAAAGTGTGGAGAAATCATACGTTTTGATGCTGTCAATTTTAGAAAACTCCTGAGACTTTAGATTTTCCAAAAGTTCCTTAGAGTTTTCGAGAATCCACATCTGATTGACACCATTTCTGGAATATGTAGAGGAACAGAATCTCTGAAGTGACTCTTTAATAGCTATTAGCAGTTTAGTTAGTAATAAAGATAAAGGCTTGGTAGAGAACTTACTGAAACCAGCAATGTATCTTTGTTTGTAAGGATTTTTATGTAATTTCGGAATCCAATAAAGGTATGGTAATTCAAACTGATCCTGATTCTTTTGGAATGTCAAAAGTATTTAAAACTGAAAGATGATTATGAAGAATTCCATTCTTTGTAAGATTGCTTCGAGTATAAGTAGGATTCCCAGATGTACTATACAATGATTTCTCCGATATCCACAATTAATTTACATATATTTATAATAAGTAACGTTTTTTTAACGGTTAACTATTCCATTTATTGACTGCCTTCAATTTATCTGATGAAAGACTCCTTCGCTGGCATTCTAGGGAAGTCATGACCTGTTTCATCCATGACCCAAGCCACTATGAACGTATAATCTATCATACGCAGAGTTCGATTACATTTTTCAAAAAAGTGCACGAAAAGACAAGGACTGCGGGGAATAATGGATGGAGAGCACAAACTTTTCTGAGGGTTCAAATTGTGTTTGAACTTGTTTCCCACCTGGAAAAATACTGAAAGCACCTTTGTGACCATGCCTACAAACAAATGTTAACTTTATTATGCATTTCGGCGAACTAACAACACAACATTATGACAAACAAAATGACTTCAGCTTTTCCATCGTCTACTTCCCTTATTTGTGTAGCAATATTCCATTATCACCTACAAATGGTGTTTATGTCTCTCTCTGTCTCTCTCAACTGATTCGATAGTTTGCCTAGGATCAAATTTTAATTCAAGGTAGGCTATTGTCAAATAAGTTGATGTTGCAGGGTTTTCAGTAGTCTCGTTGAAAGTCAGCATTTCTCAAATCCTGTGGTCGTTATAATGATTGAATTTGTAATTACAAGCTCCCATTGGGTCGAATGCCGTCTGATATATTTCATACTAATTGTTAGACCGTTCTTTACATGTTGATTTTCATTAAGGGTTTCTTCGTTTATCTGATGATATATAGAGTTCACTGTGGATTTGACCGGTCAACAGACGATGTTTACTCATCCAAGGTACTTGATCCCACTTCTGGTGTGTCCAGGGGTCTGTGATTGCCCTTTCCTTAATTTTGTAATCTTGTGGGATTGATCGCTGTTCGTTTTCTGCACTTGTTCATTCTAGAGTTCCCTTTCAGAAGAATGTTTAATTACCGGCGATTTGATTGTTTCAACACCAAAGGAAACAATAAAAACAACCCAATACGGACATTATTTTAATTTAAGCCTTTTGTACATTTTTGTGGCTATTAATGTTTTGCAGAAGGCAGTCATGTCCATTTTTCCGAGGTACAACATTTTGCTATTTATGCCTTGTGGTTTGATCGGTGGTTTTTGTTACATTAAGTAGAAAGCAAAGATGCTATGTTCTGTTTTCATTGCATGAAGTCATATCAGAGCAAAACACTCAGTTATGGCAAGTAAGAAAGTACTTTTATATCTAGTGGTTTTAAAACTTGACAAAAGCAGCCACAAAATTTGCTGCAGATGAGAAAAGTAATCGTCATAATTAGGCAACAGAATCTACGATTAAGATTGATTGATTGATTATATATTGTTTAACGTCCCGCTCGAGAATCTTTCACTCATATGGAGACGTCACCATTGCCGGTGAAGGGCTGTAAAATTTAGGCCTTTGCTCAGCACTTATGGCCTTTGAGCAGAAAGTGCTGAGGATCTATTCTACGATAAAAGAGAGAGGGTTGAAGATATTGAGAATCTCGATCAAAGACGCACGAGGACTTGAAGAAATCGAACAGAGAAAACTTGCTTAAAATCACCAACATATAATGTTTCTTGCTTGAAAAGGAATTGCTCTTCTAGGTAACAAAAAGAGAAAGATTCAAATTTTAATCAGCTGCTCATGTGTAATGCTAAATGCGATCCCCAGTTTCAATAATGGGTACCATGCAAGACAAATAAATGCTGCTTCGGTTATATAAAATAAAAACTTTGCATTAATGGGTTTGCTGGCTTTACGACAAACTATTTCCTCCCACGAATCTTCGACATTCTTTTCATTAAAGACAGAAGAAAGAGTAACTTGTTTTATATATTCGGTGGATTAATCAACATCTGGCCGCTCATGAAAAATTGTTAGGGGTGTATTGTTTTGCTAACATTGAGGTTTATTTAATAACCTTAGCAATTAAAAACGCCTTTTTCAAGTTTGCAGTATTATGACATGGCTGCCTCTATAGTTAGGTCAAAGACAGGTGTCGCAAAACAAATTAATGTACTTGAATCCAGAATCCTTTACATACAATTTTATGGTCATGCTCTTAATCTAGCTTGCAGCAATTCTATCGCAGGATATAAGCGCCTAAGAGATACCCTGGACATTGTCAGAGACATAACAAAGTTCATCAAACAATCTCGACTAAGAGACGTGATTTTCAAAACATTGAAGATGCCAAAAATCGAAAGAAAATATTTGGGAATAAGGGTATTGTGTCCCACAAGTTGGACAATTAACGCTGACACATCTTTGAGCATTTTGTCAAATTATGAAATTCTACGAAATGCATGGGAAGAAAATCTCCCAAGAATTAAGGTAGAATTGAGAAACGCAATTAGGGGATTGTCTGTTTACATGTGCAGGTTCGATTTCTTTTCGTGTGCTTACCGAGTGGACAAAATGATAATTTGGCAAGAGCTCTTCATTATACTGATGTCTCGGCGACTGAGTCTAAAAATGGCTTTAACGACAATAAGTCCGTTGCAAAGTCTCCGAGACAGTTTTCATTCAGTTTTACGAGGAAGGCTTTAATAAGCCAAACAAGTGAAAATGTTCTTCCTAGAAAATGCAGAATTCTTCGTAGTCTCCTTTATGGGACAGCAGCACATACTTTTTCATTGTGTGCAGATATGTATAGGAAAGAATTATTCGAGGCTTTAAACCTGCTTTTATTTGGTATAAAACCTAGATTTGACGAACCAAGTTTCAAAATGTATATTACTCGTGAAAACCGCGTACTCAAGGCTTACACAGGTCAGACGTTAGAAGAATTTAATTTTATCACGACTCTCTGTGATAGATATTTGAAGCCAGAGGGCCTTCACTGCCAACTTATAATGTTGAAGATTGCTTTGCTGAAAGACACGTCGCCAGAAAAAACAATGTTTGGTGACATCGTCAAATTTCTCAAACCAGCTTTAATACTTCTTGCAACTAACGCCACCCGTGAGTTCATTTAGCATCTTGAAAAGGTTGAAAATATAACTTCGACCAACAATGAGCGAAACGAACAAACAATTTGCTTTTATTGCAAGTTTATAAAAATGAGACGGATTCATTGAATCCATAAAAAAATAGTTGAGGAGTTCGTAAGTGAAAGTGAAAACAAATTGGCGATTTTTGTAAAGTTCACACAGTACTAATATCTAATGTCATGATTTAAAAATCAATTAAAAACTAGAGAAAAACAAAGCAAAAACCACAAAAAACAAAACAAAAAATGTTCAGAAAAAATTATTTAAAAAATTAACAAATAGCAGTAAACTAACCTGCCAAACAAATAGTTTGTCGGTCCCAAACCCGTGTAAAAGGTGAGGGGTTTTCAGGCAGAATTAATTAAATTTGTGTACATCTACATTTCGTTTTAGTACCGTAAAGCTTGCACATGCCTATACAAATATCTGTTAGGTATTCGTTTTGTTCTCATTCCTTGTCAATCAATTATTTTTGGTGGTGTCCCCAATAAATATGACAAAAACATACATATATAAATATACATCTAGAATACAGTAATACATTTTGTTTTGTTGATTTGAAATAGTAAATATTGTAAACATTGTTTAACTTGAGATGTTTGACCCAATCTTCTGCATTTAATAAATTAGTGAACTGAGCACATTATAATTCATAGAATGACTTTGAGGCAAGTGTAAAATAAAACTACCCTTTTATTTTGACACACTTGTAATTTCATTTTTTTTTTTTTTTTTTTTGGACATTTTGTCAAACCCAAATACATGTATCATACGCAACAAGCATAGTCTATATGACATTGTATCAACGCTGATCACAGTTACATTTCACATTTAAAACCGAGCTTGTCTGTAGAAAAACGAAGTCTGTTGTTCACCTTTTGTACAATAAATTCTCCACTCAAAAAATTATCGATAAGATTTCTAAAATTTTTTTTAAAAAATTTAATGGATTTATAGATTAATCATCATATTCAATTTGAAAAATATGAACATCAGATGGTTTTATGAATTCAAACAAAATACACAAGTCACGTAATTTATTGTTTATGAGCCAATTTGAACACTGCTTCTAAACATTTCTAAGTTTTTAAAGAATAATTTTTAGGATTTTGTGAGAAAATAAAGCAATACTATAATCTACATACAGAATAAAATAAGTTTACAATCATCACCAATGCTGGAAGACATATCATTGACATAAATTAAAAATTACAAAGGACCTAAAATACTACCTTGCGGTACCCCACATTCAACAAAACCAGGGTCTGATAAAATATTTTGTCATTTTATATGTAAAAACTGTTTTCTTTTTAGTGCCCTACTAGCTTTGCCGGGGGGACTTCTTAGTTTACCCTCGGTCCGTCTTGTCTGTCTGTCCCTCCGTCCGTCTGTCTGCAATTCCGTTTAAGGTTTTCCGGACTTTTCTAGGAATCGGATGGAGATATTCAATTTAAATTTAATATGTGGATTTGTCTTTAATAGTTTCAGATAAAGTTTGAGTTTTGTTACGCTTGACCTACAATGACTGAATTATCCTATCGATGTGGGACTTGGGTAGATAAGATTTATACCATTTAGTGTTTTTTCTTCCAATACCTACACCTTTTTGGTATAAGATTTCCTGGTAAACAGTGTCAAAGGCCTTTTCTAGGTCCAACATAAACACCCAGTTTAAAAACCTGTTAAACATGTTTCAAAAGAACATTTCCCTCTAGCTCAAATAAGACTTTTTTTCCATTCAAAACTTTTACAAGTTTGGAATGAAGAGCCTTCTATAGAACCTTGGAAACAATACTACAAGTACTGAGAAGTATTCTTTGTAGAGTTGGGATTTGTGATTCTTTGTCACGGTAGTTAAGTTCGCGTCGTAACTGGGAGGTTGTCAATTCGAACCCCGCTCGTGCCATGGCTGCATCAAACCTAAGACGTAAACATAGGTAGTGATTGCTCGTTCGCCAAATGCTAGGGATTTAAAAGTAAAAATCACTGGTCTTTCGGATATGTTCTTAAAAATTGGAGATCTCGTGTCGCGACAGGCGTTGGCACGTTAAAGAACCCTCACTGCTACTGTCTACATTGGTGCTACTTCACCTACAGCTGGTGACGTCTCAGTATGAGGGAAAATTCTCGACGGAACGTAAAACAAACAAACAATCAATCAATCGATAAAATTTTCACTGACAGTTTTAAATCTAAAGTTGTAATTTTCCACCCATTCCTTTGATAAAACGATAAAAAAATTACTGAATTATTATTACAAAGACTTTACCATTAAGAATGCTTGTTAACCATGGTAACGGCTACTTTAGTGGGAAAAAATGTTCAAAAAGTTTTTGTTCATTTTTTTTTTTTATTTATCCTTCATGTGCTGCCAAGGTTTTTGGGAATACCTCTATCCTCTCCTATCATGTTTGAAAACTACTCAGTTCTGGATTAAGGCCTCCGTGTGGCCGAGTGATTAGAGCATCGGGCTCAAAATCACAAGGCCTCTCACCTCTGTCGGCGCGTGTTCGAATCTCGGCCGCGGCGTTATGTGAGCAAGTTTGCCAGTTTACTTGCGGAAGGTCGGTGGTCTCTTTCCAGGTATCTGGGTTCTCTCCTCCACCAACAAAAACTGGACGCCACCAGATAACTGAAAAATTGTTAAGTGTGGCGGAAAGTAATAATCAATCAATCAATCAGTTCTGGATTACTTTACTTCTCTTTGGGTTTATTTCTCACGGAAAAAATATCTTCTCTTTGGCCTGATTTCCGGTATTGGTAAAGGAATTTGTTTCTTTTCGTGATCAGGTTTAGGATAGTTGATGACATCTATTGTTTTCATCGAATTTCTATGACTGCGCCACATCATCTAAAACTCTGTTAAAAATCTTCTGAAGTATTTACGCATGTGAGCATAGGCACATCTCTCGTAGATAAAGTTTTGGACTGTAGTTCTCTAAAGATCTTAATTTCGTAGTGTTGTGGTGTACCCTGTAGATATACGTTGAGAACAGAAGATGATCACTTAAACAGACGTGAACTGTGTTCTATTGCAGAAGATTTTCTTTTCTGCTTCTTAAAATATGGTAAATAGTTATTCTACGTGAATCCGTTATCCTTGTAAGTTGCTCAACTAATAGATATTCAAGACTTGTACATATAGCTCCCTTAGTACTTCTAGATTGTTTTCGAATAATTCGTTTAAAAATTGATTTGTTAGGTCTATAAAAGATTTCGACTTACACTGGCTTCGTTTTAGGCAAGACAATGTTAATAAAATGGAATCCAAATCGTTTTTGTCTGATAAGCGGGAGAATTGATTGACTGATTGATTAATTGTTGTTTTCTGCCACATTCAACAATTTTTCAGCTATCTGGTGGCGTCCAGATTTTTATTGGTGGAAGAGAGAGCCCAGATACAGTATACCGACTTTCCAAAAGTTAGCGGGAGAAGGCAAATACTTTCTGTACAGACAGACGTCCCTACTTGTTCTGCAACGCTCTGTTAGTAAGATATAGGATATAGTATCCATCGATGTTGATTTCATCATCTAATACTGACTGATCTAGGCATGTTTCTGAAAGTCATGCCCCATCTATTCTGGATTTAGTAGGAAGTAGATGTAGTTTTGGTATTACAATATTTGGTAATATCGATGTGACATTTAGAAGAATAAATTGTATTACCTTATTTGTCTAAAACATTCAGATTGTGTGTCATAATTCAAGTTTTCCTTTGGCCCATGACTCGAGAGCCTTTGAACCAATCAACACAAACAGAAAATATTCATAAGATGATATACGATGCAGGCTGTATTCCATTAATTCTATGTTTCATTTAAAACACGAGATCTTTCGCACATATTCATTGGTGATATTTGGCAGATGGATTCGTCTTGACAAAAACAAAATAAAATACATAGATAAACCCACGTACTTATGAATTAATAAATATAGTAGAATTATTGGAGTCCGCCATATTTGGCCTCTTATCCGCCATGTTCGATTATTTTTCTGTTGCTATCTGCATCAGGGTTTGCCTGGTATATAAGGGGAAAAGGTTTGCTACGCTTCACTTCACATCAGTATTTCCGATTTACCTGTGCGAATGTTCTCGACAGGTAATTCGTACATCCCCGAGTTATTTATATGGTATCAAAAATAAATGAAGTCAAGTTTTTAAACACAATGCCATGCTCAAAAATGACAATCAAAATACCGTACATCAATAAAGCATTCTAACAGTTTTGGATAAATATATTTCGAATAAAAAGCTTTTCATTACATGCATGTTCGTATAGTTGCAGTAAAGATGTCAAAATTATACAATAAACGCATAGAGATATTTTATCAATTATCTGTTAATATAATGATATAAGCAACGGTCTTGAAATTTATACTCACATAAAGCAAATGCAAATACATAAATATTATTATAACTTGTGCACATCACATGTATACTTGTCATGAAAACGCATCGAATACGGGCTATTTACTAGGGTCTACTCGTAATATCTACAAAGTACCACAGATGTACATGTACACTAGTCGAAAATACCTTTAGTGGAAGTAAAATTCCTTTTATTATCATAATCCATAAAAACACGTTGTCACTTCTTAGTGCAGTCTGCGACACACTTAGCCGTGTCGATCAGGAGTCTTCAATCAGGGGTAATATCAAAGTAGGATATTTACTAGTCCACTGTATTATGCATGTATCCTAATACGATATGATTTATGGTCCGAGTTTTGCAAATTTGTAAAATCGGGAAATCATTTAGGTACATAAATTACACATGCATAAATTTGCATTAACAACTGTGGTATTGATGTGATGAGAGAGAGAGAGAGAGAGAGAGATTCAAACGTTGATCTTATTGGTGATATTATGCTATTTATTTCTCAGTTACTTTTGAATAGCAAAGTTTTGGTTTGTCTTTTATTTAGGGGTGAGAAGTCCCCTCTAAACATGGCTACTGCGATGCATACGTAGACTATGGTGTATAATTCAGAAGATTGTTTAAATAAATAAACTATTCCATTTTTAATTTGCATCAAAGAATATAATTCAAACTTACTATCTAAAAATACGTTATGCCCATAAAGTACATGACTGTACATTTATACAAGTTGGTACTGCGATTAGAAAAAAAATATAATCGACGAAATATTCATATTCAATGTTAGTGAATTCCTCACAAAAATATTATATGTATCTCACTTGATATAAAAAGAAAATGTTTCTTGGTTAAATAGGTATAGAATTTACAACATTTCCTAGAAAGGGCATGTAGCAATGTAAACTGTAATAACGTAAAACGTAAAAAGCTCAATTATTATATTTTGCGTTTATCTCTACATAAAATTTAATGACGCAAATTGTAATAAACGTAATTTATCTCATTCGTCTGGTGTATATCGCTAATGTGATATACCATAACTTTATCAAACGCCCGTTGAATACAGCACTTCCGGTCCGCACTACTTTTGAGATCATCCCCTCTTCAATATTCTCTAGTTTGCTTTCCTGTTTATTAATAGGATAAATGAATTTAAAAAAAACCCATAAAATTACTTTTTTAATTTTTCAAAAATATTCATCGAATTGAAGTATAGACTAGAGCCATTCTAGACGTAACGAATATGAGCATATATATATATATATATATATATATATATATATATATATATATATACCAAGCCATCCTATGTTGTTGTCTCTGGAAGTCCTATCCCCCCCCCCCCCCAATATCCAAGAAAACACGTGCAATTTGACTTTTTAAAACATTGTAACTCCAATAACAAGCATTCGTTCACTACAATCACTATCTAAACTGAAGTAATATGAGTCCACTGTCATTGACCGTTGATATGATTTCAAAATGTCGCAACCTAAACTTTTTTCGAAGTACGTCAAGATGTTACGTCAGCAAAAGAAATTCTCGGTGAAGAAATATAATAGTTTAATTTTTAAAAAATGGAATAATTAAGTACTATGTTTAATCATTTAAATGCCTTCTAAGAAATTCATTGAAAGGCATGAATAAAAATCTGTGCACCTGTAAAATATTTATCGCACAACATTTTTTTCTCGCGTGGGAACACGAACAAGCACGAATGTCGCTAACGACGCATCGGAATGATTTAAATCAGCTATTTTGTTGTATTAGGGATCATATCAAAACTAAAGTGATAGAAAGAGAGAATGAGATAAATAGAACATCTATAATTGAGTAGTTTAATATTTGCTCTATCCAACTCGTTGAAATGGTGATTTATTCGCTTGGCAAGCCTAGCGAATAAATACACCATTACAACTCGTTGGATAAAACAAATATCAAATCACGCAATATAGATATCATCTATTTATTTTCATGTATTGTGTTTTTTTTAATGATAAATACTATATACACATTAAAACCCAACTGATCTATTACTCGTAAGTACTCGGACACCTGCAGATTTCATAACCATAAATTTCATGTCTTATACATTTTGCGTTGATCTCTATGTAAAATGTAATAATTGATCTCATACAGCGTTAATTCCATAAAAAAGAACGGTAATTGAATATTGCTCTTATTAATTGATAGTACCGATGTCTTTGATTCATTTATGTAATAATTCATAATTAATAATATCATAAATGAATAATATCTTCCGTTACTTGAGTTTATGCAAATTTGGCGCTTAATAGATCTTGAATACATTATATATATATATATATATATATATATATATATATATTCAAAAAATCTCTAATCTATAAAGACATTTTGCGTTATTACATTCTAAGCTGAACTCCACGCAAAATGTACTAATGCAAAATGTAATCAGTGAGTTTATCAGCTTTTGTGCCCTTATCATACCCGTAGAATCAGGGAAGGGGGCACCTCCCATTATTTAACAATAGTAGTGAATTGGGAGAGTTTCGATATAATGGTGAAAGGAATTTGAGGTGGAAAATTAGATAAAACTTGAGGATCACTTATAGTTACGGACTCTAACCGCGCCCTGAGAATTAGCGTTTTAAACATTGGGCCAAACGCCTTCCGTTGTTTATATACCCGCTCAATTGTATTTTGTATTCATTTATATTAATTGTATGGTGTATAATTGCAAATTTTCCTTCATTTACACAGGTAAGGAATGGTAAACCATTTCACAAAACAAAATGCATAACGACCAAATATTGTTTTTAAACGTGCAAACTTCATTCACGAATATATAGATATTCAGAAAAATCGCATGCATGCATTGCAGAACTATATGTGTATCTGTAACATGCTATAATGGTTACGGTCAGGTTTACGTGTAAATATTTTTATTTCGTACCTAATGAAAACAGACATGCAACTGTATGTTTAAATTTCAAATTGATGTATTTCATCAAATATTAGTATTCATGAATAATTAAAATTCGGGTTGAGGTTTTGGATATAATACAATGTCAAAATAATGCATAAGTGGGATTTGCACAAGGTTATAAAGTTTTTATTCATTGATTAGTAGTTACAAATTAGTACCTTGGATATTGATTCGTATAGTCAAACTTACAAAGCATGGAAAACATAATAATTTACACTTCGGATTTATATACCATGGTACTGATTTAGATATTAATAAAACGTCCTTTTATTTCAATATAGTATTGACATCGTGTAAATGTTATATCAGGCATGTATACAGAAGGGTTGGGAATAGGCAAGTCTGGTCTGGCCCCTCCCACACTCATAGGTGTTTGACAATTAACTTTTCCCGTTACTTTAACATACAAAGTCCGTATTTTTTACATGCAAAAATTCGATTGATTGACTGCCCCCTCCTCTCCCACCCCCTATTTTTAAAGTAGTAATAACAGGCTAGATGATATGTGAAGCTATGAACTGAAGGATGCAAGCAGTGAATAATCCCTGCCTCCGCTCCCTACGATTTAGGATTTTGAGATTTGGACAGAGGTATCCCAAATTCATTTTTTATCTTGCTTGTCAAGGATTTTGAAGCAATTTTAAAATGTCACTCTTAATATTAAGAAGGAATTGTGATAATTAGAATTTCCTGCAATTTGAATGACTTTCAGTGATTTACAACTGAATATTTTCGGTCCAAGATTAATATCTTTGTGATTTCTAGTGATGGGTTCAAATATAAGCACCGATGCAACTCCTGTAAGTTTCCATTATCATATATTGTCAACCCAAGATTTTAAAATAGTTTACATTTGTGAATGCTTGTAAGCTTACATTTATATGTGTGATCAATTTTCTTTCATTCTGTGATATGGTATTGTACATCGAAGACTCTCTCTTTCTTTCTCCTTTTCAATGAAGGTATACATGTATATATTTTTCATTCTATATACAGTTTTGTGTGATGAACTGTCTATTTTGGATTGCGCATATATATTTTCACCCAAATGTATATTTCCAATCACTGTTGTATATGTATGTAATCATCAATAAATTTTGAATTGTGCACGAAATATTATAATGTTTAAACAGATGTCCATGGTATATGTAAAACTGTAAACCCCTGACCAGTCACGTGATCAATACAGGAAACATTTCTACTTTGATATCTCCCCTGATTGAAGACCCCGATTGGCACGAGTGAAGTGTATCGCATTCTCTATACGTGTTGTAATGTTCCGTAGAGATACAAATGGAGTTTATTATTTGTCTGTGGGATTTTTCAGAATAAAGAGAATCTACATTTTTCAGTAATTGTACATCTTCAGTACTGGGTAAATAGTTTTCTGCATTTGATGCGTTTTCTTGGCAAGCATGTAAGGTGTATTACGTATTCGTATGCTCCAGTATTTTGCAAGGATTGAATGTGAATAATGTAGAATTTTATGCTCTTTGCTCATTCCATTCTAGTAGTAAGTAATAAGCAAATTATTTCTACACGATTTTCCCCATGTTATTGACAAAATAACTGCAAATACTTGCATGCACATGCAAGTACCCAACAAAGCTTTCTTGGCATTTTTGTCTCATTTATCTGAATTTTCAGAATGTTTTACTACAATACTATATGTATTTTGTAATTTTAAGCATTGCATAATGTTTTAAAACGTGATTTCAATTGTTTCTCATTCCCTATACATTCCTATCGGAGATGTGCAGCTAGAAAATCACTCAGGTGTGACAATCACATTTGGGGAATATACAGATAAAATCGAATATGCTCTCTGAAAGAAATATGGCGGATAAGGTGATAAATGTGTACGTATTTATTAATTCATTACAGCTTTAACGGTGCTCATATATTTTGCATGAACTTACATAGCAACACAAACTTCTTACCAGGAATTATAACAATTGTAAATAATGCCTAATTATTTTGATCATAAAAAAATATTCCATTTGTTAATTGATAATACATCAAGACCTAATGGCTTTTAAATTTCTATCCCTCTCTAACCTTGTACACTATCTTTTACTATGCCTAGTTAAGTTCAAATATGGTTTAAAATCTTTAGGCATATATTAGAATTGATCACTATACACCGATTCTGTCAACGGATTACCCGTTTACCAGATAAAGATTTAGGGCTCATGGCGTGTGTGACCGGTCGACATAGAAAGCTTACTCCTCCTAGGCACCCGATCCCACCTCTGGTATACCCTACTCTTATTTGGTATTCTTTATAGGATTTATGATATTGATCACTGTTCATTATCGTCACTTTTTCATCATAAACTTATCGAAGTTTGATAATAATGTTAACGACCTTCTCATACACAGCTAATACACACGGTACATGAGGCCTATTTGCCGCATACAATAAAGGCCAACCACCTTTTGTTTAGAATCTATGAATTTTCGATCATAGGCATTTCCTCCGGTTTGGCACTTCCTCAGTAAATTAAAATCTTATCAACCATATATTAATTGTTTTTGAAAGCTTATTAGACATCGACAAAATCAAAATGGCTGTATTACCGGACATTTTCCTTGGCGCATTCAATACATCCCAGCGAGGGCGCCGCTAAACTAGCAACACATATTTTCCCGCCATTGAGAGACAGCATTCTCTCTTATTTACGTCTCTGTTTAAAAAATAATATCATCAAAAGCATTGTACTTTCAAATCAGAATTTTAATTCTCACTGTTTAAATGCCGATTTAGGTTTCAGTTGAATATATTTAATTGTATACTAGCATGAAAAGGCTAAGATTACGAACAGTCATTAATCTCATAATTCCTATAAAAAGTATACATCGAGGGAGTTGAGAGTAAATATTGATATTGACGAAAGATGAACATGTATGTAATACATTTATGCATATACAGTGTAGCAGTCTTCCAGTGGCTACTGGCTTGTGGAGAACGCCTCAGCTCTAGCCTCACTGGCTAATGAAATATCTTGGATCTACTGTACTCTTTCGGCATTTGAGTCCAAATTGTGTTTGTCAAACATTGAATGCCTTTAAGCATTTCTGTTTTAAATTCGTCTCGATGAATTATGCCTTTTATGTTCATATTTTAATTACGGGGTAGTAAAATTTTCATAATGGCATTGAGCTTGTAAATCTGTCAAATTAACTAGCCACCATGACTAGTTTCAGAAACGTTTTCGTGAAGGACTGAAGTAAATATCATGTCAATTATTTTTTCATGAAGAAATTGAATATTGGTACATGAATTGATGACTAAATATGATAACCAAATTATATGCCCATGCCTGATTAGCGCTTTATTTGATGTCAAATTCAGATGTATGATTCAGTTATTAGGTCACCTAAGTAAACTCAGGTGACCTGTGGCGATTGGGCCGCATCCGTCGACGTGCGTTGTCCGTCGTGCATTAACAACTGAACACTAATTTCTACCATCCAAATCTTTTCCAATTTGATATGAAGCATCTTTGGGACATGGGAGACCTATATTGTGAATTTCAGGACTCCTGTAATCCTGGGGCTCCAAAGGCGGGGGGAAAATGGCCAAACATTACCAATTTTCAAAATCTTCTCTGCAACTGCACGTATGTAAGAACAAGAGGCTCACAGGCCTTAGAGGTCACCTGAGTATCATAGCTCACACACAGACCTGTCGGGGAGTCTCGTATTTATATTTAAGCCTCATTCTGGAGTGTTTTGTTCACAGCTTTATGATCTTTCTAAATGATACAATTTCCTATACAATTACAGTACAAGGGAAGATGAAGTTTGAAGCATTTAAATCGGCCAATATTTCCCTGACCAAGGTGCAATGAATTTCATAATTTTGGTAAAGGGCTTCATTGGACACAATAACCATGCATTTGATTTTTCTCCCACATGTGTGGGAGTAGAGAAGATTTTTAAAACTTTCGCTTTTTTCAGAACCATGAGGTTCTTGGGGAGCTAGGACCATAAATTTCACAACATACATTCCTCTTTTCATAAGAGATTTTGCTCCGTCCCAACGGTACCAGTGGAGCAGGGGCCCACAAATTAAACTCTGTGTCCATCTTGTCCCAAAGATGCTTCATACAAAATCTCGGACGAATTGGAATGGTAGTTATCAAGTTAAAAAATTTCAGTTGTTAACACATTTAGTCCTGATCATTTTAGTCCCACTCTTATACCAAAACCCCTTACCCAAGGATCACAAATTTTAAATTTGGTAAAGGACTATATACTCATTTTAAATATCCATTTAGTTTCAATTTGGTATCAATAGCATTAAAGAACATGGTTTCTAAATGTTTTACACATGAAAACTATATACATGTACCACGTTTGGCCCTGCCATGCCGTCAAAACCAGCTGTTCATTTGTTAACAATATTTAATCACTGACCATTTTGGCCTCACTCTCATACCAAAACTCCTGCCACTGGGACCATGAAACTTAAAACTTTGATAAAGACTACCTACTAATATTCATTTAGGTTCAACCTAGTATCAATAGCATTAAAGAAGATGGTTGTGTTTTTATTTCCTATCATACACGATTGGATGAAGGTTTTAAAAAAATGCCTTATTTATTCCCAAATTACATTGCGGCAGTGTTATCGATTGTAAAAGTTGCTACACCATTTCAGAGACAGATATTGAATGAAGCAAAAATTAATACCTGAATAATTCTGGAAATTGAAGTTAGTTTTTATACAAAGAACTGTTAGTATAGTACTTATGCTATGAAAATGATATTAGTTTTACAACATATTTCGTTATCAAAATACAATAAACACGGGAGAAGAAAGGTGACCATTAGAATCCATACCCCCACCCCCACCCCCACCCCCACCCCACTCCCGCTACACTGAAATCCTTCATCCGCCCATAAGGGTATAACCTGCCTTAACATACCCGCATATTGTTACAAATTTACAGGTAATATGGCGCACTGCATTGTACAGGGGAAGGTGCGACTACATGTAGAAGGAAATGAGGCTTTGCGGATAAAAAGGGCGGTCGTTAAGATTATGAGAGGTTTTTCTTCTTGACATCGAAAATCTTTAGAGCTTGATAGAAGAAAAATCTTCAAAACACTTCTCATTATTAGAATCAAGAAAATATATAATTTAGAAAAAAAAAGGTAAAACTTGAAAAAATGATAGATCTGTCATTTATAACCAAATGGACTACCTATGGAAGCAACATATGATAACCTACTCCAGAACTTTGGATAATATAATTTTCCTGAATTAAACAGAGAGAGAGAGAGAGAGAGAGAGAGAGAGAGAGAGAAAGAAAACAAATATAAAATACAAATAATAAAAAAAAAAACCCAGCTAGTCTGAAAGGATTGTAACAATTCATGAAGCACTCTTACGTTCGAACAAAAAAAAGAAAAAAAGATGACAAGCGTCCTGGTCCTAATGGTTTTACTTGTGAATTCTGTAATTTCTTCTGGATTGATATTGGTCCCTTCATGACAAAATCAATTAATACAAATTAGTTATTATTATATTTGCTTAAGCAGGTTTTTTTTTTTTTATAAACTAGCGCCAATAAGTATTGTGAATGTAGCCAATAAGATAACATCCGGAAGTATCGCTGAACGCATAAAACTGTTATCAAATGAATTGATTGATAAAGATCTTACAGGATTTATAAAGGGTAGATTTTTTGCAGAAAACATTAGACTTATTCAGACATGTACCATCGCTTTTCAAAAGGAGGGCATCCGGATGAGAATAACTTCACAACAATTTTCTGATATATATATATATACCCTTTTCAGGATGTCAGAATAATGATGTAGAAACGAAAACTAAATAAATGGAATAAAACCCAAACTAGCGCTAAAACTAAACTAAGAAAATTAATGCCTGAGAAAAAAAAAAACAAAAACGCAGAACGTTTACATATATAATTAAAATTATCGAGTGTTACATAAAGTAATAAAAAAAGTTCGAGTCTTACAGTATTTTTATTAGATATATGAGAACGTGCTATTTCATAAATGGGTATTATTATTTATTTTAATCTTCAGTAGGAGCTGTATATATTTAACGAAAATCTTCATATTAAATCGACAACGTCGCCCACGTTTGACGTACTTTTGTACTAATGTCTTCCCAAAAAACCGTGTAGTCAAAGGATGTTTCGAGATTTCCGGCATCGTAGACATAGAAGTAACAGTTTTCAATAAATATGTTTAAATTATCCGAATATCTTTATACTAATTTGAATGGCTATAACGCAAAATCTGGGAGGCCGTGCAACGGTAAAATCTGCACATTACAATCAATAGAAATTGTCAATTTTTCGGGACTGTCTGTTCCTTCTTCAAGACAAAATATTTACATAGAAATAAAAACTAAATAAATAAAATAAGAATATAAACTAGCTTTTAAACTAAGCTACAAAACCTGAGAACAAACAGAACGCCTACACATTGAAACTATAGAGAGCACAATCGGGGCAGTAAAACATCTGTTCTGAACTAGCGTTAAGACTAAACTCAGTTAAGTTGATGGAGTTCAGTATCAACTCTCGTTCAGAACAGATGTTGTTTTATTGCCCCATATACATATTGCACTCGATAATTTCAATATATAGACGTCCTGTTTGTAGTTAAGTTTTAGTTCTAGTTTGCAATGTTGATTTATTTAGTTAGTTTTCATTTCTATGTAAATATTCCGTCATCCTGAAGAAGGGACATGTCATCCCGAAAATTTGAAAAATTTCATACTGTTCGTGTCGTTGGTCATTTTTAGCGCTTTATAAATCTTTATTGATTTGACTTCGTACTTTCATTATATATATATATATATATATATATATATATATATATATAGATAGATAGATAGATAGATAGATAGATAGATAGATAGATATTCCCGTAGGGATCCGGGTTGTTAGAATAGATCCTCAGTGTCCCTTGCTTGTCGTAAGAGGAGACTAAATGGGGCGGTCCTTCAGATGAGACCTCAAAAACCGAGGTCCCGTGTCACAGCAGGTGTGGCACGTAAAAGATCCCCCCCTGCTCAAAGGCCATAAGCGCCGAGCATAGGCCTAAATTTGCAGCCCTTCACCGGCAATGGTGACGTGTCCATATGAGCGAAAGATTCTCGAATGGGACGTAAATCAGCATTTAATCAATAATTAAGATATATATATATATATATATATATATATATATATATATATATATATATATATATATATTCTTGTTCTCTATTCATTTTAAAAAGTATGGTCTAAGATGTTGCATATTTACAATATGTTCATTCTATGAAACTAAGATAAGATTGATGCCATACACGTATATCACATCTATAAATTTTAGAGTAAAAATTAATTGTTTGAGTTTTAAACTAATCAACATATAACGGATAGTGTTAACTTTAAATAGGAATATTTTATCAGAATTACATAAATAACCAATTCTTTGCATAGCACTCTGGAGTAACAAAAAACATTTTGAAGTTTAGATATCATGATTAAGTTTCCAAAAATGACAGTTCCTATATAACCCATACCTTGTTCTTCACTTAAATTCGCTCAGTAAGTCTTTCGAATATATCGGTATCTTTAATGGTCAAAAGTTCATTCGGCATTAATACATGCACACATGTATCTTAGAATTCCATATCTAATTATTTTTCCGCATTTTCTGATAATGTCTATAAAAAAAGCACTGTATATAAAATTTGAAAGTAGGGAGCTCTTGTAAACTGTATACCAAAACCCCCAATAAAGTGAATTATGTCTGTAAAGGTCATGGCGGACTTTATGTAAAAGACGTTCAATGCTGACCAATATAAATTTTACGTTAAAAGCGAGTAATGTCTGTATTGGGCATAAGCTGAAATTGCTGTAAAAATGGAAAATATTGATTATATACATGTACAATCTCATGCTGTTTGCGTTCAACAGCAATCCAAATAAACTACAAGAGAATAATTGTCCATGATGCTAATATAAGCCACCTTGCTCATACATACGTATAAACACTCTTTTGCCCTACCCTGGCTATTGGATAATAATGTTAACTAACTGAGTATACATCTCCTGAGGATGCTTGCATATTAATTTGAGATTCTTGAGAGAATATATAACAAAATTCTATAAGTATATAATTATGTACAATTTACAAACTCTGTATGTCCAGGGATCCGTGTTTGCCCTATTCGAAATTCTGTATTCTTTATGGGAGTGATCACTGTTCACTGTTCATTATCTTCACCTTTTTCACGCTACCCTACGTACACGAGGAGGTTAAGTAAATTTTAGGCTGGTGATTTTAGTGACAAAGAAATTTTCTTAGCATTACTATGTAAAATTCAAATCCACAGCCTTGTCTCATCCTGACCCCAGATGTCATAAACTGTACAAATTATGTCTACAATAATGTAGCAGCATACTATAAATTGACAAATTGTAGCTTTGTGGTCACTGAGATGTGTCCTATGATTACAGTGTAAACCTTTCAATCCCAGTTATCACCCCGACCTTGCTCCAAGGATCATAAGAGGTTGTAAATAGCTAGAAGTTTTGATATATAAAAATTTTCATCCAAGTTTTGGCTATTTTTCATGTTGCTCTTGAGAATTTTTTTTAATCATCTCACCCTATTTTCACTATCTCCCCTCCTTCACCTTGAAGTGACGTGAATTCCGTTTAAGCAAGGTTACGTCGTGCCAAGTGTAGTAGAATTTGAAGAGGGGTTCTGGAGAAGGCATTGAAAATGTGAAATGTTGGCGACAGCGACGAAACGTTTTCATTAATAGCCCAATTAATTGCCACACCGTTAGCTTCCAGCGAGAACAGTGCGGAACCGACTGAAGTCACTTGGCTATTGTGCAAGAAGACGCATAAAGATGAACAGAAACATGCATTGCATCAGTAGTGGCAAGCTCTACCACTCCATCAAATTCAACGTTTGATCAGAGCCTAAGGTCCATCACTCGTGTGAATAGAAGTTAGACTAGACACTGCAAAAATGTGTTTAATTTGATGGTAACCTTATTAAAATAATAGACATTTGAATCAATAGATAGAAACATAGGTTTTCCTGAAAATATCACTTCTTCTTATATTTGACAAAGAATGACAATGAATACATTTATTGATGATGTTTTTACGTTTTTAGAGATCAAGGTTATGTTGTTAAAAAAATAGCGCCAAACATGAGAACTGTTATTTATCTTATAGTGTGAAATTAATTTGTCATACGTTGGCTAAGAGGGAAAAAGAAGGGTGTTGCGATATTTTTTCATGTGTTCATATTAATGCATAGATAAAAGGAAGAACAGGCTAGGATGATTATATTATGGAGGATATAAACAGTGGCAGCACGGTGCAATGTCGACATCATTATTCCACGCTTCCATTGTTTATAATGCTTATAGTCCCGTGGGGATCCGGGTTAGAATAGCCCCTTAGTACCCTTGATTGTCGTAAGAGGAGACTATATAACGGATCGCTTCGGATCAGACCCCAAAAACCGATGCCCCGTGTCACAGCAGGTGTGGCCTCCCTACTCTAAGTCCATAATCGCCGAGCATAGCCTTTGCAGCTCTTCACCGGCAATGGTGACATATCCATATAATGAACAATTCTAGAGCAAGACGTTAAACAACATACAAACAACCCAGCATTGTTTATATATCCTCTACAACTCAGACATTTCTTCTACATATTTATTTACAAATCATCAAATTTGCCAAAACCATGGAGCAGATTCAATCACGATATTCATGCACTCGACAGAAACCTGCAACCACTTTGCGATGGATCTTGGCCTCCGCCATACATTCAATCAACAAAAACCAGCAACCATAGTGTGATTGACCTTAACCCCGCCATGCACTCACTCCTGTGTACATTTTTATACCGGTAGAAGGCCAATCTCTAAAGCTTTCTAAACTCTTGAAACAATTACATACAATAGTAAATCGAAATTTGGATGAGATAGACAGGGAATCCAAACATTTCAGAGAAAGTATCGCCCCAAAAAATCAGAAAAGGGAAGGGGATTAGTAGTATGAATACTTCAGATGCCTGTGCAAAAAAACTGCAATATAACCATTCAGTTTTGCCTTGGTATGTATAGATTGTCATGAATATTTTATATTTCATATAATTCATTCGTTATTCGTCTTCAACAGAAATAGAAAATAATGGGAAAGCTGACTTATTGACAGAAGAGTCATTATTTATATTGTAATAGCGATATTATCTGAAGATCGACACTGTTGACATAGTCAGCAGAGTTTCTGTTTGCACTTGTCTCTATTCGAGTCATTGATTGATATTCATGTAACGGAGTCTACTTTATTTTAATGGTAATTGCTGATGACAAACATAGTTTTATTTTTACATGCAGCAACCTTCAAACATCGACTTTTAATCTCAGATCCAGACGTTCAACTGTCATATTCCACTACATGACTATAAATGTTACAACCAGTACAATCCATTCTAAGTTGAAGGTGATGTCTTATATGTTTATCTGGACATTTAATTTGACAATAATTACATGGTTTTGTGTAAGTGCTGTAAATATCCGTGGCAAGGGTGCTACTTTTCCTTACGAGGTCTACAAAATTTGGCAAACTACTTATTTACGCCTCAGACAAGAATACGTGCATCTTGAAATGCAATATGATGCTGTTGGAAGCAGTTCTGGAAGAGATGCGATATTTGCTAACATTGATATTGAATATGCCGGTTCAGATAGTCTTATGTCTGATACAGAAAGGGTAGCATATCCAGACCTAATTGAATTTCCAACAATGACAGGGTGAGTTTTATTTAACCATGATTTGTACTTTAGTGCATTGGTACTGTAGTCTTTTTCGTAACCGGAGAATGGGATTTTTCGAACGATTTCTTTGTTGATTTACATCCCATTTGAGAATATCTTACTCACATGGCACTTGTGGTATGCCGTAAAAGGGTGGCTTCTACGTTATTCCAGCTCCTAACGTGACATACAGGACATAAGCCTTTGGTCAGTCAACTATGGCAAAAAATCGTTGGACCAATGTTTATCAAGTCAAGCAACCCTGCTACTGATCTGCTGTTATACATATCGGGTTCACGTATTTTATAAAATTCAGTGTTTCTAAGTTTCTGTTACAATTGTTAGAAGTTACAGTGCTTGTGGGTGCAAGTTAATTAATTGTTGGTTGGTTGTGTATTGTTTAACGTCTTGCTCGAGAATTTTTCATTCATATGGAGACGTCACTATTGCCGGTGAAGGGCCGCAAAATTTATAAATGCTTGGCGCTTACGGTCTTTGAGCAAGGAGGGATCTTTATCGTGCCGTACCTGCTATGACACGGGATCTCTGTTTTGCGGTCTCATTTGGTCGCCCATTTAGTCGCCTCATACGACAAACAAGGGTTACTGAGGGAAGTTACTGCGTACTCCTATCACTTCGTACCTTGGTCACTAGTTTCAGAAGTCATTTCGTACGTAGTAAAGCAGGGTACAAAACGACTCCTAAAATGATATGTTGTACCCTACGTGTAGGATAGGAAATGGCCAGGGCATTATAGACTAGAAAAAAAGAGGAGTTGCCAATTAGATACTTAAAATCATCAATAATGTAAAAATAAAAGCATAGAATATTTTTAATAGGTGTCCGCTATGTTACCCTAGAACGCGTTTGCGCCCTAATTTGAGTCTTAGACATTTCCAAAATACGTTTGTGTCCGTTCACATGGCTATCGTTTTATTTTTACACTGTACTCCTTTTATTGGGCATGCTGTTTCTACCTAGTAGACATATTCAGTACTTTAAATAGATATACTGAAAGGAAATTAACACATTCCTTTTTAATTTTTCTACCAGGATTGCAACATATGTTTAACATGTTTATCACCTGTTTAGAACCATGTGCTAAACATATAAAAGGAGCACTCAAGGTTACAATATGTTTTCAAACATATGTGTAACATGTTTATAGTGTAAATTACATATGTTCATTTTATGATTTTGTTCATATGATATTCATGAGGTTTTCTTAAGATTTTCATAGGATTTTTGTATGTTACCTATATGCAAAATTGTAACACGTTTAATATATATTAAACATGTGTTTAAAATACACTGACGCACTTTAAAATCGCAACCCTTGATAATTATATATATTATAAATTTGTTCATATATCTAATAAACAATTTCATATTGGTATATTACAAACCATGTTAACGGAACACTATTCTTTGATTTTGAACATCATTTTATTCACAAAGAGGTTATATATAGTTGAAATGAATGTCAATGAGGGATGCGTCAAAATGTGGTTTTGTTCATTAGTACCGGGTATGACCTACATTAACAGTGATGATGGCGCGAAGGCGACGCGACATTGATTGACAAACATTTCGGATGGTCCTCTGAGGAATATTCTGCCATTCCTCCAACAAGCCTCTCCCTAATTCTTGGGGATTCTGAGGCTGAGGCTGGCGACTCCGTACATGTCTCCCCAACTAGGCCAACAAATGCTCGATTGGATTCAAGTCTGGGGACATAGCGGTCAATCAAGGACTTCAATGGCGTTCGTTTGAAAAAAAAACGTTTTGTGTCAATCTTGCCGTAAGTGCGCGCGCATTGTCCTTTTGGAAAATTAACCCATTTCCTTGCCTATGCTACTGCAGTAATGGTTCTAAAACAGGCTGCAGAATTTCCACATACCTCCTAGCAATGATGGTTCCATTTAAAACGACCAGTTCTGGCCGAAAATTATGGTTAATCACACCCAAGACCATGACGCCTTCCCCTTTAAACCTGTCGCGCTCGAGGACACAATTGTCTGCAAAACGTTCATGTAAACGACGGTAAACTCGACATCTGCCGTCTGCGTTGCTAACGTTAAATCTGGACTCATCTAAAAAAAAAACAACATTTGACCAATTTTGACGTTGAGTCAGATGCTGCCTTGCCCAGTGCAATCTCTACCGTCGGTGATGCGGTTTAAGCTGTAGCCCCTTAGAAGGTCTTCTGCAGTGGATCCCATGGCGCTTCAAAATTCTGGAAACGATTCAAGGATGAATAGGCCTTCCATGAGGTCCAATGATTTCTCTTGCCGTGGTTGCAGTGGCCGTAAACCTATTGTGCAGATGACGTTGCCGTATAACCGCTTGTTGCCGTGGCATTGTCACAAACGGTTGACCAGGTCTTGAGCGATTATTTAGGGATCCTGTCTGATGGAATCGTGACAACAACCGGCTAACCGTACAGGGATGGACATTAAAACGCCTTGCAACCTCACGCTGACTAACGCCTGCTTGCAGCATACCAAGTGCCTGATTGCACATTTCATTGCTTAAGCGCGGGAGTCTTAGTTTTGAGGGTTTTTTTCTGTTAGTGGTGTCTATGCTTTCACCAACAAAGTTGTTTTATCGCGAAAAACTCCTCTATTACCTTTCAACGTGTTTGAAAAAAAGCCCTGAAAATTTCGTGCGATGCTACTCACAACGCTCAACAATGAACACATGTTAATCGAGAGATGGGTTTTGAAAATCAATACGATGTTTGGTGGGTAAATTTTGCAATAAAAGTTTTATATATAATGTTTCCAATGGATGAATTAAAAACAAACGTGTTTTGCGGTTTTAAAGTCCGTCAGTATATATTAAACATATTTTCAACATATATCAAACATATTTTTAACATGCATTTAACGTATTTTTAGCATAGCCAAAACAAATATTCAACATGTTTTAAAATATGATGATCATGAAAAAGGAGCACACAATGTTTTTTGAACATTTGTTAAGCATATTTGTTAACTATATACTGTAAATAAAATTAATGTTAGTATTACTTTGTGACAAGTAGACATGTATTTTGTTTACACGGTTTTCATGACGTTGATGTACATGCAATCAATGGTTACCATATCTTTTGGTCATGCATGCGATTTCAGAGTACCTCTCAAAAAAATAAATAAATAAATTTTTAAAAAATCATGTCGGAGGGTATCTTCTTTTATTTAAATAACTACTGCCTCTGGGTACATAGTTATTTTTCAGCTTGTGCTGCTCATGAAATGAAATATCAATGCTTTTTTTCTAACAAACTGCAGCAGTTTTCTATAAAATTTCTTTTGTTTAACATATTACAGACATATATATATATATATATATATATATATATATATATATATATAGAGCTGTTAATTTTCATTATGTTTAATAATATTATATCAAGCATGCAAAATAATAATAATAATAATAATAATACATATTTACGTGTATATATATTTATGCATAAAATATAGACAATTTACATACAAAATTAATTCGTTGAAATTTAATACATTGGCATTTATCAAAGCTAACAAAATATGTTTGACTACATAGAAAGAAAAAGTAGTACTTGGTGAACAGAAAAATTGAAATAACCAGTATTATTGTCAGGTGGTTCGTTCCTCGCAGTAGCTGTTGGAGGGAGGAATATTGATAATAATCCAAATCCTGTGGCAGTGGCAGCTTGATTGCAATTTCCTCTGTATCAACTTTCTTGATGTATACTTAGAAATATTTTACATGTGACTAAGAATACCACATCCACTTATGGGTTTCCAAATATTAATGTAAAGTAATGTATGCGTTTACACTACTTCGTACAATTTTGATTCTGACACTGCTTGACCTTGACATTTATTGAATGACGGGAGAAGAATTAGATATATCACAACAATATAAGATTTCTAAACCCAATTCTGGGCCCATAAAGCATATAAACTATGCAAGAAAAATGATTAAAAAAGGCAGGGAAAAGACCAAAGGCAATATCTTAAAAAACAAAAATAATGATAAAAATGGGGATGGGGATGTTCGTGGTAATTGTAAACTACAAAGACAGTTCAAGTTGGAATTTGAAGTTCTTGTTTAATCCTACTGTAAGTTGAATATAATTTGATGTTGGTTGTCAGTACCTCTGTGTACATACGAGTAACGTTAGTGTTAGTAGGGGGGGGGGGGGGGGGGTAATGAAAACCATACATCGAAGATATGTCTGCAAGATTATTACTATGTACATTTATTCTACAATAAATCTAGAGGAAAATAGTATCAATGGTGAAGAAGTCCTAAATATGTATGATTATGGCAAACGCATTCTAAATATGCCCGGTCGTCGAGTCCTAGAAGCTGGAAACAAAAGGGTTTTTTTTTTTGGTTTTTTTTTTTGTTTTGTTTTAGACCAGTGTGTTATTCTTATTGTTGAGGGGGTGGTGGTGCTAAAAGTTGTACAATATCTCGCTCTAGTAATTGCTTTTCAACGGTAAATAAAAATTATATAAACTGTTAAAACTGAACTTACACATGTTGAGAATCTTCAACGACTTTGTTCTGTAGCGATGTTCGGACAAAGCATGTTCTTCGTGGTCACATTGTTGCGAAGTTCCTTACTATCTCCAAGGGGTCGGGATTTAATCTTTTTTAAATCTATGCAACATAAAGATATTTCAATATCAATATTATTAAAATGGTCTTGCTGTTCTGAACAAGATTTCCCCCTATATTCATGAATTATATAAAATTTAATCCCAGATTTTATTCCAAAACTAACCTCATTGTCTATATTTAACAAATAAATAAAAACCTTCAGTCCACGCCATTCTTGTAAAAAAGCCCTGCCATTTTTGTAAAAAAAAAAATTCCACTATTTCCTAAATGGGAAACTTACTACTTTAGCCCCCCCCCCCCCCCACCTCCCACCTTAGCTCTAGGGACCACCATAGTTTGATCAAATATAAATCTGCACTACAGTGGATGCTTAATACGACTAGTATTGGCCAGCAGTTTTTGAGAAAATGTTTAGAATATATATTCCCATTTGAAATTTTCATTCCTATCCTGGGACTATTATTCAACAAACTTGAATATGTATTACCTGAGGATGTTTGCATGTTTATATGACTAGTTCTGACCCTGCAGCTTTTGATGATAAGAAATTTTTATATATTCTAACGCAAAACGTTGATCTCCTATTGAGGCCTCATTCTACACTCGGTCCTCCCCGGAGAATAAGGTTTTCTCCAATATATTCTTATGTTGAACTTTGATCCCCTCTTGGGCCATAAAGTAAATGAACTGGATTCATTTCTTGAGAGTGGATACATATTATCCATATTAATATGACTAATCATGACCCTGTTATTCTTGAGAAGATTTCCATATTGTGGCCCCATTCTACCACATGGGACCATGATTTGAAGAAACTTGAATATGAAGATGCTTGCTTATTAATCATGACCTTAGTCATTCTTCACTAGATGATTCCTATATATATAATCATACATGTGTATAAAACATCCCCTGTTGTGGCCCCATCCCATTCCCTGGGGGCAATAATTGGAGCAGTTCTTAAGTAGATTTTTTAATTATCTCACCCCATGTTTACCCTTGTGTTGATTATCTCCCCTGGACGGAAACATTACCCTTCATTTGGAAATGTGTGAATCCCCTTTACCTATCTCCTAAAGGTTATTTATAGTGTGTACAAAAAACGCGAAATCTTGCATTCTTCTGATTTTCTCAATTTATCAGACTGCATGTTTTACAGCAACGTCCGCCCCCAATAAGAGTAGCTCTATACCATTTTAGAAGCAAAAAAAAAAAAAATAAAAAAATAAAAAAAATAATATTAGATTAGTTACAGATAATAGACCCGCGACTTTCACTTCTAAATGTCGAGTTTTTGGTGAAGAAACATTCACAGTCTTAAATTTTATATGTCTAACGATAGGAAGTTTTCGATTTAGTTAATTGCCTTTGGCTGTTTCCTCGATCCATTCAAGCAGGATAAATTACCGTGATAGTGTTGTTGTGGTGCGGCTCGTCTATAATAATATCTTTTTGGTATAATTTGATGTTGTTTGTTGTAAACATCACTTAGTTAGCGTAGTAAAACATGATGTTCCGGATGCATATAATGCGCAGATCATGTCACACGTGATCATTGATGTCCTGGTGCTTTCGTGACTCTCGGAGATACTCCCACTAACATCAAAACAATTTGTAATGAAACTCCTCAGCCGAAAACTTTAAATTCTTTATATAAAAGATAATATGATAATTGAAAGACAACTTCCGCATATCATTCACTCTCACACTCAGTCATAATGTACGTATAGGTTACTTATTGGATGATATTAATGCATAATTCATATTAATAGCATGATATTTTTCTGTAGTATGAGGATATGGGTCTTTTCAATTCATTCAGAAATAAATCGGAGCTTTTTGTAAACCTTAGTTTTTCCTTTATCAGCAATATAAAAGCGCAACTTCACTATTCATTGTACGCTGACTTTAAATAACGTCGGAACACGAGGTACTGCTAAAATATTTTAAACCATTTACCAGTTGAAGGCGTGCATTATGCAATAGATTTTATCTTTTGGCATATGTATTTCACAACTGAAATACAATGAAATTTTAGAACACTTGATGCATATGAAACAAGATAAAAAAATAAATTTTAAAAAAACCAGTTTTGCGAAAAACAGTGATGAAAATGTATCTTGTATGAATTGACACAGATTGTTTCTTTGATTTTCGAAGTTAGTGGTCGCCGATCTGAATGCCTGTCTGTCGTCTTTCAACTTTTCACATTTATTTACTTTTTTCAAGAACCACTTATCTAATGCGAACCATATGATCTTGCATAAGGGAAATTTAGGTCATGTTCGTTTTCAAGGGGGGGGGGGGGGGGGGGGCGCTTTAGATATTGCAGAATAGGTGTACGATTTGGTATTCCAGCTGTGTTATAGTTCTGTTTGTATAAAAAAAAATTTACAGAGACCTAGCTTTGTTCAAATTAACTAAATATAATATTTAGGCAGAAGCACGAATATTCATATACCGTTAGGTTTGGTTCAGGAGATATTCAATAGCCTACATCTCTGCAGTTACTCCCCTTACATCGAAAGATGGGACCGTGCTTGACGTTGCGGTCTTCAGTTTCACATAAACAGAAAACAAAAAGTGTATAGTAAAGCTTTATCATGCTTATTTTAAACAGGTTATATCTATGATGAAAACAAGGTTTAGTTTCTTTGAATTTAATAAAAAACACAGCGTTTAACATGTGCATTTCATCAAACTATAGGGTTGTGAAGAGGAGTGTTACAGCCGTGACGTTATGAGACAATTAATTCGGAGAATTTCAGAATTAATGAGTAAACATCTATATCATAGAACCGGAAATAAAAAGCTCAATGAAAGCATGTGATAGTATAGATCCTTTAGTTCAGTTGTACATTTGTACATTATACGATTACTGTGTGTGTGTGTGGGGGGGGGGGGGGGGGGGGGGTTGAACACTACTGTGCGTGATAATCATTTTTGTGTACTTTCGAGTAATTGCAGTGCAGGTCGAGCTATGTAATGTAACTTGATTAAGATAAAATTTTATTTTCTAAAGATTGAATCATATGTGAAAACCAAAGTACGCTAGATATAATTAACATGTTCCGTTCATTGGCACCCGATGTACTTTTAGCAGCAAATATGTTTGTCCACAGTGTAGAGTGATAATTCGCCCGTGTAATTTCATGCATGTCTAATTGTGTTTTGGTCGTCAGAAATATTGATAAAACAATTGCTGATATACATAAACACATATTGGATTCTGATCTAAAGAATATTTGCATACGTTGTTACATCATGAATTTACATTACCAGCGAAAACAAAAAATGATACATGGGCCACATAAATAGAATCAGGAACTAACATTATTGTACAGTTGTGTTATTATCAGTCATTACACTTAATTCTTAGAATCCTGTGAGGATCCGGGTTAGAACAGGTACCCAGTACTCCTTGCTTGTCGTAAGAGGCGACTAGATGGGGCGGTCCTTCTGATGAGACCGCGAAGCCGAAATTCCGCGTCACAGCAGGTGTGGCATAATAGAGATTCCTCCCTGATGAAAGGCTATAAGCGCCTAGCATAGGCCTAAATTTTGAAGACCTTCAACGGCAATGATGAAGTCTCCATATGAGTGAAAGATTCTCCAGAGAGACGTTAAACAACATACAACCAACCAACTTAACTCTTAGAAAAATTCTTTAACTCGCACGTAATTATAATTAGAAATGGCATTCCTTATATTTACGCCCCAAATTGAGGACCACAATGCACTGTACCACCACTCCCCACCGCCCTGTATTGAGAGGGAAATAACCCGAGTTGCATTTTGAAAATAAAGCTTTAGAGCTCACATCCGGGGAACCTTGAAATTACCCCAGTAATATCCAATCCCCATGTCGATTTCCAACTAAAGCTGAGATACTAGCAATGCATTAATATTAGTATTGTAAAACCCCTCTTTTTAAGATTTAAGTTGGTATTCTTTCATTCGTAATATGAACATCAAATCGCATTCATTTCACATGATTATGGAGAGGACAGTATGTAGTATAGTTTTTGTGTTTTATATGCATGTATATATTATCATAAAAGAGTCTCCATGGCAGAGTGGTTAAAGCATCGCGCTCAAAATCACAAGGACTTTCACCTCTAGTCGGCGCGGGTTCGAATTTCGCTCGCGCCGATATTTGCGAGAAAGTTTACTTTCGGATGGTCGGTGGTCTCTTCCCGGGTACATTGTATCTGGGTTCTCTCTTCCACCAATAAATTGGACGCCAACAGATAAGTGAAAACTTGTTGAGTGTGATGGAACACAACAAACAATATATAAATCACACACACACACACACACACACACACACACACACACACATATATATATATATATATATATATATAAACAACGAAATATCAATTAATCGTACACAGATATGTGAAGTTGACGATAGTGAGGGATCAAATATCATCTCGAAACTTTTATGTCTTCTTTATTGCATTATCTACAAAACATTTCATCACCTCATCGAAAGATAATACCGGTTTGTGCTCAGTATTCAATTAAACAGGCAGTATGTTTTTTTTATTATGTGTTCACAAGTGGAAAAGCAAGCGACATCCAAATAAGGCATGAGATTATCAATTTAAAGCTGCATTGCCATTTTGAGGAAATAGTAATGAAGAACATCTAGAATATATTCTCAGTGTATGGTGATGTTCTTTCAGTGATAAATCATTGTATTAAATTTTCTCTCGTCATTCCACAGAGAAATCTTTCTTCTGCTCCAAACTTCTGTATGATTGCGAGTAAGCAGGTGAAGTCGGTACAATTCGTGCATGGTTTAATCATTATAACATTATTCAAATATCAATGTGTCATTGCCATCAACTTACGCAATATTTTGCATTAGATTGCTAGTGATCAAACTCTAATCTGGTCGTCTCTGAACTTTCTAAGTACACGGTTTATGATAGTTACAGGAGCAGAATCTTAAATAAATTGTCTCCATAAATATGACTTTCAAATTCGTTTGTCAATCACATAAATTCAAAACATTCTGACTTATTTCTCCAAACTCACATTACATTTAGTTTTAGTTTTGTATGGTAAACAGTATTCTATCTCTTTCAGGGCCATAGTCATTGGCTACAACTTGCCAAACTTTGGTTCCAGCAAACTAAATCTTTCAATGGAGCAATTGGTTGGAATCTATAATGGGACCTACAGATACTGGAATGATAGCACATTTTCACAAAACAACAATGATGGTAATTTACCTAATGCCAAAATTGTTGTGATAGCCAGGGCCGATAAATCAGGGTCAACTTCGCTCTTCACTTCTGCACTTTCTTCTGTGGATCAAAACTGGAACGGTGTCTATGGCACATTTTCAAAAGGAATTGATTCCAATGGAGCACCGTATCACTGGAAATCTGACATCATCACTTATTATGGGAGGCAAACGAGAGGTGTTTCTGGTCTGTTATTGTCATTCCAGAATTCTATTGGTTATCTATCAGTTGCCGATGTTCAAGACGGAGTTACTGAAACAGCACTTCTTCGAAATGGAGCCGGTGAATACTCGTCTCCGACATCCTCGGCTGTGCAAAACGCTATGGACTATTCTGCCACTCTGAATCCTACGACACTAACATTTTCTTTGGCTAATAGTGGCGGTACGGGTTCTTACCCAATAGCAGGCTTCACACATTTTATAATTTATAAAACTCAAATGAAAAACTGTGACTCAGCTAAAGAACTTGTTCGTTATATAAACTGGTTTCTGACTGAAGATACCCCTCGCAGTGATTGTGAAGCATTGGGCTTTGCTCCTCTTAGTTACGACATGGTTAACAGGGTGCAAAGTGAGGTGATCGAACAAGTTTACTGTGAGGGACGCAACATGTGGCTTGAAGTGCTGGCGGATAAAGAAAATGAGGGGAAAGTTGTGGATGATTCCTGGAAAACTACCGTGGCTGTAGTGGTTCCTATCAGTATAGTAGTGTTAGGGATTCTGGGCGGATACATATTGTTTCAGAAATTCAAATACTGGAGGCTACTGAACAGGGATGATTGGCTCATTCCAATAGAGGATATCATTTTTTATTATGATAGCAGAAACAACTCTTCAAATCGATCTTCCTCGCTGTTTGCAAGGTCTGCTAGATCGTTACAATCTGCACAAACTACAATGGATCAGAAAGAACTAGATGCTTTAATAGACAAAGTTCTTCAGTGGCCTGGAAAGTGGAAAGGTTATGATATTGGAGTAAGGTTATTAGAAATTCAACAAATGCAGGACCTAACGACACATATGAAACAGGATATGATTATAATTCGTGATAGAATAGCTCACCCAAATGTCGTAAAGTTTTATGGACTCACAATCATAGAAAACGAAAAATACGTGATTGGTGAGTACTGTCGGAAAGGATCCCTAGCAGACCTGTTGCAGGACAATAAAATAACAATGACACTGGATTTCAAACTGGCTTTAGCTTTGGATGTGTGTCAGGGTATGTGTTTCCTTCATCACCAACACCTCATTCATGGAAATTTAAAGGCATGTGTTTGTTTCGTAGATGCTAAATGGACGGTTAAAGTGGGTGATTGGGAGTTTTTAAAACTTTTAACTTTTAACAACGAAGAAAACGCTTTGATTGCTGGAAACGTGTACGAAGGCAGCTTAACCAAGCAGTCAATAAATTCTCGAGAATTCTGGGTAGCTCCTGAAGTATTAAGAGCACATTATAAATGCAAACTAACGCCAGAGTGCGATGTATTCAGTTTTGCAATACTTTTACAAGAAATTTACACACAAGAAGAACCTTACAGCGAATATCTTGGGACATCATCAATAAAGGAGATCCTACATGCAATATGCTCCAGTAATCTGCGTCCAAAGATTCAACTGGATATTCCGGTATCCATTAGACAGATCATGGAAATCGCCTGGACGGATAATCCAGTTAGCCGGCCTTCGTTTAATCAAATACTTCAGCTTCTGAAACGAAACAATCCTTTAAGAAAATCTGTAATGGACAGTGTTATTCAATCAATGGAGGACTATACCAAACATCTAGAAGACTGTGTGGAGGAGAAAACGATTGAATTAGAATCGACCAAAAAGCAGATGAAGACCATGATGTCCAGTATTATACCAGATACCATATCTAACTCCATTTCAAACGGCGAATCCGTTGACCATGACCAGGAAATAATGATGGGAGTAATTTGTGTGGAAATTACCAACGCAAACGACTTTACAAATTTACATTCAAAAGACAAGGTCCAAAAAATGACAGATATGTGTACTTACTTAGATTTTCTTGGAAGCAAGTACTCAGCATTTAGATACAGCTCTTTTGGCACATCTTTCTTGATATTAATTGGAGTGGGAGACATAAACAACAACAAAGGACAGAATGTTGCATTAAAGACTGCACATATGTGTTTAGACATTCTCACCCATGAGCATATAGATGACTCAAACTGTAAGTCCGAGGATTTGTGGATGGTGAGACTTTGTATTGGGGCACATGTCGGCAGAACCACAACGGGAATTGTGGAGACCGATACACCACAGTTTGTCTTGTTTAGTGATTTACCTGACGTTGTAAGAAACCTTGCAAGATCATCAGACGCCTCAAAAATTCATATTTCAATGGACCTACGTGAAATGCTTCTTTCATCAAACAATTTTTCGACTGAAAGATCAGGGTTGCTCATAGTCAGAGTTCGTAAAATCTGTTTTTCTTTATTGTTAACAAGATAATCCCATAATATCAAAAAGTAAAATATAGTATAACATTGTTTTAATGAATTTTAATCTTAAATATGCTAAAATAATTGAATGGTTTCCTCTTCTTCAGACATATAATGATTTCTTCTTTTCTCTAAATTATGGAATGCATTGTATATACCGTCCTTCAAGAGACGTTCTCTCGTTATATTTTATAGGGAGTGGAATACGAAACGTATTGGCTCACCGGAAGAACCATGAAGTTTTCTAACAGTACCATGAACTGCATACTGACAAATCAAAATGCGAAGACTCCAGTAGAAACGAAGGAACAAGGGGAGCCAGGTTACAGTCTCTCTTTGAGAAACCTTGCAGCGCATTCTTTTAATAAAGGTCATGTTCAAGAAATTTACCCACAGCACCATGCAAATACTACAAAGTCAGCACTTGATTGTCGATCACTAGAAAAATGTGAGAAAATGACTATTTTCTCCAATGAAACCCGTCCAATAGAAACCGGTACAGGTAGTCTGAAAATGGCCAACGGAAAGGTTAAAACTGTACATCAGAGGCGGCGAATGAGACAAAGAGCAGAAATGCTTCCGGAAGTAATGGAAGTAACAATAGATATAGACGACAGTTTTGCAGACATTTAATGACTCTCTTCAAAAGTTTAATCTATTTATTTAACAAGTGTTTAATAATAATCTCTGCAAGCCAGAAACGTAAACGCAAATGAATCAAATTTTATATTGAATGTTTGCAGAATTTTGCAGAAATTTATTTGCAAGTGTGAAAAATTCAGAGATTATTTTTCACTTGTGAAAAGTTGTGATATTAAATTGTATAAAGCAGGATAATGATTGCAATTATTTCAAATAATTTTCGCATGTTCAAAAATGTTCATTCCATAATTTATTATTTTTGTGTCCCTTGTTTTATCTGCTAAAGAGTAGAAGCTCTTGTTTTGATACAGCAGGTGAATTTCAAAAAAAAAAAAGCACTTTGTACGTATAAATATATAATTTATTTTGAAAATATATGATGAAACATTTACATGAATATGGATGGTTATGGTAAATAATGACCAGTGACAATGCTGAAGAAGAGTGAACACCACACAGATCGCTTGATCAATTTGTAATTGTTTTTGTGACTAATTGTGGCATCCATCTATGAAATGACGAATTTTGTTACACATGCACAGCAAATCGCATAGAAATTGCACGCAACATCTAGCAGTATACAGTCAGGTATATCTTCCCGGAAATAATGATGCAACCAATAATGATAACAAATTGCGTACGTGAACGGATAACGACATGATATTCCACATATTTCAAGGTTATTTTCTTCAACATTAATGATATTAATCGAATTTTAGTAATTGAATTTCTTGCTGAATTAACGATACCATTTTATATATAGATATATGTAAAAGCCATGGTTTTCAATTATATTCATAATTATTCCAAAGAGTTTTCTGATTAAAAAACTTTTAAGTGCAGGTATTAATATGCTGTAGAACAATGACATTAACGTGACATTACAATGCTGAAACAACAATCATTTTAACATCTTGATGTCAATCTAATCAATCACGTTCAAGAAAGTAGACAGGGCTGTTACATTTTGTTCCCTGAGAAACACGGAAAATTCTAGAAAATTCTGTTTAAAAGAATTCTTTAAAAAATTACTTGTAAATGAAATGTAAATATAAGCGTCAAATGTTTATTTCTTGACATACCGGTATATTGTGCTTATAAAAAGCAGTTGTACAAACAAATCTACTCAATTCGTCTACAGTGGATATTAAGAAATAAACTTATTAAGAAATAAACTAAAGTATATCAAATAAATGCAGTGAAAAATCTACTACCAATTTCAGAGGTTTATAGAATCGCCGATGTGGGATTTCGTACAGATGCAACCAAATGTGTTCAGAAACCGCCCAAATATTTCTCAGTTGGTAAACGTTGCATAAATATTATCCATACTACATTAGAGCACAATTGCTAACTAGTTATGATGTATACTGACGAAACACCACATTGGAATAATTCAACCGCTTTAAACTTTTAACAGCCTTTTTAAATATGATGACCGACAGATGGTTGATAATCACTTTGCTTTGGGATAGTGAATCACTTATCTTTGAAATGATTTGGCAATTGATGAAGACCATAAATTTACTCGTGTAGATTTAATCAAATATAGTTAACTAATATGTGTCTATTATAAATGTGTGTTTCCTATTGCTATACCGATGATGTAAGGAGAAGACTGAACTTATATCTGATCAGTTTCATTTTCTACCAAGCAAAGATGTTCAAACCAATGCAGTTTAACCTCTATAATAGGAACATGAATCTCAATAAAAGCGTATATGGAATGGGTATGTCTTGAAAATGGGAGAAAGAAAAGGTGAAGATATCGAACAGTGATTAATCTCATAATTCCAACAAAGAATACAAAATCAAGAGTAGGTCAGACACGGACATCTTGAAACACTTGAAGTGGGATTAAGTACCTAGGAAGAGTAAGCATCCCCTATTGACTAGACACACCCACCGTGATTCCTATCTTAATCGGGTAAACGGAGTAATCCGTATTCAAAACACTATGAAAAGAACGTCCTAATTATCGATATAAAACATGCGAGTCGGACAGTTTTCGACCTGTGACATGTTGTATTTGTTAATTAGATTGTTATAACGATCTCACAATTTACAAACTATTGACTTTAAAGGAGAATTTTGAAATCTAGAATGTAACATCAACTTGTCAGTAGCCTGTCTCGATTTAAAAAGTTATCATTCTTGTGTATCGAATCAGCTGAGAGACGTAAACAACATATACAGGTGATAGTGGAATATTGTTACATAAATATGGGAAGTAGTCGATAGAGAAGCAGAAGTCACACCATTTATCATAAATTTGAGTTGTACAGTGACTGAGGTCATTATATACAATGGTAATGAGGCATAAATCATTTTCGTACACAAGAACATTCATTGTTAGATATGAAAATCCCCATATTTGCAGACCTCAGAAGAGACCACAATCTGATAAATAAACAAAATAGATAATGAAAAGGCTAAGATAACTAACAGTATTCAATCTCGTAAATCCTATAGAAATTACAAATCAGAGAGATGGGCAAACACGGACCCTTGGACATACCAGAGGTGGGATCAGGTGCCTAGGAGGAGTATGCATCCCTTGTCAACCGGTCACACTCGCCGTGAGCCCTCTATTCCGATCAGGCAAACGGAGCAAACCGTAGTCAGAATCAGTGTGCCAAGATTTGGTATGAAACACATCAGACAGCACTTGACATAAATTGTAAGTTGTACTGGCAAACTAGATCGTTATAACCACCATAAAATTTGCGAAATGCTGACTTTAGACGAAACTGTACAAACCCCTGTAACATCAACTTATTTGTCTGTAGCCCGCCACGATAATATATGACGAAGGATGGCAAGCGTTCCAAGACGGATGGACGTTAAAACCAATCGCATGTCGCTAAAGAATCGAACTTGAAGTCATGTTGAAGAAAATGGAGAGAGAACAAGAATCGCGTGTACTAAAAGTCAGAAAACGTTTCCAACAACATCTCCAGATCCGAGTCAGTACAGTATGAAAATAATAGGATGCATAAGAACATATATATATATATATATATATATATATATATATATATATATATATATATATATAAACATGGAAAAGAAATGGTGGGAACGAGAAGAGTGGATAATGCATGGTTGTACTAATCGAGTTAAACTTGCATTGAACAAGATACAGATTGATTAGGTCTTCCCGCATCCCGCAGTCTGTTGGAATTTCCATGGGAACGGACTGTGTTACTTTATTGGTTGACGTTATTTTATATTCTTACGAGACAGAATTTATTCAAAAGTCTCTCCTTGAGAAGAAAAAAAAAATATCTTGCTGTGGCCATCAGCTCGACATTTACCGGTAGATAAATGACGATGTTTATCTAATAACAATACATATACTCATTTTCACATGCCAATTCGATATATCCCAGTGAACTCCAAAGAAAGACTCCAAATTTCTTTCATACTTGGATATTTATTGAACGTTGATGTTAACGGCAATACAACAACTCAACCTTATGGCAAATAGGAAGACTTCATCTTCTCCATAGTCCACTTCTCATATTTAAGTACCAATATCCTTTGCCGGATTTGGTATTTTTGGTTCTTTCAGCTCTTCCAAATTTGTTCTTGTTTCGGATTTCCAACATTTGTGACTTGAGCATCACTGAAGAGACATTATTTGTTAATTTCAGGCAGAAATGTATGAAAAGGAAATGGTAGCACTAAATATCGCACCTGATTTTGTAAATCACCTCGGAAACAAAAATACAGTAAGACTTGGCTTTTGGAGGATTGGTCACGCTGTTAAACTGCCTCAGAATACCATACTATCAAACATGTCATCATGGACAGTTTCCTTTTTTCTATATGAAAATAATCCTGGTGAATGTGGAGGATTATAACGCCCTAGATACGTTTTATTATGGAAAATTGGAGTGGCGCTGACCTTGATATTTATATAAGATTGGTTTTGGTCTTGGTTTATATGGTTCAAAGGACATGAATAAGGTTGAAATTTGTGATAAAATGGCACATGTACCAAAATTGATACACCCACCAATTTTTATTCCTTTGTAGTTGACGTCAGCTGAGTCTCCCGACTTAAACTTAGTAGATATATAACCACTGGATAAATAACCTTTCGACAAACGGATTATTAACTAAAAGCACCAGACATGGTACCAGTTGAGGTGTGTTTATTTTTTTTTTAACATTTCATTAGAAACTAAGTCAAGACTTTTTTGTTTTACCATTTTTTCAATAAGCTGATTACAGATTACTTTCTCAGAAATTCTAGATCTATAGTCTAATTTTTATGTTGTTTCTTGTTTACAATTCCAATTCGTATGTAGTCTGTGTTACAAGAGTACTGGAAAAGTTAAATAATACACCCTTTACAAGCTTATGTTGGGGCGTTTTCTTAAGCCATGAGTTATAGAAGTTTAATTAATAGTATCAGTTAGCATCAACCACCATCAGGCAATACATTTTCTATTGCATCGTAGGAATAAATGGCCCTATCTTAAAAACTGTGGCAGGAGATAAACAAGCAAATCAAGAGCTCTGTGTACAAAATATTCCCACCACATGCAATGCTTTTCAAACATGAAAAAAATTTAGAAAATTGTTGAGATTAGAATCCTTGCAATACATACATTTTCCAGTTGTTTATATAAAGGTCTTAGCTTGAAAATAGAACAAACCATGCTTTCACTTGCTAATATTTCTTCAATTATTGCTAAGATCAACAACCTGCAATTTTCTCAAACTTTAAAGTAACTCAAAGTTCTTGTCACATGCAGATCTTCAACACTCATACAAACATTCTGTAAAATAAGAAGGTCCTCATTTAAAACTACGAGAGGAGTCATGTACTCTCCATATAACATTAAATTTCTCATAAAAGTAACAAATCTCCTCGAAGGGTGTCGAAATGGATCAAAACTGCAACATGATCTACACTGAACCATAAAGAAGGCTTCCAGCAAGTTTCAGCTTGATATATGACAAAATGAAAATAGAAGCAAAATTATGAACGAGTGGACTGACAGATTTATGAAAAGTATTATAAACTATTGTACGTAAAGAGTTAAAGTGTTTGAGCATGATATTGTGCCCAACGGATTTATTCACCGAATTTTTATTCCACTTCCACAACTCATTCACCAGATCCCCATATTGTTTTGGATTATCCCCTTTTAGTGAGTCTAACTTACCAATTACACTGTTGCGTAACACCCTGTATTTTGCTCTTCTTATCTTTTTTTTTTCTTTTTGGGGGGGGGGGGTGTTATGATTTATAATAATGATTTTAGCTTTATATTTGTTCATTTTATTTACAATATAGAGTGTTGAAGGCTACTTGTAATTTTGTAGCAGAGCAAATGCGCAAAATGTAATGAATTGGTGTTTTTGAATCAGTCCTACAGATTCACTATTAAATATACGTTGTATTTTGATATGAAGCAGGTATCTTCCATGAATATTGGCAATGACAGTCAGATATCGATTCATTGATTGTTTGTTGTTTTCCGCCACACTCAACAATTTTTCAGTTATCTGGTGGCGACCAATTTTTATTGGTGGAGGAGAGAACTCAGATACAATGTACCTGGGAAGAGATCACCAACCTTTCGAAAGTAAACTGGCACACTTTCTCACATATATCGGCGCGAGCGAGAATCGAACCCGCGCCGACTAGAGGTGGGAGACCTTGTGATTTTCAACGCGAGGCTCTAACCACTCGGCCAGGGAGGCCTCCGACAGTCAGATAAGAACGGAATAAACCAGGTATCTTAAAACAGAAGAAACCATTAGATTTTCAGATCAGAGAAGATAATCAACGTTCTAACATCATAACACAACTGAAGCAGTGGCGGATCGAAATTAAGAGTTTTGTGTAACACAAAATACAAACCACTGGCTTTTCTGCATCTAAAAATGCATGTAGCAAACGCTTTCCTTGTATCAGTTCCTTGGTTTATACGGCCCGGTGATGTTAAATCTAGCTGTATGACCATCAACTGAGAATAGACATAAGAAGATATAATCCGTAAAATATTGATCTTTATAAGTCAATAAAATTCTTGTTGAAAGTAGATTCAAGATACGATTCAAAATATCAATTAAGTATTCGAGCGGTTTTAATAAATAAAAGATCATATAAAATATCTAATTTTATACCCACACTTTCTAAATAAAGTTCAGTTTTATTTCTGTTACCATGGTCCATCCGTCTGTCACACTTTCTTCTTTCTCCTCAAACTCCTCTTTTGTATTTAGCAGTGACCAATTACTCTTTTGGAATATGATAGGTGGTGTCCTGAAGATGTGTAACAAGGTTTCAGAATTTTCAATGATTTTTTTCTAAAATAAATTTTAAAAAAACTTGGTTCCCAGAACTCATACATTTTACGCAATAGTTAAATCATCGTTCGGAAGATGATTGGTTATGTCCTGTAAGTGGGAAATAAGATTTTGGAATTGTCATTTTCACTCCGGTAGACAAATGGGAGGGATCGAAAGTAACATTTTTTCTACAAAACCTTGGTTCCCAGAACTTCTCTTACATTTACACAGTTGCCAAATCATCTTTGGAATATGATTGATGGTGTCCTATAAATGTGCAATAACGTTTAAGAATATTCAATTTCACTCTGGGGCCCAAATGGGAGTCGAAAACGACGTTTTTCCCCCTCCAAAAACCCTGATTCCCAGAACTCCTCCTACAATTTACGCAGTAGCTAATCATATTTTGGAAAATAATTGATGGTGTCTTAATAGATGTGCAGTAAGGTTTCAGAATTTTCATTTTCATCTTAGAGACCAATTAGGGGTTGAAAATGATGCTTCTTGGTAAAAAAAAAATAAAAATAAACCTGGTTTCCAGAACTCCTCTTACATTTTATGCAGTAACCAAATCATCTTTTAGAAGATGGCGTAGAAAACCAAAGAACAAAAACCTGGTGCTCAGTACATTGTGTCATGTGCAACAAGAACATATTTGATTTAAGGGTTGGAATCTCAGCCATTTTAAAGATATTTATGCAATCAAAAAATGATAGGAGCTAGAATGATCCCGGAGCACCCAATGCATCTTGATAAGCGCAGCAGGAATATATGGTTTAGGGGTCAGGACATCAATTGTTTTAGATGTACTTCGGCAATTATAAAATAGGGTTTGGGGTAATGCCAGGGCACTTACACAACAAAAGTGCTCAATGCATCTTGACATATGTATGCAGCAAGAATATATATGGCATAAGGTATGTTATCTGGTAACGTTTTTGGCTTCTTTGAGCACCGAGTTTTTGTTTACCTCCCAAAAGATTATTTGGCTACTGCATAAAATGTAGGAGGAGCTTTGGAAACCACGTGTAACAATAGAAAGCATCGTTTTTCGACCATCAAAAATTATTGCAATCTACAGGACACCATCAATCATCTTCCAAAATGTGATTTGGCTACTGCGTAAATAGCAAGAGGAGTTCTGGGAACCAGAGCGGAGGGGGGGGGGGGGGGGGGGGGGGGGGGGGAGACAAAAACCGTAGGGGTATAAGATCTATATATGCTATCCTCACTGTGCTTTTATTGCGATTCTCATTTATTATAGTTCAACACATTAATCAAAATTCACATTTTGCAATCTGCCATGGGTTAACGTGTCAAACACTTTTGAAGATTCAATAAATTTTTAAAACTATCCCATAGAATTTCTGAAAACCTGCTTACCAAACCATTTATTTTATTGTTTGTATCATATTTGTATTATATAATTCAATTTTTGATCACTGTCACATTCACAGTTTTTGTTTGTTTATTTTTATATACTTTAGTCTGCATACCTATATCTCGATTAAACTGTGTGCATAACATACATCTACAATGAATCATGAAAACAAAACATGCAACCCCCCCCCCCCTATACAATATCCTATCTCTAAATCAATTAAAGAAGGTGTCAAATTCTATAAAAGATGTGTCTATTTCAATAAGAATTTCAACCTATTTCTAATTGGATTGAATCAATTACATTTATTCATAGAATTTAACCTATCTTTAATTCGTTTAGGAATATTGTGTTCTATATTTCAAAGCTTTAATTTGAAAAGATAGATTAATAAAATTCCAAGACTATTTTACTTTATTCAGGGTACAACTTTCACTGAACAGAAACAATCACAACAAACCCCCATATATTAATACTAATACTTGTACTTTTTTACTTTTCTTCAGTTAAGGCTTCAAAACTCCAATGTCTGATTTTTAGTTTCAAATTCACTATAAATATCTTACATCTACCCGTGCTTGCACGGGTTAATGTCTTGTCATTTTCTAAAGAAAACTGATAATCTGTTCGAGAAAATGTACGTAGATTTGAAGGTGATATAGAAAAAAATAAAGAACATTGATTCTAATCTGAGGGACTTGATCAAAAACGGAAAAATATAAAATGAAGCAGATTAGATTTATGAAAATAAATCAAAAGGAACTAACATCAGATCGAAAACAAAATGGCTTAGAAAAGGTGAGAAAAATCCATATTGTTTTCTTACATTAGAAAGGAAACTTCCAAGAAGGTTAACTTAGGGTCAAATTAGGCCTGTTTTCAGAGTTTATGATTTTATGCCTAATGCTCTGTAGAGTTATACAATTTTTATATCCAGTAAATATGTACATGCATGACGTATAATTTTGGTGATATGAAGTAGCAAAGTTGGCATGTTTTGTAAGCTTGTAAGGTTGCGTCTTGGATATCAATGTCTGATGACGTTTTCTCAATTTTTATCCAGAAGAAAAGATAGTTCAATGTACCTTGTTATTTAAAAGCTTTGGAGTTTTAAAAAGTCATTCTCAAATATTTTGCGTCCCTAAATTTAATTAACCATACCGGCAATCGTATGAACAGTGGAATAATGAATTACAAAATGACTTAAAATCAATCACAGTAATATATTTTTATTGTTCACATTTTCATCAACTTTATTTAAATGTTGAATTTAAACAGAAAAAGAACTTTAAAGTTTTTATGTCTCTGTGGTCAAAAACATAAAATTAAATTATTTAAATATTTAAAGTAATACAAGCTGTAACTGACGGTAAATGAATTGAAAAATAAAAGATCAAATATAATACATGAAACATATTGGTGATTGAATGTATGTATTTTCATTGAGTCAGAGTGAACCTGAAGCAATAAACCCGTCAAATCAGCAGAAAATGACGAGGTAAGTAATCAGCAGAAAATGACGAGGTAAGTAATCAGCAGAAAATGACGAGGTAAGTGCCCCCCGCCCCCCTTTTTTTAAAATTATGTCAGAACTTCATTGAAATTTTTAAACTAAACTTAACTAAATTGTCATCATTGCAATTGCTTTTCCTGAAGTTAATTTATTTTCATGTGCAAAGACAAAATTGGCGGACAAAGGGAAGTAACTTCCACCAAAATACCGTTTATCGAAAACTATCTATACTGGATAACAGATCTATGTAACCCCCTTCTGTAACATATGCATGTAATTATTATTATACGAATACACCAAAATACTGCTGTTCATGGTAATGTATCAAAGTAAATTTTAATATTAGGCCTATTTGTTGAAATGTGATCATTTACTGTTGTGATTAAGCCTTCTGCTTTACTCGGTTCGTCCCAGCCTGGCCAAGACCGCAGTCGATTAGTTCGAACTGTCAACAGACACATTGTACGTTGAGGCTGTCCATCAAGTTGCATAGATAGAGGATCTTGAACGAGTGCTTATGGCATATGAAATTTATGAAATGGGTTGCCAGATTTAATATTTCTAGGGCCTTGGCGAAAGAAATATTTAAATCCGGTAACAAATTTCATAATTTCAAATGTCACAAGAACGAATGTAAGATTCTATTTATCACACAACTATCAATAAACACACATTTTAGTTACTTTCCATTTCATGTTTCTGTATAAGGAAGTGATTTTTCAGCCTCTTTGCATCGCCTGAAAATGTCCTTGAGCGGAAGAAATAAGATCTAAAGATAAACACGTCAGCGTGATAGCTAAATTGAAATTTCAATTTTAAGATTTTAAGTTTTAGCTATGTCATTATATAACAACAGCAAATAAAACAGGAATAAATATGACATGGTTGAAGAACGTTTTTAATAAAAAGTTTGTATCTATCTGAGCACGCGCTGACCTCACATGACTGCATAATTTGCATTGTTATTAACCTGTGCTAGGAGTTTATATCGTTTTTCCGAACCTGCGTTATCAACCTGAAACAATACTGTTGTGTGATAAAATACGTTTTACATGCTATTGAATATTGGTGTCGTTGGTTGAAACTTTGTGCAAGTTAATTACGTCTCTAGCCCGCCGTTTTTCGGATAAAAAAAAGTCGCATTTCCTAACGTTGTCCTTCGTAACTTCCTGTCTGTAGCTTTGATATTAGATATTTTTTCATCAATTGTAGTCTACTTCAATAAAGCCTCCAGGGTGGACAACCCATAAACTTAAATTAAAACTTAATAATTAGCAATAATTCACCGTGGTAACCTCTTACATTTGGTAGGATAAAGAAGGGAAACTTGATTGTTCACCGATTGACCTTTGGCTGACCCCCAAAGGGACGTAACTCGTGTAGAATATCTATCGCTATCGTTTCAGATAAAAACATGAATAAAATTGAATTACAATGATCACATGAATTAATAAACAGGCGGTTGTATTTCTTTATATCGTATCTGTACTACATAAATAAGGCAATGTTTAACTTGACTTATCTGTCGCTCACATGTGTAATTTTAGTATTAAATGTCACGGTTTGCAATGGCGGGCTTCCCGGAAATGTCGGTTTTATGATTTCTTAATCAAAATATTTGTTTTAACGCACGAAAATATCACCCATCACCTTGCTTGTGCACATATCAAAATATTGACAAATATAAGTAAAATTTGAAAGTTTTTGATAAGAAAAAGCGATCCTTGTAAATTTGGGAGTTAATTATTCTGTGATGTGACGTTTGGGCACCACCATTTCGTTTCTATGTTTAAAGAGAGGACGTTGTCATCTTCTACTTTTTTTTTCATTTTACTAGGCCAAATTTATAATATGCTAAGCGTACCTTGTTCTTTCAAATGCTATTAATTGCATTAAAAATCAACGTACTGAAAGGAGGTGACGCATGACTATAAATATTTGTGGTTCTTCACCTACCGCTGGTGACGCCTCAGTATGATTGAAAAATTCTCGACGGGACGTAAAACAAACAAACAAACAAACAAACCATAGATATTGGAAGCAGTTAAAGATTGAGAATTTAATCAATTAACATCAAAATTGAATAAAAAGAGGATTTTTGTTGTTGAAAACTTTGATTCAAACAATGCAAATTCTAATGATATTATGAAATGTAAGCCAATGATTGACAGAACAGAATTGATTCTTGTATAAAAGAACTGAGTATTGAATTATCATACTGTAAATCTCAATGAATGAAAGCATTTACAGAAAATAGGAAAAATATGCAGAGAAAAAAATCGACAGAAAAGTTGGCACATTTACAACATAAAACAGTGTATCTCATCTTTGAAAAGGATATAAAAATGTAGATTATCATCAAGTATGGTGCTTTTGGGGGGGATGGGTGGGGGTGATTGATCTCACAAGACACATATAAAGCGCTGAAAAATAAATTATATAAATACAGGTACAGGTAGTGTCCGGTAAACTAGCGTAGGGAATTCAGTTTCCAAATAAGAGAATAACAAATAAAATCAATGTAAAGAATTAAAAACAACTCTTGAAAGTATATAGTATAAACCAAATGTGCCATATACTAGTACAAGAGAAACACGAGTACTTAAAAATAAATTATTGGGGGTGGGTGGGTGAGAGGGGTTATTTTGTTTTACCTGTACTAATAATATATTAATCACAAATGCTCTTGTGTTTTCCTCACATATTATCATACAAAACTATATATACAAAGCAAACCAGGAACAAAAATTCTGTGCAGCACTTATATGGGGAGATAGAGGGTTCGAATCCACCACCACCGTTAATGCCTGCTAATCAGGAGAGAAATTCCTTTTGCTTTTAATATAATAGACATTGTACCTTACTGTACTTTTCATATTTGAACTAAAAAATCACCTCACCTTTTAAGGGTCTGTAACTGCATATTTTGCAAACTTTCATTCTAAAATATAGAGCACCGCTAAACCGGTACATGATACGAGCGCATAAGGTATTGGCCCTGGGACTTGAACAAGTCTATCGCATAGAGAAATTCATGGCCAAGGAAATGAATGCTGGTAAAACTTTGGATCAATGTAAAAGGTTTAACTGAAATCCACGGAATGATTTGCAGTGATTTGCGAATTCAGGGTATTTTGCATAGAAATTCCAAGGTTAATTTTTTTCCACAAACAATGGAGACATCCTTCAACAGTTTTGGGGCAGCATTCACCTTGTAATATGCACCACTACACATTGTGATCTTTCCTTGTACCAAGTTTCATTCAAATACACCAAAGGATTTAGGTAGAGTTGCGAAGACAAAATATTTTGCATAGAAAAAAAAAGGTCCAAGGGCCATAACTCCTTTAAAGAAATTGGACAGTGTTCTCCTTGTAATATGCACATCTGCACATTGTGATCTTTCTTTGTACCTAGTTTCATTAAAATCCCCCAAGGGTTTAGAAGGAGTTGCGAAGGCAAAGTTAAGCTTAAGGGAACGGACGGACAGACAGACGTCAGCATATTTTTTTTTTCCGGACAGCTACAGTTCTGCAGATATAACATATTTTGGAGTAATGACCTTCAACCATGAGATTATTTATATCCACCCGTCCATGCACAGGTTAATTTCTAGTATTATTTTAACAACAAACATGTAGGTAGTAAAATATTAATATCTTTATCTCAATAGATATAGCTTGTAAAACATTGCAATATTATACAAAACTTGATTTACATGAAAAAAAATCTTGATTTATATTCGATAATTTTATTACTCATCTGCAAAAGTTTTCGCATATGAATAACAAGATTATTTAATATGCATCGATAAATTCGTATATGAATAACACGAGTATCGAATATAAATCAAGATTATCAACTATATATCAAGATTTTTGCGTATAAATCAACATTTATATAAAATTAAAACGATTTAAAGGCCATAAATAGATTTATACGGCCACTTTAAGATGACAAAATCAGAAATCTATAAATCCAGCTATTTTCGAATATATAACCCACATCGGTAATTCGGAAATGTATAGAATGATTGATTTTATACACTTGAAGTAACATTATTCGCCAACGAAATAATCTAAATGTTACAACTTATTTGTATGTGAGTAATAGCTACATAGCTGTAGCTCTCCGACAAAATAATTACGTTGACAGACTGGACGCTAACGCGGGTTATTTTTGATTGTTGATTGATTGTTTTCACACTCAACAATTTTTCAGTTATCTGGTGGCGTCCAGTTTTTATTGGTGGAGGAGAGAACCCAGATACAATGTACCCGGGAAGAGACCATCGACCTTCCGAAAGTAAACTGGCAAACTTTCTCACATATATCGGCTCGAGCGAGGTTCGAACCCGCGCCGACTAGCGGTGAGAGGCCTTGTGATTTTGAGCTCGATGCTCTAACCACGGAGGCCACAGTTATTTTTGCAATACTTACTACCTTCGTCACCCGTTAAAACAACAAAAACATTTTATTGTTTAGATAATTAGATAACATTCATTCATCCTTTTTTTTCCTCTATTACAAAGATTATCAACATATTTACAAAGGATAAACTATACTTTTACATTACCGGCGACAAAGTTAACAAATAATATATTGTACATTCAAAAACAAGTATACAAAGGAAATAATGAGATCGGATTGTGCTAAATACTTACAGTAGAATAGAGGTCAGGCTAGGGCAGTCCTTTTACGTGCTTTGATGTTTGCACAGTCTATTGTAGAGTGCACAAGATGTGACTATGTGCTTAATGTTTTAATTTCCTGAAATTGATGATTTCCGAATGTGAAAGGGCCGTCAGCGTGGGGCGTCCGAGAAGAGTAAGGAATATATCGTATTCTGGCTGTGCACAAAGTTCAGCTTCCAGGTGTACGCCGTATAAGTTTGATATAGAATTCCACCATACAGTATCAGGGTTGAAAGTAACGAAGCGCCATTTGCAAGCATATTTGTAAGCAGTGTTCATCATAGATTGGAGAGCGGATTGGGGAGAAAGCGATGCAAGCAATGTCGTCTGCAAGAGTTGGAGAATGGTAATCATTGTCGAACACCGTAGGGTAGTTAGTGTTGAAGAGTTGAAGTTCGTCTAACAGATTGTTGATGAATACAAGAAGGTTGATAGAACACCAAACTGCCGAACGCTTTGTTGGATGGGGAACCAGCGTGATTTAGTCTGATTGACAATTACAGTGTTATACTGACAGTCGTCAATAACCTTCCATATTTTGCCTCTAATACCTAAATTGTGCAACTTAACCATTAGTCCTCTTCTCCACACAGTATCGAATGATTTCCTTGTGGCCAAAAAAGCCTATGTATACATTAATGCCCATTTCTAGATTGCGGTACAGAATTTCTTGGAGGTTAAATGAGGCAGTAAGACATCCTAACTCTTTCTGAAATCCTTGCTGCTGTATAATTATATGGAAAAGTTTACGTGAGAGCTAAAGAGAATATTTTCTCAGATAGGACCTTTTTCAAAAATTTTTAAAATGGATGGTAATAGGGCAATAGAGCGGTAGCTGTTTACAGTATTTTTTGTTTGTTTGTTTGTTGTTTTTTGCGTATTTTTTTTGGTTTTTTTTGTTTTGTTTTTTTGTTTTTGTTTTTTGGTTTGTTTTTTTTTTTTTGTTTTTTTTTTTTATATTTTTTTTTTTAGGTTTTGATCCTCCTTTGAAGATGGGCACTATTAATCCTCGTTTCCACTGTGATGGAACACAACCAGTATTAATAAAAGCGTTGTACAGATTGCAGATTACCGGAGAATATGTTCGTTTGTGTTGTTATAGGCGCCCGGTGCTTTCCTGCGTTTAAGTGATGATATGGCAGTAATGATGTCTTCACGTGAAATAACAATTAGATTTCCTGTGTTGTTATCTGCCTTAATACGATTGTATTCCATATCGGTTAGACTTTTAAATCCTGGTCGAAGGAATTGTTATCACTCTGGTGCTAAATATATATTTTGATAAAAGTCCGCAAACGCGTTAGCGATGTCTTTTGTGTCAGAGTGGGTTTATCCGTCGGTGTCACTAATTTCGGGGTAGAGTCGGGAAAATCTAGGTCGTCTTAAGCTTCGTTTCACTAATTTCCAGAAAAGACGTAAGTCAAGTTCTTCATGTAATATAATGTCAAGTTCTTTCGAAATTTTTTAGCTCAAATAAATCGTGTCCTTGCCCATTTCAATAGAACAAACAGATCATGAAAGAGCCACTACATCCCATTTTCCATATTTCAACCAAGTGTTTCTTTTTAAACACGTATCGATAGTATGCTAAAAATCATATCGATACTAACAATTTGGAGCAATGTGAATGCGTCAATTTGCTCTTAAAAGATTACCGAGAATTCAAAGATTTCTTCATGCTGACACCGACATTTTACATCATGTGATTCAGAATGACAGCAAACATGTTGTGAAGAAACTTATTTGAATACCCCTTAAGGGGTGCACATTCGCTTTTCAAATATGGGGTTATTCCCTGCTTCTTACAAGCAAGTAATTAAAAATCATTATTTTAACGGAAACCCTTCCAGGTCCCAATATTGACCAAACAATGTTTTTTTGGGGGGGGGTTTTTAACGTGTGACGTGTTCAGATAAAAATAGCATTTACTTTTAAAGCTCTCTATGTGTGTGTCGTAGCTCACGACTTATCAAACGATCATAGTATTCCTCACGGAATTTTTTTTTGTTTGCCTATAAGTTGTACCTCGTTCTATTTTATACCCTTTTCTCGCATAATCTGTCAAAATTCTGGGTCTAGCCATTGTACGCTTCCTCGCACTGGACGCCATGCTGCACTGTTTAACGTCTGTGCGCATACTCCGACAGGAAGAGTCTCAATGTATTTATTTAAAGGCCGTCAAAAAGTATTAATTGTTACCTTTAAACGAGAATTTTCAACTTTAGAAATGTGTTATTTTCGCAAAGTTTATATACTTAACTATGCAACAAAATTTGAAAAAGCTGTGGGAGAATTGATATTTCATGATTTTTGCGCAAAATGAGTTGTCTTTTGTGGATATGTTGAATTGAATATACATCACTAATTAGATAATAGTTCTATCTAAAATAATTATTGCGCCCATCAATTGAATTGTAGTATAGGAGAGAAGAAAAGTTTAATTTAGGCTTGACTGGGAATTGAACTCGGGACCCCTGCTTTAACCACTGCGCTACCCAGGCCGATATCCCCGACTTATATAACCCTAACTGCTACTACAATTTCCTTCCTCCTTATGTTGTCTTCGCCACTGAAGACACACAAGTCATATTCTTTTAGCCCCTACAGTGGGCGAGGGTGGTCACTTTAGGCCGTTCATTACTTACTGATTTTGACTACGTATTACCCCGTTTACCTGATCCCTTGAGGATCTGGATTAGAATAGGTCCTCAGTACCCTTTAATTGTCGTAAGAGGCGACTAAATGGGGCGATCCTTCGGATGAGACCGCAAAAACCGAGCAGGTGTGACACGATAAGGCAAAGGCCTTACGGCGCTTGTTTCACAGAATAAGCAAATTATATAACATAGCTTGCCTATTCATGAAAGAAGCGCCTGTTGATTTATGAGGTAGATTGGTTTTGGCTTGTTGTAATTTTTTTAATCTACTGAGTGGGTGTAAATACACAAATTACAATGTGACAACTTATTGTAATTTTTGTATAAAATTTACACCCGCCCGTAAATTCAAAAATTACAATATGACAGTTACTTGAATTCTTCTCTAATGTCTTGATAAAAAGCAACTAATACTAAGTGTTAACGTGGAGTACTAATTTGATACCAATGTACTGATCTGTATGCAGGTCGTAAGCTACTTTAAAGAGATGGGATCCGCCTCTTCATTTTTTCTGGTTTAATAACCATGTGACCCGGAAGCTGCCAGGTTTATTTTGAGGAAGTGAAACTCGTGTTCTGCTAAGGGGAATATTGGGAGAATCAAACAAGGGAAGAAATTTTTGTAGATCTTCTTTCTTTGCATTTTATCCACGGTGAAAAACACAGTGATGGCAAGTAATGAACTCGCTCAAAAACTTAACAGGCGAAATGAAATTAACGAGGGAGGTGAAACAGCTGAACTGCCATCCATGAATGTATGGAACCCTTACACCGAATTTAAAGAGTTTAGTCGTAAACAAATACAGGATTTCCAGAAGACATTTAACAAGTGAGTAATTATCTGTGATGTGAAACACGTGTCATTGTTTTCAGATGTAGTTAACTTGCTTTCATTTAAAGATTTATAGGGCCTAGTTTATAGCAAAAATATTACGATCACTGGCAAAGTGGATGCTAGAACTTTAATTGAAGGCCTACACCGCCTACATCAGCTGTGCATGTAGATAGGATATCCTGTATGAGTGTATCTCTCTCTTAATATAGAACAGTTAAATGTAACGCATTGCATATTGTTTATTTATTAGAGGCAAATTTATTCATACTTTGGTTAAAACTTATTTCGTGTATCAGTCATTAATGACTTGATCTAAATAATGCACAGTGCAGTACAAAGAAAATAAAATAATGAGCTAATTAATTAACATAATTATTATCTTTTTCTATACTAGCGCATTGTTTCCTTATTGGTGATGAAAATTAAAATTTTTAAAATTAAAAATCAAAGTTAAAGACAAAGTAACCCAGACACTACCTTTAAATTATGACCATGCTGAGTTGAATAAAATTAAATTCACTATGTGGAAATCTCAAAAGTACATTCCATCTGAATATCTTTTGAGAGCTTACATCAGTGAACATATAGGCCTGTAGTCAGTATTAGAAAGTCTGTAAATTAAAAATAATTGCCTTGTTGCTATTGCACTATACAAATATAGAAGGAAAGCAGAGTGTCCATGGATTAGATATAACTTCGGTTTGCAGGTGGTACACCTTTTCATGGCAATGTAGTAGTTTAGCGATCTATCCACTAAGCTTTCTAGGTCAATATTCCCAGTCCATATGCCGTAGATGCAACCAATTTTGCCATGTTTTATGTTATGGTTTATCAAATTTGATTGCATCTGTAGGGGAAAACTTAATAATAACTTAGTGTAATGCCTGACTGTGTTATGAACAGTTCAGTATGGGACAGTTGTGTTACAGGTTTGTAGCTGGCCTAATATGGTTTATACATGTACATGGTCAATAAATTCCATATGGGAGTTCCAGCTTTGTTCTTGCAGGAGGTAAAATATCTGCAAATATTTCATAGCTGGACTGGGAATTAACCTGAAACCTCTTGTATTGTATACTAGTCAGGTGATTTTACCATTGAACTATCCACAGTTCATTCATGTATTCAGTTTGGAGAGAATAAAATATAATTTCACGTATTTGTTTGAATGACATTTTCCACTGGAATATATTGATGTTAATTAATGAAGTCTATTTATGCAAACCCCATAAGTCAGGCAAATACCTGTTCCTCTTGCTGTATAGGCATCAGACATTGCATTTTGTTTGTTTTACGTCCCGTCGAGAATTTTTCACTCATACTGAGACGTCACCAGCTGTAGGTGAAGTACCACAAATTTAAACCTATGCTTAGCGCTCAGGGCCGTAGCAGTGAGGGTTCTTTAACGTGCCAATGCCTACCGTGATACGGGACCTCCGTTTTTAAGGTCATATCCGAGAGACCCATGATTCTCACATCTAAATGCCAAGTGTTTGGCAAAGGAGCAATCACTACCTATTTTTCGTCTTAGGTTTGGCGCGGCCATGGCACGAGCGGGGCTCGAACTCATGACCTCCTGGTTATGAAGCGACCGCTCTAACCACTGAGCTACTGCAGCCGGTTACATTGCATTTTAATACTGGTACAAGAAATCAACAATACATTACTACTGAATGGCAGGCTGCAGTCATAAGACGTATAAAAACTGACCCCAAGATGGAAGAAGCTTTAATCTGTATTAATAGGGATGCATAATTCTCCAAGATTCAGAACGTAACTTTATAAATCTTTGTGAAATTGTGCACAACATTATAGTTGTACATATGGAATCCATATATTTTATGCACTGTGAAAATGACAAACAACCTTAGAAGTGTCAAAGCCACATGTTATTTCTACCAAAAAATACAAAGAAACATTGTGTCACAATGAGGAGGAACAGATGATGATCCAAAGGCATTTAAAAGGTTGCTTTATTTCAGTCATTTGTTATTAGATTAATTTTCATGCTTAAAAACCTAGTTCACAGTTTGCCTGTTTGGTTTCCATGGAGCATGTAACCTGGCTGTATCTACCTTGCTATGTGGTTTCCATGTGATGGCAGGCAGTGACTGCAAGATTCTCAGATCAAACTTGATGCTTCCCATCTCCTGTGATCTGATGAGCCACGTCTGTCAACTCAACGTGATCTGATTCTTCAGATCAAGTTACTGTAGTAATATATCAAACATCTGTCAATACCAGTCCTCTGTGATGATAATGTAAACAGACACTTTAGGAGTGATATGATTAAAAGTATCATCTATACTTTTGATTTGTGCCTATGGTACATAACATATACATGTTTGCTGTTTATATCTGTACGTGCAACTTGGTGAGCTTGGGTGTGAACTTGCCATAACAAATTTAAATCAAACTGTATGTTCATGTCAAATGATTTGAACTATACTTTTTCCTTTTTTAGCTCAGTATTTCTATATTTGGGTAAATTGCTAATATTATTTTCAAGTTGAAATATATTTCTTTTATTTACATTCTGCTTTAATTTCTGTCTGAATTCATTAAGCTGTTAAGATGGATTAATATATTTACCTGTTTCCATCTACACTGCATTCATGAGGAAATTGACATCATTACAATTTGTAGAGATGTGAAAGGCAAGATCATTGAAATTGTGAATATTTAACAATGCTCTATGTAATTTTACCCACACGTACGTAATATTGTAGGTATGATGTAAGTAAAGACAAGTTTATTGACTTCAATGAGTTGAAATTGATGATGGAGAAAATTGGAGCCCCACAGACACATTTGTCATTGAAGGCGATGATAAAGGAAGTGGATGAAGATCATGATGACAAAATCAATTTCAGGGAAGTAAGTCCACACAATTAAGTGCAAGAATAAGACATATTCCAGTTGTTTGGTTTATGCCACTAGTAGTTTAAATTTCTTTCCTGTTTTTATCTCTAAAGAAGTTTATATAGATTTTTTCCTTGTCCTTTAAGGATTTTAAGGTAGTTCTACTCTCATGTGACTTATCAAAATTAATGTTTCAAAGTAGATAAACTATATTGATTTCCACTTGATATAGTTTAATTAAAAATAACCAAAGAAAATATATCATTTGTTGCCACATTTTAAAAGATTTTCTACATTGTGATAATTTACAGCACATGTACTTGTACACGTTTAATACTGGATAGAAAAAAATAGGTCACCTAATTCTTATTCATAGAATTGAAATGTTCATATGGTAACAGGAAAAAAATGACACTAAATTAGAGGTGGTTTTGTCATGTAATTGCCATATCTGGGTCTTTGCTCTACAAATTCAAAAAATTGTTACCATACAGATTTTGTTAACTTGAGACAAAACTTAGAAACTGTAAAAGGGGTTGCTTTAGCTGTTGTTATTTGCCCTTGAAAATCAAATCTTCATAAAAAGTTAGAAAGTGGTCCGTATAGCAAGGTTTAATATAGCGTCATATATTTCCTTCTTCCAAGTGTGAAATCTGACTTCACTGAAACGATAGTTGGGGTTTTTTTTATTATTTGGTTGGTTTTTTGTTTTTTGGGGGGTTTTTTTGTTGTTTTTGTTTGTTTGTATTTGTTTTGTTTTTTTAATTGTTGTAAAATTTGGAACATCTGATATGGTCCACATGAATTCACCATCACAGTTTTTAAGTACAATTAAATTATGTAAAACAGCACAAGTAACAATTGTGAAAGTGGTCATATGATGCTGACCTATAATTTTGAAAGCTATTTTATTGAAAAATTAGCATATTGTATAATTATGATGTCATAATTAGAATACTATGTCTGCAACTTAAACAATATTCACTATTTCTATTATTGTGCACTTAAACATGCTATAAGTTAAGATTTATCTGACTTAGCAATTTTAGTATATATGATTAGTATTTAGGGCAGATTTTTATAATCGTAGCACTAAAATGTTCTTTGCACTTTCCTGAAAAATTATAATATCTCTTGGTTGATAAGCTATGCATATTAATATCAGTGGTCAGTGGTAGAGTGTTCTCTTTGTAACCAGGAGGTCAAGAGTTCAAGTCCCACTTGTAAACATAGGTAGTGATTAATCCTTCACCAAATGCTCAGCATTTAAAAGTGAGCATCATGGGTTTTTCAGATCAGACCTTAAAAACTGTTACGGCCCTGAGCACTAAGCATAGGTCTACATTTGAGGTACTTCACCTACAACTGGTGGCATTTCAGTATAAGTGAAAAATTGTCAATGGGACATGAAACAAACACTCAATCAATTGATATCAGTGCCTTTAAATTCTATATATCAAGTATCCTGAATACCTACGTAGGTTAGGTCTAGTCTCACAGACACATTATTGCAGGTTCAATTTTCTTTTGAAGTGAGTGTAACTTCAAGACTTTTGTTGAAAGAAATTTACCTCATTATAATTAGGTTTCACTACATAACATATGAAATGTGAATTTTGTAAATCTTTCACTACACTCTATTGACTCCTTCAATTAGACAGATCGTCTCAGAACAAGGACATGTGTATTTTGATTTGATCTTAATGCTATAAATATTCTGCATATCATCTAGCAAAATTTATAATTTATTATTAATGGATGTGAGTAGCATTCTTGTTTTACAAAACAAGAAAATAGCTAAGAAAATATTAGATGGCTGGATGTAATGTGGGAATCTTTCTGTTTCAGTTTCTGTTAATTTTTCGTAAAGCTCATGCAGGAGAATTAACAGCAGGAAGTGGACTGATGGACTTGTTTGAGAACATGACTGAAATAGATGTCGACAAAGAGGGTGTCAAAGGTGCCAAGAACTTCTTCCAAGCTAAAGTGAGTCATAAAAATAAATGAAAGATATTTCCTGTTCTTAACTTCAGAGAGGATGCTAAATTGTCTTGTGCTTTAGTTGAGTGCTATGCAATAGTTTAATTACTGTGTGTATCTGAAAAGGTAATGGAAATATGTGCAAGTCGGTCATTGTAATGTATAATGCATCATGTCATTTGGGAGCATATTCACTTAAAATGTGATACAAATTAAAATACTAAATAATACTCAGAAATATTGATGTTAGGAAGAGAGGAAGGATATTGTCCTGTAAATGTCTCTTAATATTTTTATATCTTACTCACACCCTTGATCACAGTATTATACAATTATTGTATGGTTGTGTGGTTAACTCATGACTATACGGACATAATCAACCGATGCTTGATCAGATTCATATAGTCATGAGTGGACCTCTTCTAAAGTCAATAACTGCTTTATTAAGTAATCAGGAACTTTACAACAGTTTTTACATATTTTTTTTTCACCTTCAACACATCTCAATATGAGTAAAAAATTCTCGACTGGATGTAAAAGAAACAATCAATCAACAAATAAAAAATATGCATTATAACACATTATACCAATAATTCAACAGTCAAAACCTGGGAACTGTTTAGTAAAAATTATAAAATGTATTCTCAATTTTTAGCTCGCCTGAGCTAAAAGCTCAAGTAAGCTTTTTTGATCATGTTTTGTCCATTGTTCATCTATCTGTAAACTTTTAACATTTTTTACTTCTGTAGAGCCATAGAGCCAATGATTTCAACCAAACTTTCCATAAAGAATCCTTGGGTGAATGGGATTTAAAGTTTTCAAATGAAGGATCACACCCCTTTTTATAAGGGGGATAATTAAGAAATAGTGAAAATTTTGTGGCATTTAAAAAAAAAAAAAAATACATTCTTCTCATGAACTACTGGACTAGAAAAGACAAAATTTATATGAAAACTTCCTTAATGAATGGAGATTCAAAATTGTTCAAATCATGGTCCCCGGCATCTTCACTTGCCAAAGGTGACAATATATGGTGTTTCTCTTTCTAGAGAAACACCATGTATCGTTACCAGGGCCTAACTAGGGGATCCAAGTTTTACATGGGGATACACAGGAAATAAGCAATGTTATCAATAGCAGAATGGGGCCTTAATATGGGATCAGAATATGTTTCATCAGCAAAAATAAGATCTTTTAATTTACTTAAAATCCACTTTGATGTCATTCTTTTGTTTGAATGCTCCATTACTTTTCAGGAATGGAGAGTTTCAAACAACAAAGGAATTATTAATTTTCTGTGCACTTGAATTTCACTTTTTCTATTATCTCTAACTACCCTCTTTCCATGTGAAATTTATAAGAATGAAACGCAAATGTATCAAAGTATTTTATTACGAAGTATTTTATTACGAAAAATAACTACACACAAAGGGATTCAAACACACACCAATTGGTCGAAATGCAAAAGATTAAAATCAGTATCTTAACATTGTCCTATAACTTATATATGAAGAAAAAAAGTAAAGAATAACTTTTAATTATCTACTACATAGAAAATTTTAAAAAGTTTCCCTAGTAAAGGTGGATTTTAAGCAGATTGGGGCCTCAGCTCCATTACTTTTAAGGAATGGAGCGATACTCGTACATTAACTCTTACATAATCATAAATGATATGGAATGTAATTGTAACATAAAACAGCACTCATCCACACTGCTCTATCTGCCAGAGCACTTTGAACATCTGGGTAACCTCTATATGATAATTGTATATTATACATTTCAAAGATACCCGATATTTGGAGGGCCTGTGTTTTGAACAATTTTAAAATCTGGGTTGTTTTTTTTTAAAAAATGGTAGATTTTTATTGTTCATCTTTTAAAAGAAAGGTCACAAGTTTAATCACTGATATTGTCAATCCTGTTACACATCCTTGATGTATCATGGATATAAAATACCAATTACATTGAACACATTCAACTAATAACTGCAACTAAGTAATGAGGTTATACAGCACTGTTCACTGTATATTGCAAATTAGAAACTGAATAATGCATATACCACTTCCTGACTCCCACAGTAGCAGTTTTTTATTGTGTTTGATTTTCCTTTGATCTGTTAATCTGCATAGATTGAACAACAGACGGCCGGCAAAAAGTTTGAGGAGGAAATCCGTCAAGAGCAAGAGGAAAAGAGAAAGGAATTAGAGGAAAAGAAAGAGCGACAAAAGGCATTTAAAGAAAAGGCCAACTTCTTCAAACAAACAGCTAGTTAGAAAAGATAGGTTTGAGTGTGTGGGAGTTTGTGTGATTGATTTTAAGCATTTCTTTTGGACATTGTTACAAACCACGTTTTGCATTCATTGTAATTGCATGTGTGTTTTGAAGATTCACGGAAACAAAATCAATATTAATTAGGGTTTATGTGTATTTCATTGATTGCCAAAAAAAAAAATTTGTTTGCTTACCTTCCATGATCTTCCTTGTGATTTCTAATGCTTGCACTAAGAAAATTGCCCATACTTTGTTGTGGCATAATCATCTCAGGTATCTGTAAACATTATTTTCTACTTTGTTTTTGGGAAAATGTTGCAGTGAATTGTTATATTATATGTAAGGTTCAATGTTAATAGAAATCTCTGTGCATGTTTATTAGAAGAATTTAGATCATATTGCAACTTTGTTATGTTATTTTGTCTCTGTTATAGCTCCTGAGCTAAAAGCCCAAATGAGTTTTTCTGATCAAAATGTTTCCAGCGTTCATCTGTCTGTCTATCAGATATCTGCTCATATTTTGAATTTCTTTTCCATAACCTTAGGACTATTCAAAGTCAAACTTTATACAGAATGTCCTTAGTTATAAAAGGGAATCAAGTTTGTCTAATAATTAACACACACCCCCCCCCCCTCCTTCAAAAAGGAGATCAAGAATAGGGTTGTATACAAATAGATGGACCATTCTTCTGTAGATATGCTAAAATAAGTTTGTCTGAAAGTTTTCAATATGATTTTCAAGTTTTTTTGAAATTGTATCTCAAGGAGATATAATAGAAGTCACAAGTTTTACACATGGATGTATAAGGTTTTTCTCAATAAGCAATTATGATAATGTTATAGTATGACAAATAATACTGGTACATTCCTGGTCCATGGTAACTATAAGACTTAGAGGTTTACAGAAATTGTTTTGTGATATGAAAACCCTGTCATAGGTATTCTCAGATTTGTTAAAATCATGGCATTTGGTTTTGATTTGGGGGCTGCAATAAATGGTTTTAATTTTTAATCATTTCTGAGCAAAAGCAAGCTTACTCAGGTGAGCAATGTGGATGGTGTTATTCCTAGTCTTGAGAGAATTTTTTTTCTGTTGAATTCTGAAATTGTTTTATTTTTACACACAAAAGATCTGAATTACACAAACAGATGTAGTAAGTTTCTTCTTGTATTTGGGGTCTTTCCTGATATAAAAGATCTGTTAAAGCATACAGTCACTCATAAAAAGAGCTGCAGATATTTTCATTGTCATTTATCATCAACTGTTGAACTGCATACCATATATCAGTAATTTTTGCATGGTGAAAACGAAGAAAATTGATCAAGAATAAAAGCACCAACATTTTTATTCATTTAAATAATACATATGTTTCATGAAATTACACCAAAAAATAAATAAAATGCTAAGATTTCAGACTCCAATGTACTTTTCCAAGAAAGATATGCTAAATATTCAAGACACCAAAATTACCTGATAAATGGTATGTTATAGTAGTTTAATCTTGATAGTCCATACTTTGATAATGCACATGCATACTAAACATTATACTTTCAGTGTAAAATGTGCATTTTGGATATCAATATCATGGATATTTCCCATCTTTCTACTTATAGGTAGACATATACATGTAACAAGTTTTTGATGTGCTATTTCTCTATATAAAAAAAAAAAATATGGGATTTTTCTTTACATTACTATTAGATCTGTAAATGTATTACATAAACGAGTATGATTAGAAGCAACTTTCAGTTAGGAAAAATGTTTACCAGCACTGCAATTACTTTCTCCTTTTTCTTCATGCTGTGTATTCCATATGTACTTTAGTGAAATCACCATCACCCATTCTTGACAACACAAAAATTGAAAGTGGCATAAAGATCTATTTTGCATGAGAAGTTGCATGGGAAATAATTTGAATATTAATTACTTGCATATAATAAGGAACCTACAGTAATTAAATGTGAAAGCGTATCTTTAACTTTTCTAACAAATAATCCAGCTGACAGGATGTCTAGCATAATTGACACAGCATGTGTGACAGTGCAATCAGCCTTTGTTTCTTTAGAGTACATGGGTAATAAATAAAATTTTGTTTTATATTTATACATGTTTGCAACAAAAGTGGTGTTCAAACAGACTGTCAGAACCAGTAGGGTACACTTTACTCTCAGTAGTATTTTTGTTTTTGGTATGTTTTTTGTTGTTTGCTATGTAATATGTACTTGATATGCTTAGTTATCCACTGTCTTTTTATTGATATTATTAGCTGACTTGTTATGAAACTTTTCTGATCAAATTTCACTATCCATTCATCTTTCAGACAGTGGCCTTTCACACTTTTTGAGGTATTCTCCATAGCCACTTTGTCAGTTTTAACCATTAAACTTAATGCAAACATAGATTCAGATTTCTGTTCGTTTTGAAATCTTTTCTAGATCTATGTTAATGCAACCTTAATAGTTCAGTTTATGTACATGCAGTTTAACCTCAAACTAATTCAAACAGAATCTATTTTGTTATTACTGTACATATAATAACGTCTAGGATACACAAAGTAACATTGGTAAAAATTCACCCAAAATCAAGTAAGAGGAAGGCATGATTTTGGATGTTTTATACCACTGACCAAGGGGTTTACCTCTGCCAGCTATGCTGAATTTCTGTTTGATTTGAACTACATAATCTTGAAATTTGAACAAATATTTAGGGAATGCAATGGAAACTGTCATTTTTACAGCAGCATTTAAACATTTTCTTTTTATGTATTTTCACTTTCAGATTTATGATGCACTCTTTTGACATTTAAGCATGATTTTTGTGTAATGTTTTGCAATTTTTTAGGGAGATTATGAATGTTTTAGGATAATTTTATTGTAATGTTTTAGAAATATCTTGCCATTATTTTTGCATTGATATATCTTTATCTTATAATTCCATGTCAGGGGTCACAAGCCCTCTGGTACTATTCATTGGTGTTTGGTAGAGGAGTAGGCTTATTATGAGCTGCCATTATAACCTAAATAATTCAAAACTGGACACTTGTTCAACTTTCAAGCCAATATATGACTGAAATATCAATGTCTCAGCTCAAAATAAATAATGGTCTATACAAAATGCAATTATGACCGAAAGAATTAAAAACTGGACACTTGTTCAACTTTCAAGCAGATATATGGTTGAAATATCGCTGTCACAACTCAAAATGAAGAATGGTCTTTTAACTTTTTAAGGTATATTTGTTTATTCTAGCATTTGTATAGTGAAATCTGTTTTGAGACAAATATAGAACAAGTTTGAAGTTCTTATATGCAATGCTTTGAAAATTTAGTCAAAATATCGTGCAAAAATACATTCAGCTTTTATTCACGGTATTTGAAATTCATGAATTCTATGCAATTTTGACCTGGATTTACAGAATTAATTCCCTTGTCAAAAATTACTCCCATAGAAACATTACCTGGAATTTTCTAAATTCTACTGCACTGAAAATGTACAGGTGTTTTCATGTGGTTTTTAACTTTTTAAGAGGGAAAATGCACTTAGTTTAGCGTCATTGCTAATATATACTTGTTCGGTGTACATAGGTCCTACTTACTTTGGTTAGAACAAGTCCTTGTTGTAACTGGGCCACAAGTATTCAAAGTTTATGAGATTGACATCTCTGTAAAAGCCAAGTCATTACTAGCAATCAGCTGAGCAGTGTGGCCTACAAGTTTCTTATATCTAAATATTTTCTTACTATTGGTGGGAATGTGCATTTCTGCACACATACATGTATACCTCGTCTTTATGAAGGTGTTTGTATCTCTTGTAACAATTTCTCTTGTGTATGTTTTTAATTGTATCTAATTGTCTAAAATAAAATGTATGCAAAACTTGTGTTCTATCATTATAAGAATGTCACTGGATGGATCTACACTGAATGCATGATGTGAGTATATTTATATTCCAGTATGAATTTCTCTAGAAAAACTTTTGAATTTTATAATGGTTTACTAGATATGAATTTGCAATGACATCAGAATGCCAACTTAACCAGTAATGTTGACATCACAATGCCAGTCCAATCAATCATCCATTGCTGTTTCCAAGGGTGTTGACCAACAACATGGCAAGTTCTAGGAAATTTTATATTACACTGGCATTTATTTTTCTTTACCCAAGTATGCAAACACATTTTCATAGTTAATATATCTACACAATGTTGTGAATTATTGGCACATAGACATTGGAAAGCATTCATTGATCAAATAGGTAATATACATGTGCCACAGTACATCCTTGACACGATTTGTAGCCCTTTACTTGGATTTCTTATGAAATTGAATGTAGCAGATAACAAGTCTGACATTCATTGGGATTAACCCACTTTTAATAAAATTATGACCTTTCAGGGGCTATATGTTAAGGACGTAAATTACTTTAGCAGTACTCTTATAAATGCTTGGTGCTTGGCATCATAGCTTCTTGATTAGAGGCCATCTCCTTAAATTGGTCAGACACCTTTAATATTGCATGAAGAACACTTTACATTCTAATTGTACATCATATTTCATTGTTCATGAATTGATTCTGCAAGGAAGCAATCAGCTGGCCACTCTTAATGGCATGGTATAGGTCATGGAATGCCAATTTGAATAAGCTCTGCAAGGTCTTGAAATCATGGACCCAGAAGAGAGTAGGGAACCACAACAGGAGATTTGACATTTTATATGGTGATGGGTAGGAAAAACCCTTTTCTCAAGAACCACTAAGCCAGAAAAATTGATTCCTGATACAGAGTATATTAAAGTTTTATATGCAGGCTGGTATATAAGAAAAACATGTATCGGGGAAAGTATTTTAGAATCTTATAAAAATAACATGACCATGAATTAATCATGTTATTATGCAAGCATCCTTAGGTAGTACAGATTCAAGTTTGTTCAAATTGTGGCCCCCTTAAGAAGGATGGGGAATCTCAGTTTCTCATGAGAATTGATAAAGAAATACCTTTAAAAATCTTAACTCGAAAACAACAGGGCTACAATTAGTCATAATGATACCCAGGTATCTTCAGGTAGTTCAATTCAGGGGCCCTTGGGATAAGGTGGGGCCACAATAGGAGATTAAAGTTTTATGGCAATAATACAAGAAATTAATTGAAACAAATTCTTTTCAGGATGAGCAGGGCCACACTAAATTGCTTGCTTGTATAATGTTTAATGTCCCTCTCGAGAATCATTCACTCGCATGGAGTTGTCACCATTACTGAAGAAGGGCTGCAAAATCTAGGCCTGTGGTCAGCGCTTATGGCCTTTGAGCAGGTAGATCTTTATCGTGCCACACCTGCTGTAACACTGGGCTTCGGTTTATGTGGTCTCATCAGAAGGATTGCCCCATTTAGTTGCCTTTTACGACAAGCAAGGGGTACTGAGGATCTATTCTAACCCGGATCCCCACAGGGTCTCTAAATTACATGCAAATTTTCCCATGTTGTGTGATTTCAAACTTTATTAATGCTCCTGCAACTATAGTTGGTGGCATATTGTTTTGGCCTTGTCTGTCTGAAATTAATGGCAAGTGATCTGGGTTCATATTTTGTATCCACATTACTGATGACAATACCTTTTCTTTGGTACCAAAGTATTTGACCTTGTGACCATGGAGTTTGATCTAATTTATATCTCATGAACTATTTAAGGTAGGACATTCATAATTTGCATGTATATTCCTTCAAGTAAGGCCTTGCATTCCGTACATGATCTTTGACCTGGGGTTTGACCCAAATATTAGTCATAATTTATGAATAGCGATAGAGTTCTCATGATATGAATTCCTTGTAGCAAAACCTATTTTGTATTAAAGTTCTAACCTTGTTGCCTTAACCTTAGGGTACCATTTACTTGCTTTTGAAAAAACATAACTTATTAAATATCTCCTCATAATTTATGGTAGGGCCATCATATTTTGTAAAGATTCTTTATGGCAAGACCTTCAAGTGTGACCATGGTGTTTGACTGCAACTTTCAACAACAACAAAAAAAAAACCTGACCTATTCAGTATCTCAAACTACTTAAGGTAGCTGGTCTTTCAGATTTTAGTACATAGATTTCTTATGGCAAATCCTATAATTTCATACCATGATCTTTGGAGTTTGACTTGCTTTTAAGAAAACCTATTAGATATCTCCTGAAATATATAAAAAGTTCCATATTATATATATATAACCCCATGGAGATCCAGGTTGTTAGAATAGATCCTCAGTACCCCTTGCTTATCGTAAGAGGCGACTAAATGGGGCAGTCCTTCGGATGAGACTGCAAAAACGGAGGTCCCGTATCACAGCAGGTATGGCACGTAGAAGATCCCTCCCTGCTCAAAGGCCATAAGCGTCGAGCATAGGCCTAAATTTGCAGCCCTTCACCAGCAATGGTAACATCTCCATATGAGTGAAAAATTCTTGAGCGGGACGTTAAACAATATTTAATCAATCAATATATATATATATAGATGGCAAGATCTTGGTTTTAAATTGTTTAATGATCCACTTGAGAATTTTGCACTCATATGGAGACCTTTATTGCCAGTGAAAGGCTGAAAACTAGGCCTATGCTTGGCACTTACGGCCTTTGAGCAGGTTGGGATCTTTATTGTGCCACATGTGCTGTTTTCAAGTCTCATCTGAAGGACCTCATTTAGTTAAGTCTTACGACTTGTGATACCATGATATCTTGACATTTGACTTTTTAAAAATATGAACTATTCAATATATCCCTAACTATGTATTCAAAATGTTTGTATATTTATACTTTTTTTAATGGCAAGACCATGATCTATAACCATGTGAGCTTGACTTTCCTAATAGCAAGGTTTGTTAGTCGCACTGGTGTTGAGGCATCTCCATGTTATGTAAATTCAATTGCTAAGTTATGTCATGGCCTTTTGGGGCTATAATATTTTGTGAGAATGAAGATGAAAATGAAGTGCACTGCCATAGCACATGATACACCCCTTAGATATTTATTTATGATAGACAGATAAAAGTGCATGACACAAAATCATGTCAATCATAATTGGTGCAAAGATTGCACCAGTATCTTTGCATTTAGGTCCAAGGTAAAATCAAGATTATATTCCTTGTAATATGTCTATTGCACAAGTCAACTGACTATTCAATATATTAATATCTCTTGAATTATTCAAATATATCTCTTGAATTATTCAAATAACTACAAAAATATTCCAAAACATTTTTATTTTAGATAACTTCTTTCACATAGTATGAATTACTGATTCTGGATTGTACAAAGATTCCACAGCCTTTTTACATTATACTCATTAATTATAATCTTTACCTGGACAGATGTAATTTAGTTCTTATCAAAATACTCCCATGGCTAGTTACGGTAGCTCAGTGGTTAGAGCATTCACTTTGTAACCGGGAGGTTGCAAGTTTGAACCTGCTCATGCCATGGCCGCATCAAACCCAAGATGCAAAAATATGTAGTGATTGCTCCTTCACAAACATTCGGCATCTATAAGTGAGAATCACGGTCTTTCAAATATAACCTTAAAAACGGAGGTCCTGTGTTGCAACAGGCATTGGCACATTGATAAACCTTCACTGCTACAGCCCTGAGCACTAAGCCTAGGTATAAATTTGTAGTACTTCACCTACAGCTGGGGATGTCTCATTATGAGTGCAAAACTCTCAGTGGGATGTAAAATAAACAAAAACTCCCAATTGGTTAATGGAATCTTAATTGGAGATATAGATTAAACTGCTATAAACATTATCATTCCCACGAGACATATTCCTCTGTACTGTGATCTGCTTATTAAGTCTTAGCAAATATTGTAGAACAATACTTCATCTATCTTTATCATTAATATTAGAAACAAAATAAATATTCATATCTATTGCTGTGTGGCTACATTTCATGGGGGGAAAATATGTGTATCAATATGAGTAGCATTACTGCATTACTCTCAAATATATGTACGGCTTACCTCCCTTAAAACATTGTGGTTTTTTTAAAACTTACCATTTTAAAAGTTTTAATAACCCGATTTTATGCTACAAATTACATTTCTATACAGATCTATGCACAAATTGACTAATTTTGTTGACTTTAGGACTCGTATCTACACGAGCCCAAAAAATGATTATGCCATATCATCTTAATTATAGGTAACAGTGACCTTGATTTAGGATGTGACACATCTTCTTCCAAAGATGCATTGACTGACCCAAGTTTGATGATTCTATATGCAAGCCTATACTTGCTGATCATTATTCAACTCATGTACAATATAGGAAGATATTTTAGTAAAATTTAAAGTGATTATAAAGTTGAAAATTCTAAATTATATAAACCACCCTAGCTTCCATGGGAGGGATATCAAGGATAGACACTAACACCACAAGTTCCTTTGTGCTTCGGGGAATTCCAACTAAATTTCACCATACACACATTAACTTCCTGATTCTTTTTCATGACAAAGTCACATGAGTATCACTTGAGATGTTTACAGCATATATTCACAATGAAAAAAGTAACAATAATTTAATAATTACTTTAAATTAAATTCCCGTTATCTCAATCTGGGAATTGACAACACATGTGATCTGGAAGTGGGCTTCCGTATCTCAAGTGATACCCACATAACTTGGTAATGAAGGAGAATTTAAAGTTCCATCACTTTATGTGGATGGACAAGTTACCAAACACTATTCTACCAATTATAATTATGGTGGCGATTGCCATTCCATGTTTATATCAAAATGCACAGTGAAAGAGTATCACTCCATCATCAACTTCACATTGTCACCTTCCCTCTCACTTTCATTCACCAATTTTTTGAAGTGTGTGTATATATATATATATATATATATATATATATATATACACACACACACACACTGTACATGCACAGATAACTTCATTATCAAGCACTTTAATTTGGGCAGTACTATTATTTAAAAAAAAAAAAAAAGACTTCGAGTTTTGCCAAGGAAGTATGTAAGCAAGAGGAAACTTTGCTTATGTTTGCCCAATTGATTGATAAGGGTTTCAATGCTGATTGGGCAATATTTCTGCCATTTTACGTGGTTAACTATCTGAAATATGTTCAGTACAGAAGAGTTTTGAAGTTTCCCTGACAGGTCCCCGCGAGCCAAATTCAATGTATTCACTCTGTACATGTTTTGAGACGTAAATATTATTTCAAAATAAATAAAAACAATTAAGATGTGCAGATTTATATATCAATACATTTAAATGTGTGCTTTTGCAGTTAAAAGATCTCTACATCCCATTAAGCATCACCAGACTCCATGTTGTTTTTTTGGTTTTCATTCATGCATTCACAAAATATTCCAACTGCAAAAAGGCAAGTGCAAAGGGTTGCAAGGGTGCGAGTGCAAAATATCATTTTCACTCAGTCACTTCCACTTTCAAGTTTATTGCCATAGCCCCTTTTTCATCTTTGCCCTTAAAGCAATGGAGCAAGTGGCCCGATCATAATATTAACCGCTTATTCATTGGCCACTGTCTGTTGCACATCCTCATGGAAAATAACTATGAATCAAGAACCACACAAGCACTAGTTCTAGAAGTATTCAATATTCTTTTTCAACTTTCACCTTGAGAAAATGTATATCTGAAAATTTTTTAACGCTAATTCATACTCGTATAAAAAAACGTCCAAACCAACTTTTGTACCAAGAGTTAGTTATCTTTTAGAAGAATACATATTAGATCAGGCAAAAGAAAAAAAAAATAAATTTTAAAAAATGTCACTGGCATTACTTAACAATAATCAGAAAAGAATGTTATGTCATATTTGTAAAAATATTTAATAAGTAAAATGTGGTGTTTAATAGATACAGTGTACTGGGAAGCAGAGTGCAGGTCTGTTCTATCACCATTTACCAAAATGACATGTAAAATGAATATTACAAGGAAATATGTTAAATTGGTGACCAAACACACCTAAACTCTGTTATTTCTAAATCTAAACACACAAGCACCGATTTGTTTCTGTTACTGGGAGTTAACTAGAATCATTTTTCAATTATTACATGTAATGTTATGTAAGGCAGATACTGGTAATGTATTGAACATGGTACGCATTCAAGTTCATTATTTTCTTTTTCTACTAATGGCCTTCGTGTCTATATATGAAAACATTACTGAACATCAAATTTTGACAACACAATGCACATGCAAAATAAACCAAAAATTGACTACTGACTCTTTATCTTTATTTCAGTATAGAGAAAATAAAATGTTTAGACAAGATAAATGACAAAAGACATGCAGGTACATAATACAGGTGAATAACCAAAGGTCACGGCCAAATAGTCACAACTTCAAGGTACCACACACAGTGGTTACACAGATAAAAATAGGTCCACAACTGCCAACAACTGCATATCAAAACAATAGGAACCAAAGCTACATTTCTATAACATCTGATTTTCACCATGCAATTTCAACAAATTTTGTACAGACAACTGAAGAAGTAAGAAACATTACAGTGTAATTCCTAGTAACCACTGAATGTGTTCTGTAAAGCTGATAATAGCACTCACACATACACACACACGCATTCTTTGTACTGCCTAGATAAATGTTAAAACAAAGAATTCATTTTTACTAAACAATTTAAAACTAAATCCTAGAATCTTAATTATAAAGCCTGTACAATAATCTACATAATATGTCATATACACAATGTTAAGAAAAATACAAAAAGAAAAAATGAAAATTTTATGAGAATTCTCAATAACATTTAGTATAAATATGTTCTACATTGGGTGCTGAGCCTTAACTTTTTAAACAATTCCTTTATTGTACTGAAAGAATTGAATACTTCCTAAAAAAATTTTTTAAAAAAGTAAATATTGCTTTATTCAATTGGTTTAATATCAGACAACATTGATTCTGAATTTAAGTTCAATTCATTATGGAAAGTATATTAAGAAGCAATTGATACCTACATTTCAAAGAGAAAAAAAATTCATTATCGTGCCCTTTACATCTCGGGTGAACACACAGAACTATCTCAGATCACTTCCTGATTTTGGCACCAAAGTATAATAAATAAAGGGAAATGTTGGTCAATTATATATATTTACAAATCATATATTTATTGGACCCATATGGGATAATAAAGCCATAGCACTGTGCTAAGGGTTCACTTGAAAATAACACCTGCCTATTCTCTCTCAGCAACTTCAAATATCCCTTTTCTTCAGAAAGTTGGAATAATCTCTATTTCAACCTGAACTCTTCTGTCTGTTAAAATGCTTATCCAGACATATGTAAAAGTGGTTTTTATTTTCAATTTTGCACAAGATTTTTCCACAGATGATAAGTTGAAATCATAAATCATTCTATGATTACACATGAAACTGACTTGAGTTCAAAGGTTACAACAACACACACTTCTTCTTTTTGGGTGGTTCTGGAGGCTCCAAAGCAGCCAGAATAGCTTCATCAAATACATTCTTTAAACCTTTCTGGAAAACAAAAGATAGAAATATATATGTAACTACTGCTTAGAACATGTGAATATTATTATGTGCAGTGCAAATGGTGATTTCAGCCATGATCAAATTTTAATTTGTGTACCACAAATCAGATAAATTTGACATCAAGAAAATTTAACAAATTTTTCTCCAAAAAGTAATTCAAAACTTAGTTTTTTGGTTTTTTTAAAACTTTTTGGTGCATTTTCACTCAAGGTCTCATATATATGAATAGGAATTTTGGCACTTTTTGTTTTTGATGAATTTTTGTCATCCACCAAATTTAGTAAACATTTTCAGTGCATCAAAATTATCCAATATTCATCTGTTTATTATAACAAATGTATTGGTATATAAAATATCACAAGTTATCTAAACCACAGTAACGAAATACTGCAAACATTAGACTTTGTTTATTTGATAAATATCTATATTTTAAAAAGTTGAATACATAAATTTTCACAAACCTTCTCCACATATATGGATTTATCTTTCAAGTTACCGGAAAAACATGGTAACTTTTTGTTAAGCCCTATTGATTTGTACACAAATAACTACATAACAAAGAAGTTGCCCACTGGTCACTTGAGTATAAGTTTAAAGCATCACTATAGCCCCAAGGGCTCTATAATACGGTCCTGCATATCTAATATAATTTTTGGAAATAGGGTTGATCTCATTTTTTGAGAAAAATCCTAAGATTGATCATTTGAAACTTTCCCAGCTGTTTCTAGCACTATTATGAGGCCAATTAAGACTCATATATTGTCGTAACTGAAAGTGCTCACAGATGTTTGGAAACCATTGATACAGGTGATATGGTGAATGAAAATACCCCTTTGCCAATCCAACATTTAAAATTTGTTTACTGTTTATCATCCACCATGTTGGTTTTTAACAATATGCATCAGGTATTTTCAGCTAGCCTTGCAAAATTGATTGAACGTAATTATATATAGTTTGTTATATTTCACTTGTTTTAAATAATTTGTATGAAACATATTAATGATTTCATTTACTCAAGTATCTACAATAATAAAGTGTAACAGTCTGAGATCACAAAAGTTACCATATTGGTAAAGGGCTATTTGCTCCTTCTAAACAACTGCATGATGTTATAAAATAAAGATGTTATAAAATTGCTTTTCACTATATACCAAGTTCAACCCCACCCTGGAGTCAGAACCTCTGTCCTAGGGATCATGAAATTTACAGATTTATTAAATGTCTTCCTAATGCATTTAGTTTTTCTTATAGATGTGTGGTTGTAAAAAAGATTTTTGAAAATTGGTCAATTTTTGGCAGTTTCTGTCTTTTAAGCCTTGGGGTACAGGAGTCCTGAAATTCACAAATTATACCCCCCTTGTCTAAAAGATGCTTCACACCAAATTGAAAAGAAGTTAGAAATGTTCATTGTTAATGCACAGCATACAGCAATAGGTATACCTGAATGACCTAACAATATTGTTCTTATTTGTCAATTTCATAAATGTTCCTGCCTCATGTCAAGGTAAGTCTGCTACAACATTATTCCTTTAATATCATATGTATCTCTTAATGCTATAGTAATTTCCCAAAATATTTTTTCCTACCAAACTTTTTCATAATGAAACTCTGGTTAATAATATTTATCCATTCATTTAAATCTTAAAGATGTGGATCTACATGTACCTCCTTCCACCAAAGAAAATTTAAAGTGTAAATGATTTGGTGTACAAATTATTACACCACCTGTAACAAATTCTTCCAATTCTATAGTACAAATTAGAGTAAGCAGATGGTAAAAAATTTCTTGAAGTTACAACAGCCAGTAACATTACATTGTTTTTCCAAATAGTGAAGAATCTAAATGGGCTCTAAACAGTGAAGAAAAACTCCTTACATGAAACTATGACCAGAGATACACTGGTACATAAAAAATTCTGGGTAAAATTTACAAAGAATAAAATATACACAGTGGATACTTCATTAAAAAATAAGAGTACCATAAACTGTACATAATACGCCAGTGAGAAGGTTATATGGATGTTTTTATTATGTTTGTTTTGTCACATCGATTAGAAAACATGGCAAAACTGCCAGGAGTTGTAGAGGTAGTATCAGCCCTCCTTAAGCTGTGACATACTTTGTTTTGTTACACAAGACTAAAGGAATGTCAGCAATAAATTACCTGGTCTTTTGAATTCTCATACCCATTCTGGATAGCTTCTTCAAACATGGGTTAATATCTATAAATCTATGGATCATAGGTTTGAATCTCACAATTTTTTTAATGTAACAATAAATGTACTTTTGCAAGAGTTTGTGCAAAATCTAATTTTGCAACAGTTTACACAAAAGCTAATACATCAGTTCTAAATTATATGAATGTAATAATACTTTCCTTTTGTTATGAACTTCTTGGGTTCTCATACCTCTTTAAACCTCCCTCAACAAGATATCCACATGTTGAGAATCAAAATCATTGCAATATTCATATCTTCAAGTTGTTTACAAAGACCACAATGTTAAAACTGTGAGAGGGGTTAAAAGGACAAACCATGCACTCACTTTATAATCAGATAATATTTCCTCAAAACTTACTAAGTCCAACAATATGTAATTTTCTCAAAAATTAAGAGAATATCAGAATCCTTGCCACATGCACATCTTCAATACCCATACAAACACTATTAATTTTTATAAGAAGGTCCTTGTTTGAAAACGTGGGAGAAGTCAGTCAGACAAATCATGTCATCTCCAATATTTCCTCAAAACTGACAAAGTTCAACATGTAGCTTTCTGAAGAAAATCAAAATCCTTGCCACATACACATTTTCAATACCCATACAAATACTGTAAAATATGAAGGACCTCGCTTGAAAACTGTGGGAGGATTAGCCACACAAATTATATAATTATATACCCTCCATATATACACACAACATTAATTTTTCAAATAAAGAGAAAAACTCTTGTAAGAGAAATTGAAATGGATCAAAATTGCAACTTGATCTAGAGTGACATAGCAAGTTTCAGCTTGACATGTGCAGTCTGGGCGAAAAAAGCTAGACCGACGCCCGATTTCTGGTAAAATTTCTGTTGGACTAGTAGATATTTTCCTGCACTAGTAAAAGAATTTTTAAGAAAAATACACAACTACCATCCACACTGTAAACAACAGAAAGATGTATTTTAAGAGTAGGTCAATATGCATACATGTGATATGTACAGACTGTACACAAAATTGCAGTTTTACAACCCTTTCACGCTATCATGCCTGTATATCAAAATTCACTCGAAATGAAAAATTGTACAGATTGTCAGGTCTAGCCCAACAGCTGATTCACTCCAATTAAAACCCATTGTTATATTTTTTGATTGCATAACATTTCCATTTCCTACTGCTGGACTTCCACACTCTAAGTGGCGGATCTGACGAAACTGCTACACAGGAGTCAGAAATAGATCAAATAGGTGTTTTGTTTAAGAATGCAAGCCATCATTGTCATTGCTAATTGATGTCTTTTCAATTTCAGTTCATGCCAAATGGATTAAAAGATAACAATTGTAAGTTGATTGTGTCACCAAATGTGATCACCTGAATTTTCTCTGTTCTTGCAACTTAACGTATGTATATGATAATAAAATTAGAAATTATAAATATCTAAGGTCTCAACAACAATCAAATAGGTAACATTAGATGTTTTCTGTTTTACTACCACTTATAAGAAAATATCTCCCCGCATAATTACTGACATTTCAAATTATCTATAGAGGTGCATAAAACCATTTTGGGATTGATATGCACAACTTTTTGTGTACAGATTTTTCACTCCAAATTGCACTTTTTTAAAGCCAGATTTGTGGTTGAAAAATTATCACATGTATGAAGATGGTTGTCATGAAATACACTCTTATCATTCATCATTGTTGGATGTTGATAGAGTTTTTGTTGTTTTCATTTTTATTACAGGGAAACCATTTATATGTTGTTTTTTATTTTGGGGGGGGGGGGGTGTTTGTTTGGTTGTAGTTTTTTTTTGGTTGTTGTTTCTTTTTTTCTTTTTGTAATTTTAATCTGCTTTAATAAACTATTTTTAATTTTGGACTACTAAATTTTTTTTCGGGCTAGTAAATATTACATTCAACTATCCTGACTGGAATGGTAGCTTGAAAAGTTTTTTACCTATACTGCATGTGACAGAGAAATAAAAACAGAAAACCATAAAAAGACAGACATCACTGTACCATAATATGTCACATATAAAGATGGACATATAAAAATGTTTAAAAAGTTGCAAGATGGAGTGCTTATTTCAGATGGTAAGACAAGGGCACACAAGTAACTTTCTAAATTTAGCCTTAGTATTACTTGCATTTGACAATGAATTACTTTTAAAAATCTTCCTTCCATATAGGATAGAATTCCACATTTAGTGACTTACCTGGGTTAATGCTGAACATTCTACGTATTTAACCGCCCTCAGTTCTCTAGCCAATTTCTCTCCTTGCTCAAATGTAATTGGTTTCTGTTTGTTCTTGGCTAACTTCTCTATGGTTGTTGCATCATCCCGTAAATCTACCTGCGTTCCGACTAGTAGGAAAGGTGTTTTCTGACAGTGGTGTGTAATTTCAGGTACCCACTACAAAATGATTCAAATATTTCTTATATTGTTTTATTTTCCAACCTCTGGATCACCAATGCATTCCTGTACCTATATTTAGTGCTGTATATTGAAATGAAGTTTTCAATACATTTTGCATTAATACTTTATATTTCAATATAATGGAATCCCACTGAATATTACATTTCTCATTTTGTCACAATGAAACAATGTAATACTGGGGTCAATGTACAATCTAATAAATTTAAGTAGCCAGGGAAATCCGACAGGCCTTAATGGTCACCTGAATATCAATTAAAGTATCACTAGCCCCCAAAACAATGAAATCTTTCATTTGTGTCACCATAAATATAAAGAGCGGTAAAAATTTAATAAGTCCCTGTCATATAATTGGTCCACACAAGTTTATTAAATTTTTACTTATAATTTTACTTTCATATGTGTCCAAAAAAAAAAACCAAAAAAACAAACAAACATAAAATGTACTTCTTTTTTTTGTGGATATGTGACCAAGTTTTGTTTGGGTCAAGACCATTTTTTTCTCACATAGATATGCATACTACCCTGTAGCAGTGTTACTTACTCTTGTTACCAACATTTAAAAAACTTTTTAAAGTCCTTGTTCCTATTAGTTTTACACAAGGATTTTCAATAATATAAAAGTATGAATAGATATGATCTATGGTAATCATTTTCTCTATAATTATGCATGCATTTTGTTCCTGACCACATTTTGAACAGACTGGTAAGTAAAACTATGTATCCTGTTTGTCAACAACAACACACACACATTCTCAACATGCCTTCAAGACACAATATCATACCTTTTCTCGAACATTTTCAAATGAAGCTGGTGATACTACAGAGAAACACACCAGAAAGACATCGGTCTGGGGATAACTGAGGGGTCGTAATCTGTCATAATCCTCCTGACCTGCTGTGTCAAATAGCCCTAATGTGTACGGTTCTCCACCAATCATCACTGTCACCGCATAGTTATCAAATACTGTTGGTACATACTCTGATGGAAACTTATTGGTCGTGTAAGAGATGAGTAGACAAGTTTTACCTACTGCACCATCTCCTACCACAACACATTTTATCGTCTGCATTGTAAATTAGAGACTGAAAAAAATGAATAAAAACATTGATAAAACTTACTTTTACAGCTGGCATAAATCATTCCTGTATTTATACTTGCCATTATAATTGTCTTCACAAGTTCCCATACCTATACAATGCATGACCATGGCTATAGAGGAATTCAACTTATGCATTTATAATTTTCAACATACACTGAGTTTCAATTATTCTCCTGAAGAGATGAGTAACTAAACGGACACTCCCTTATTTTTAATAAGATCTTCCTGTCAGAATATGTACAGGACTTCATTTATTTAAAGATCATGATTGACTACTGTATATTAACAAAATAGAATTATGCAATGGTAATCAGCAAAACTCTACTTATGACTCTGTTTCATGTTTAGATTTACATAAAGAAACTTTTGGTTCGGCCAAACTTTTACAATGTAAATGACTTCACACATCAAACATTTCTTCCTTAAAGAATAGGATTTATCTGGACTTCGATATAAAGTATTCGTAAGACTAAAAAATAACAACATAGTTTACGGAAACAGAAATGATACAGATATTAATCACCACATAAAATATTCCATTCTACATGATGCACAGCAACACTACATCAGAATGGGCGACTTCCGCCATTTTGCCGTTGTGGATCCATATATCAGAAAGGTAGGTACAACTTTAAAGTCATTAATGGGATGGTTAGTTATATTCTAATAATCCCAGAATTAAAAGGAAAAAGTTTCGATTACCTCTGTTTGTTTGGAAAATAACAATTTATGATATTCTCCAGCCTGCAATTTCCGGGGTGTACTAATCGGAAGTCACTAGCCTGCGCAAGCGCAATGGATTCCAAGTGGTCTAAAATTAGAAACGTGCTCTGCAAACGTTTTGAAATAGTGATTGGTCCGTCGTCAGTTCTTTAATATTTATACACCAGGCTAAATATAGATAAATTATAAATAGAGCAATTGTTTTAATTATATAGAATACTTAATTTAATAGTAAATTCTTTTAAATCTACAAATCAGAATTGATGCAAATGTATTATTAAAGAGAGTAATCAATGTCGCGTTTTGGGGTTTATTTTGTTGTTTTTTTTGTTGTTTTTTTTTTGTTTTTTTTTGGGGGGGGGGGGGGGTAAAGCTCGTTAATTTTCTGACAAGTCAAAGAAAAAAATATATATACTGAAAATTGATAAACAAATAATATTTATTAAGGAATATGTAACATATAAATCTCTATCAAATCAGAGAGAGAGAGAGAGAGAGAGAGATTATTCAAATGATCTAAATAGATTGAAACAAAATGTGTCTATATTATAGTTGCAAGCAAGCAATAGAATGCACAGATTGCTTTTTTTTTAAAGGAAGTTTATTATTGGTTTCTACATCTGTATTGAAAGAAAAACTGGGGTCATGGCGATTGTTGTTAAGCTAGAGTGTGTTAAACTTGACATTTTTACACTTAAAAATTACACATTATCATACAACATAAGCATAGAGAGAAGGATAAAACAGGCTGTATCTGCTGCCCAACTCCATCCACTTGAATATGAAATATTGTTTAAATATAAACTTCAACAAGACAAATCAATCACTGTCAAACAAATACGCACTCACGTCTTCGAACAATATAGATATAGAAAAGTTTAAGGATATCCTAGGTAACTGGAAATAATGACCTTTTGCACTCAATCTATGAATCTATGAAAAAGTCATTGAATCCAAGAGTTCAAAAGAACACATAGTAATTTGAAATGCTCATTTAAAAAATTACAATAGTCCTAAAATTTAAGATTTAAATAAAGAAAGTAAGGATTATAAATTACTGGCCAAATTCTGAAATTTCATACAAAATTTCGGCTAAATCAGTCTCAATATTTTTAAGAATCGGCGTTCTATTTATAAAAAAAAATGATAAATTTAAAGAAAAAATAGCAATCAGCATCAAAATAATCTGACAAGTCAACATGATTATCAGAAAAATCGACTTCATTAGAACTACTAGGCTTCCATGCTAGACTTAACAATACACTGCGAGTAAAGCGATAAACATTTTACGTGGGATTATTATTGGTTCTAAATTTTGTGTAAAGACCAAATATTTTTCAATTTCGAAAGAGTTATTTTAAAGTTCAGGTATGTGCACAGTTTGCCCTTTTCATCACCGTTTATTTCTATTTTGTGACCATATATACTATACTTTTAAAGAAATTGACACAGTGTGATCTGTTTTTTAAAAAAGTAATTGCTGACATTGAAGTGTGGCTGATTCTTCCCCAATTTGTTCCAAAGATATGTATATCAGGTGCTTATTCCCGTGAATGAAACAGTTGTATTTAATTTTTACATATTTTAAAGAAAGAGTTATCTTAAAACTTGTGCTTTTCACAACTTTTAAAAAATACCAACTGATAGAGAGAAACTGAGAATTCATCAATAACTTGAAGTTGGAGTACTTAGTGAACCACACAATTATTTATTTATTTATTTATTTATTTTTTTTAAGTAAATGTTTTGCTAGTTTTGAAAGATTACACAATATTCTTCATTTTTCATACAGAGTGAAATAGCAACCCCGTGTTTCTGAGCATTAAAATAAAATAATGCACCTAAACATTTTGCATTTAACATTCCATGGGTTTCGTTTACAGTAAAGACATCCGTCATCGATTTACCACGTTTATTAAAAATTAGGACCTTAGTTTTGTCGAGATTTACGTTTAAACACAAAACCTTCCAAAGAAAAAGAAACTGTTTTGTGCTTTTATTGATTTCAAGCAAGCTTTCGATACTGTTTGGAGAAGTGGTTTATGGTACAAAATGTCAAAAATGGTATTAATGGAAAATGATTTACCAACATTAAAAGTATGTACCAAGAAATCAAATCTTTGATCCATATGAATGGTTATGTCGTCTGATTTTATAAACTATAACGTTTTTTCTCTCTTAGTTGATAAAAACATCATCGGTCTCCAAGCATTACTAACCCTAATAGAAAATGAATTGTTTTTGTATATGAAACTATTTATTTTGTTTTATGCTGATGATGCTGTAATAATGACTGAGACTGCCGATGATCTCCAAAATCCATTGAATGAATTTTACTTGTATTGTAATCAATGGAAACTACAAATCAATACTGACAAAACAAAAATATTGATATTTTGCAGAGGGCTTATACCTAAAATGTTTTTCACTATAATGACGTCACTATAGAAAACGTAAAAGACTTTAAATATCTGGGTATTGTTTTTTCTAGATCAGGATCTTTTTGTTTTTTCTAGATCAGAATCTTTTATTAAACCAAAAAGAAAAGAAAAGAAAAAAAACATTTGTGTGAACAGGCACAGAAAGCAATGTATGGTGTTATCAGAAAAATAAGACAATCCAATTTACCAGTTTGACAATCGATTTGTTTGATAAGATTTTTGTTCCGGTGTTACTCTATGGATGTGAAATTTGGGGTTATGAAAATACTGATATTATTGAACGCATACATTTGAAAATTTTAAAGTATATCTAGATCTTTAACTTAAAAAGCAGTACACCTTCTTGTATGGTATACAGTGAGACAGGGCGTTACGCTCTGTATATTAATATATATGTATGGATGATATCCTATTGGGCAAAATTATTTACATGCCCTAATAATAGAATTGTATTAGTTTTATATGAGTATTTACCCATGCATTAAAATGGTGGAAACTTGTCAAATTCTTGGATACTGTGTATTAAGAAAGTGTTAGATATATGTGAGTTCTCTAATATCTGGTCTGAACAAAATGTTGTAAATGTAAAATGGATTTCAGCCATTATTAAACAGAGGTTACAAGATCATTTCATTCAAAAATGGTTTTGTGATATTAACGACTCGTCAAAGGGACAAATATACCGAATTTTTAAGACCAACTTTAACTATGAAAAGTATATCAACATATTGCCAAATAAACTTTGACGGATTTTTATGAATTTAAGAAAGAAATATTTAGATGTTAGATATTGTACATTACCAAATGTCATGAAATTCTCCGAAATTATGTCTACTACTAACTATACATCATTAAAAAATCTATGTTTGTTTATTTCTAAGATATATGATGAAGTTGGATAGTCTGTCCTCCATGCCTTCTATGTCTTTTTCCTAATACAACATAATTTGTATATACATGTATTGTTATTTCTTATATACTTCTAATAATTGTATAATTGTAATTTATATGCATGTTCCTCATGTACCATTGCATGGTTTGAGTGAATAAACTGAAACTGAAAAACTTAATCAAAATGTTTGTAATTTATTTGTTTTGTAAACCCAAAAGGGGGTTCTACAAGAGAGTACCATCATCTGTACATACGACGCAGTCAAATCTCAGGAATGGCAACACACGTAATTCCCTTTGCTGTCGCACTACTGTCTCGTGTCTGTAAATCTTGACACACCACGCTGGTGAAGCTTCTTGCTGCACAGTTAATTTCTGAAATCATGAATTTATGATCCTTCGTACAAGTCGGTTAAAATACATTTCATCTCCTGAATTATCGATACTACAGAAGGCAGAGGCTAATTTGATTCGCCAGCTCGTCACCGTCCTCTTCGGTATCCATGATAAAATGCACTTCGACAAATAACACCGTGTGTTTATGTAGTGGAGGCAATTTACATGTGCATCAAGGATGTCTATAAAAATCCAAATGATTAGGTGGCAAGGGATGTCTCTAACTACATGTATATATTGCAACGCTGCCATCCATTTCAAACAGGTATAGTGAGAAGCAACATTTTACTTTTCACTGTCTCAACCTAACCTGTAATAATCATGGAATTATTGTCTGCTCTTCAAACGAACTATGCTGTGTGGTTATTTCTACATTTCCAATGTTTTGGTCTTCGATATCTTTACCTATTGAAACGATAACCATTTCCTCTCATGGATGTGAACAATGTGTGTATATGTCTTGATAAATATAGAATGAATGGGGATTCAAACAGAAAATGAAAGTACAATGTAAATATAAAAATATAAGAGTGTGAACAGCAGCGCTTTGAGCCAGCATACTTTTCAGGATGCGGCGACGTGCTTATGAAGTATGCTGATGTCCTGTATGAAGCGCCAAATTAATAAAATTCAAATAATCGAAAATGCTCTCATCAATTCACCTGATGCGCGCATCAATGTGACGAAATTACTGCTCGCAAAATTTAATTTGGAGACGGGTAAAAATGATTTGATTATCTCTATAACTCAGTTGTGGATCTTAAATCACTTACAATGCTTCTGTATAAGAAATTGATGCGCGCATCAAATGCTTTTAAAGAGATCGAGCAACAATTTAGTTAAAAAGACCGTGGATATGTTGAATTAAAGATACATCCAATTAAATGAGTGCTCAATTGATTTAATGACATCATTAATTCAACTGAAGTGATCAATAGTTCATTAATTGAATTGATGTGCGCTACAATTCAATGGCAGAGAGCTATAATTAAATTAAATTGATTCGCGCATTAATTGAATTATTGCTCTCTTCAATTCATTTGAAGAGAGCTAGCAACAATTCAATTATATCGCGCATCAATTCAGCAGAAAAATTAATGCTGTCAATAATATTCAGAATGGATTATATCATTAATTATTAGATCTTTAATTGAATAATTGTGCTCATCAATTGAAATGATGGTACCTTTCAAAGGTCTTACAAAAATTAAAAACATCTTTAGTTATTTGAGTTTATGTTAATTTGGTGCTCCATAGTGATCCACTCATGTATTTTCAAAAAGGAAAATCTGCGAATTCAAAATATACTCAGATTTTTAGCATTACGGCCTTTAATAACAATTGATGGCATATGTCTAAAACCTTCTGATTTAATACTTTTTTGTAAGTACATAATCTCTGTGATTCCACCCTAAGTCCTGAACACCTAACCAAGAAGCGATGAATTTCACAATACATGTACAAACTCCTAGTTTGTATGTTACATGCCCAGAAGTAAAACATAAGGTATTGTAAAATTTAAACTAATATAAGTTCTCTATTCATTTAAAGCAGGGTTACTTCATGCATAAGTGAACCTAGTCCTTTGAACTTCATTGAACACTTGACCTTGTTGTATGGCACACCATGAAAATAACCAGAGTTGTCAGATGACAACATCCATGCAACTCTTCATTACCTTACTTACCCTATCCCTCTTGAAAATGTATAGCCAAGGTTAAAGTTTCTGAAAAGTTGGTAAAAGGTCAAAGCACTAGGTCAAACATCTTGGTACAAAATGAAAGGCCTCATCATTTCATTTAGTTTAATTTTACTTTCAACAATTTCTTTATTACCCCGTGAGGATCTGGGTTGTTAGAATAGATCCTCAGTACCCCTTGCTTGCTTGAGAGGCGACTAACTGGGGCGGTCCTTCGGATAAGACCGCAAAAACTGAGGTCCCATGTTATAGCATACGTGGCACATAAAAGATCCCTCCCTGCTCATAGACCATTAGCGCCGAGCATAGGCCCAAGTTTGCAGCCCTTCACCGACAATGGTGACGTCTCCATATGAGTGAAAGATTCTCGAGCGGGATGTTAAATAATATTTAATCAATCAATCGATCAATTTCTTTATTAAAACTGAGTAAAAGGGGAAAATGCGAGGAATATGAAAACTAACGGCGTAGTAATTCGTGGGGGCGTGTTAACAGCAACGTCTATGTACTATTATGACATCATGTTTGCGGGCCGGAAAGTTTTCGGGTATAAATCGTGTAATATATGCCCACAAACTTTTAAAGGAAAAAGAGGAGATCAAATTGAAAGTATATAATAAAACATGATATTACTAATATCAACCTTCATAGGGTTAAAATCTGAGGTTGCAAAAATTCACTATTTTAGCATATCTTTTTCTGCTTTTCCTAAATATGCGTTTAGTTTTTATACCGATTCAGCATTATTCATTGATTGTTTGTTGTTTTCCGCCAAACTCTACAATTTTTCGGTTATCTGGTGGCGTTCACTTTTTATCGGGGGGGGGGGGGGAAGCCAGATACAATGCATCCACGAAGAGACCACCAACCATCTGTAAGGGTTAATGTACGAGTGCAAACTGAGTTAGACAAGGTGAAAATATGTCAGCTTTTTTTATTTTCTATGTATTTAAATGATATACATGATTTCTTAGATGCCTCGCACATTGAAAACTTTCCAACAATATCTGAAATGTTTGAAAATAAGTTAAACATTTTTTTAAAATTATTTGCAAGTCTATATGCAGATGACACTGTGTTGATAACAGAAACTTCTGAAGAACTACAAAACCAATTGGATAAATTCTATATTTATTGTAATAAATGGAACTTAAAAATCAATATCGACAAATTAAAATTAGTAGTATTTAGTAGAGGTAGACACAAAGACAACTATCAGTTAAGATATGGTGATAAACTAATAGAAGTAGTGAAAGAATTTAATTACCTAGGGGTTATATTAAGTAGATCTGGTTCTTTTAAAGCTGCAAAACAGAAACTAGCTGATAAAGCAACAAAAGCATTGAATGAAGTTTTAACAAAGGGAAGATTGCATAATCTATCAATAAGGTGTCAACTTGATTTAATTGACAAGATTGTTCAACCTATATTGTTATATGGATGTGAAATCTTGGGATTCTCAAATATTGCAATAATAGAACGGGTTCATCTCAAATTTTGTAAACTCCTACTTCATTTAAAACAATCAACTCTAGATTTCATGATATATGGGGAACTTGGTCGATATCCTATGGAAATTCAAATAAAAATCCGCATGATCTCTTACTGGTCAAAGTTACTGTCTGGAAAAGAAACAAAAATTGCTCAATTGACTTATAGATTAGGATGTATTGTAAATCAAGAAATGGGTGGAAAGATAGAATGGTTTGAAAATATAAAGAATATCATGAATCACTGTGGAAATTCTAATGTTTGGGCTAATCAGCGCATTGATAATATAAAATGGTTAAAAGCAAAAGTTAAGCTAACGTTGACTGATTAATTTAAGCAAAGTTGGCAAGCTACTCTACAAACTTCGCCAAGAGCTTTAAATTACAGAATATACAAAAATGAATTATTATTTGAAACTACTTTAAAATTTTCTCAAGAAAGGATGCATACACTTTCTGTAGATTTCGGACATGTAATCACCATTTACCAGTAGAAAGTGGACGGTGGATGAATATACAAAGAAATGAAATAATATGCAATTACTGTGATTTGAAAGAAATTGGAGATGAATTTCATTATATGCTAAAATGTAAGAACAATCTATTGAAAGAAGAAAGAAAGAGATGTTTAAAAGTAAATCAAATGCAGAATACAAATATCATCATCTTTAAACAAATTATGTCTAATAACAAACACTGTTTTTTAAGAAAGTTATGTTCTTTTATAAGGAAAATTAATGGAATTTGCTCCCCAGCATAGAATTCCCTTATTTCACATTTATAAAATACGACTTTAGATTTACATTGCACATATATATACAAATATATTTATAATCTCTGTATACCAATGTAAAATGGCGATGAGATTTGAATTAATGAATGCATGAATGGCAGTTATAAAGAAGTTAAAAACGTTCAATTCTTAATACACGATGAACTATGCACACAACCGCAGATGCTGACTAATTGCCATAGTTATCTGGGAATAATAAAACAAATATCATTTAATAACTGTGCCTCACAATATGACTAATTCTGTGAGTAAGCAGACAAGCTAAGGTCAGTGTTCCATTCACTCTCTCACAGATACAGGCATCGTCAATAAAATTCAGACTTAAAAGGAAAATTTATTTATTCTGACTGCAGGTCATTATACAAAATAATACAAAAAGAATACAATACTGACCATTACTAAAACTTTAAAACATCCCGACATTCTGTGTATCATATAACAATGCATGGAGCACGTGAAATAAAATGCTGACTGGAACTCGTGGTCAATACTATTATTTGACAGACTCGTGTTTTATATATATTATGCACATATGCATATTCCATGTGCATTTATGTATTAAAGAAATTAATATAAATTTTTTTTATTTGCATCACCCTTCTACAGATGAATTACAGATTTATTCAATCTACCTGTGGTTTAGATCATTAAATGGTCATTTTCTAAAAAAGTTCAGAGTTAGCCTGAGGACTCTAATTATATTCTGGTCATAGTTATTTTGTATCTTTTGATTTCATTGGTGTTTTAGTTTGTTTTATGCTTTCTGGTTGGTTTTTTGTGTTTCCCTCCAAGATTTATTTGTGTTTTGATTTATACCTTACCTAGGTTTTGAAAGTGATGGCCAGATTTTTGAGCATTGGTGACTTTTTCAGACCTTTCAATTTGTGACAGCTATTTCCACTTGCATGGTAAGTAACTATATTACATTAATGTTTTATATATTATCTAAAGTCTCTATTAAATGTTAAACCTGTAATTATGCACTTAATTCCTTAAACCACTTTTCCTGAAGTAAATGATTAGTGAGAGTGAGACTTTCAGTATAAAGTTGTGTGTAAATAGTAAATTCATGATGTCTCACTGTTTCATATTTCAAAGTAAACATTTTGTTTTATGCCTAGTAGATGTCAACAAAGTTGTTAATTATCAATTTGTAGATATCAGCCTGTCAGTATACTGGCTCTAGCTATCTTGTATATCGTTTTCATGAAATTTCCATTCCCATTGAATGGTATGCATATTGTGATTTTAATACATGGCAATAATTAATAATGTTTACATACATTATAAGAATATTTATTGTAAATATTTTATGAGTATACATTGATTAAAGAAGTGGGAGATTTGATTCTGTAAAATTTCATGTACTTGAATTATCTCCCTTTAATGATAATATCGCAATATTGATTGTATAGTCATACGATAATAGTGATATACCAAGTATTTAATATTTGTTCTTTTTTACAGGGTCTTATTTGTGTTCATCCATAATAAAGAAGTCTGTCTTGTTCAAAATCAAACCAACAGCATTGTTGTATTTGCCAACACAAGTCTGTTACAATTATAAATCCCTCTTCAACACAGAACAATGTGTAATTGATATGATAAGAAAACTTTCATGGTTAAGGTTTTTTCCTTAATTCAGATACATCAGCCAACCCTTGTGTATGGCTTACTTCTTCCTGTTTTCTCTTTGCTTTTTCTTTCTATCCAATCTTTTGATTGTTTTTTCAAGTTCATCATCTATCTGAGTAACAATGTTTCTTAATGTTTTTTGATGATTTTCCTGTAAGAAATATTTGAATAAAATTGAAACAAAACAGTTCCTGGTTCTGTACATGGTTGTGAACCAGCTTCTTACCACTAAACAAGCAATAATTTCACATGAAATTCTTTACTTAAATAACATAAAGCAAAGATGATGTTAGTGCAAATAAACATGCAATTCAACAATCTTGACTTCCATCATGCATACAAAAATTGCTGCAAATCGACATTTATGACATTCACCTTTGACCTAGAGCTCAAAATTCTAAAATCTTCATCTACTGCTATATAAAATATAAACTTTGCCAGTTTCAACACAATGCTAAGTTGCATGTTAATATCATCAAATATCAAAGTTATTTTCTCATTGTTGCTTATACGTGTCTTCCTCAGACAATTATCTAGCAAATGGGAACCTTTAAACTTTTTAAATTTTATAAACTATAATCATAATTTTTAGCTAACATTATACTTATATTGAAATACAAAAATACAGTTTTGATGGCTGTCTTTATTGGGTGAATATGTAATGTAAATGAACTGTAATATATTCAATATGATAATTTAACACTGTTTCGTTGTGAAAATGTTTCATTAGCACCGAGTTTGATGAAAAAATTCATCTGTTCCCACTCCAAGAGCAAATCAGTGTTAACGGTAGAAATGGCTCTATTCAAGTCAAAGCAGAAAGATGCTAGTGGTTGATATTTGATAAAACATACTTTGTACTGGCTTGAAAGGGCAGAAAATTGAATAAAAAATGCTTTGTTTACATTTTTAGTTGGGGGGCCTGAGTCAGCCCTCAGACCCCTTGTAGAAATTGGGTTTCACTCTTCCTTCTGTTTAAAATCTTACTGAAAACACTTATTAATGATACCTACCAAGTCCTGTATGGCTTTTGCTTCTTCTCTTTCCCGGGCCTCAGTTCTTTGCCTTGCTTTAACCTGCTGTTCCTGTAAAACAAAGTTTCACTGAATTGGACAACATCTACTCAAAAGCACAACAGTTCGAGACTTCCTATGAAAGAAACATGTTAGTAAACAATATGCAAGTAAAATGGTTCATACAAAACATGTAAAACTTTTCATGCAACAAACTACTAGTCGATTCATGTCAAATGTTTACACACCTGTCTCCTAAGGCTTTCCTCATGTGAGTAATATTGTAGACAGTTGACCCACGTTCTGCTGTGTCCAATTTCTCCACAGTTCCCACACCGGGACTTGGACAGGGCCTCTGATTGAATCCCTAGTACTGGTTTCTCCTCCCCTCCCTGATCTACATTACTGGGTGAGGGGGGCTTGCTGAACATTCTGTTTGGGCAAGTTGATGAGCTTGAAGTGGAGTTGATCCAATTGCTTCTTCCTACATCTCCAGACCTTATAAATTCTTGAACCACTGGGGAGTTGCAAACTCCAGACTGGTTTAAATGACTGGTTCCCACTAAAAATGCAAAAGAACAAAAATGCTTCTAAACATACTTGTACACACTCTACACTGTAATGGTGAATTATCCACATGTTTGTGTATCATGTTAAATGTGGTGACCTTTTGAATTAAAATTCTACTACAGAGCCATACTACATGGATGTATAAAGTTTGATGACTTTCAAGCAAAGGACTTTTTATATAGTGGGCAGACAACACTTGGTATTATTGACGTCAGTATAACTAGACATTAAACCTGGTGACCTTTCACTCTTTGATCAAATATGTGCAAGAACTGTATGTGTGAAGTGTCATACAAAGGGCTCTGAAGATACAAATTTGACAAGCTGAAAATAAACCTCATCTATCTGAAGGGGGATAAAAGAACAAGAGGCACATGGTCCATATCACACATATGAGCAGTTGTATATACCGTATGGCAGTTTTTTCTTTTCTAGCCGGGTGCTAATTTTGGCTTATTTCAGCGGTTTGATAGTAGTCTGCTAAAATTATAATCGCTAAATTGGTATCCTAAAGTTTAGTACTGAATGCAAGAAAGATAACTTCGATCATTCACAGTGGCTTTAGTTAAGCAGGGATTATACACATACTGCAAACTTGTCTTGAAGATGAACTTCCCCTGTCTACCTTACCGAAAATTGATGCCACACTACAACTCTACTGATGATATCAGGGTTACTCAAGATCTGAATTTTTTAATATTAAGATATCATTATAATTTCTTGTATTGTGTGTGTGTGTGGGTTTTTTGTTTTGTTTTTTTACATATCTAAGGTACATGGCGCACTCTTTTATTAAGGAGGTAAAAATCGGGTTCTGTATGAAATGTTTTGAAAATCTGTGTCCATAAAAATTAAATTCCACCAAAATTATTGGCATACCTATAACCAGGCAAAACGCCAAATTTTACACCCCCTATAAAAAAACCACTATACGGTATTACATGTTAAATAATAAGTCCCAATTGTGGTCCTACCCTGGCCACACAGAGAATAATATGGTGAAATCTACACTACATAAAGATTCTTGCGTATCAATTTGACATTTTGTACCCTTGTGGTTCTGGAGAGGAAGATTTTCAAAAAACTTAATCCCTTCTGTGGTCACACCAAAATCCTGGGGATCATGGTGAAATCAAACTTGAATCTGCACTATATAAAGATGCTTGCATATTAATTTGACATTTTGACACATTTTTAAAGAATTCTACTGTAATATATAAAAGTTATGAACCACTATTGTGGCCTCATCCTGACTCCATAGATTATAATTTGAACAAACTTGAATTGTCGTTATATACAGTAAGAAAGTTGTTTCTTAAGTAGATTTATTCTGGTCCAGTGGTTTGTTTTGTTTTTGTTTTTGTGTGTTTTTTGGAGTTTCTTTTTGTTTGTTTGTTTTTTGTTTTGTTTTGTTTTTTTGTTTTGTTCTATTTTGCTACTGTGCTTTGCATCAAACTTGGTTGAATTTGGCTCAGTGGTTCTTGTTAATTAAGAAATAAAAATTGTAAAGAATTAACTTTGATCAGCAAAGCTCACCCAAACTTCCGAAGTGTTAGTTACATATATTCATGTGCCATATAGCTTTCTATTATTGAGGGGTTATAATTTTGGCTTATTTTAGTGGAATGGTATCATGTTGCCAATTTTTAATAGCTAAATTTGCACCCAAATGTGTTTGTAATCATGAGCATACATGTATTTTCACAAGAAAAATAACTGTATAGTAGTTTGTTTGTTTTTTTGGTTTATTTTTGGGGGTTTTTTTTTGGGGGGGGGGGGGGGGTTTATGTTAAAGGTAAATGTAGTACTCTTCATCTTGGGAGGTAAATAAACTACAGGATTTTTATGTCAGTTGTTTCTTACAACCGTAAACATTTTACAGATAAGTTATTAACACTACACTGCTTATGAATTTTTATGTTTTCAATTTTTTGTTTTAGAACTCCATGTCCAACAAAATAAATTCCCCTAAAAATTATTTGTATAACTATGAGCTAGAAATTCACCAAATTTTAAACCTGCAGAAACAAACAAGCACTCTGAGTGTATTGCAGGCAATACAAAGTTCAATACTGGTAGAATAATTCAGTCAAAAGTAAGTCAAGCATAACAAAATTCAAACTTGATATGTAACTACTGAAGACAAAAGCATGTATAGAATTTCATATGAATATCTTCATCCAATGCAGAGAAAAGTCCTCAAAAATCTTTAGCTGAAAGACAGACCAAGGGTCAAGTAATAGTCCCCTTCAGCAAAGCTGGCAAGGGACTAAAACGCTACACGGTAATAAGTTAAATGCAAAGTTCTTACCAGTATCCGATGGTAATCGGTTTGATGAGCTACTCCCTGCAGCTGATCCCGATTTTTCTTTTAAAAATTTATCACTCTGTTTTTTCCTCATCTGTTGAAACTTTAAAGTGATACTCCATTAAAAATGTAGGATGGTAAATTTTACTTCAACTTCCTATTCAACAAGTTTCCATGAATCAAATATATTATATAATGTGTATTTATTATACCCCAACTGATTTTTCTCTGTGGAAGAGTAATATGATAAAACTTTATTTCTCTGATAATGCTTTATTTCCCCCATCTGAGGACTACTCTCTGGAAAATCAGTGCTCCTCCCTTGGGATGCACCCTCATTAATAGTTTTAACTATTCAAAATGCTTGATAGATAGAGCATTCCAAGAATCACGAGATATGAGACATCGTTATTAATCAGACATCATAATATATCAACTGTAATATATAAATGATGGTAGAAGGAAGGTTTGGTATTTCCACAGAAAAAGAACCACAGCTGATCATCGAAAATAAATGAAGTCTTAATGTCAAAGTGAATGGAATTCAAAAAGTGTGAAGGAATTATCCAGAGTTTAAATAATGTGCGATGAATAATATATTGACTCTGTACAATAAAATGGTTACAAAATGGGTAATTTGGGAAGAAGCAATTTTATCCCGCCTCCTAACAGGGTTGGAAATTTACTGAAAAAAGTAGGCAGACACAGGCCTGTTACTAGCCCTGTTCAAAATCTGCCAGTCCTGTTAGCATATGTACATTTTTGTGAATGAAGTAAAAAACTTAAAAATAGAAATTTTCGGTTTCAAAATAAGAACTGGTTATTTTAAATTAGCCCGACCACCGGGCTGACATCTAAAGTTTTGATCCCGTCCGCCTGAGAAACAGACCGTCTCTGGGCGGTCGGGTGGGTTGTAATTACCAACCCTGCCCCTAATCTCAGCTGAGATTCGGCTGGGCTGGATATTTGGACTGACGCCTTCACCGAATCTCGGAGCATTCCTTCATAATTAATGTCTGGAAATTTACACTCAGCAACGGCCAACTCTAGCAATTACAATGCACTTTAATTTGAAGGAGATAAACAAATATGATAGGGAACCATATTTTAGTGTTATTTTGGGATTTATATATCTAGACGGTAAGCTATGCAGCATTAATGACAGAGAGTTAGTTTAATAGTTAGTGATAGAGAATTAGTTTAATAGTTAAATCATTTATTTGAAGCGAACTGCAGGGTCACCTCAGTGCGTATTATTAATCGCTAGAGTCCGCTGAAGCTGAGTGTAAATTTCCAGACATGAATTGGGGATCCGGGTTGTTAGAATAGATCCTCAGTACCCCTTACTTGTCGTAAGAAGCGACTAAATGGGGCGGTCCTTCGGATGAAACCGCAAAAGACGGAGAGCCCCGTGTCACGGCAGGCTCAAAGGCCATAAGCGCCGAGCATAGACCTAAATTTGCAGCCCTTCACCGGCAATGGTGACGTCTCCATATGAGTGAAAGATTTTCGAGCGGGACGTTAAATAATATTTAATCAATCAGTCAACCAGACATGAATTATGAAGGGCTGCTCCGAGATTCGGGGAAACCATAAGTCCAAATATCCAGCGGAGTCAAATCTCAGCCGATATTACCCTCCCCCTAAAACAAAAAAGCTATTTCCCAAGCTTAGCTGCCTGGAGTAGTAGCTTTGCCGACTTGGAAAATTAGTGTTTAGATTTGGCTGTTATATTTTAATGTGAATTGTATTTAGTAGTACATCCCCTCCTATGTTAATTTATCTTTGAGGGAGAGCATTATTTTGAGTATTTTAATCACATTATGGGTGCTATTATTCGCAGGTTTCTAAATTTTGAAGATTCATTACTTTTAATACCACAGTGTTTACGATAGTTCCGGATCAGTTTTTACCCATACCGTGCATGTGAAAATAATAACGTGATTCGTCTAAATATTCACCTACTAATCGAAACGTAATTTTCTTACTTTCCATTTAAAATAGGAATTTTCAATCTATTACTCTGTTAATGAGAGTACTTGAGATATAATCAACAGCGACCATCACCCTAAATATCCGCATAAATTGAAAGAGGGAAACCGTCAAAATATATTTCATCATCGAGAAAATGTTGACATTTTATCAAATTATTATAAACAAAACCCATTAATTTTCCGTCTTCCGCCTTCAGAAGTCGTGCTTTGTCTTTCACAACATGATTCTCTCTTTTAAAATGTTCAAGCTTTCTTTCTTGGAGTCAAAATTTTATTTCTACCTCTTCCCACGCCACGGGCAAAATATCAACTGTTAAATATCTCAGAATTTTTTTAAAAAATAGATACATAAGCGGTAAAATATATACACGTAAGAAATTAAATTAAAATATGTATATAATTATTTATCAGTCATGTTTAAAAGTAAGTTCTATGTAAAATATATGTTGTATAAATGTTCTATAGCAATTGAAACTCTTTAAATATAATTTCTACTGCCCTTTAGTAAAAAGGAATCTGACTACATTTTAAAAGTCTGGCAAAGGAGTATCAGATTGTAAAATTTGGTTTTTCAGAGAAAGAAGTTGATCTATTAACATTCTAAAAGTATATAAGTTAAAAATACATTGTTCAACAACCTAGAAAACACCTTGATGTTGTATTTAACATGTTAAAGGATATTTTTACATGTCTGAATAAATTTTCATATTATATATTATGAAAAAACAGTGTTCGGAAATTTTAGTTATTATTTATTTTTTCGTCGTATGAATATCTTCATAATTTTGATTATATATAAATCAATGTTTTAAGTTTTATTCCTTTATATCAAACATTGTTATTCTAGTCATTTGAGTATGCTATGTGAGTATGTGTGCAGAGGTATATGTGAAAATGCCGAAATAGAAACAAATATGTTCAATTTAAAATGTGTACATAGACCTTGTATAATACATTTTTCAGCATAAAGATTAAACAGTGAGCTTATGAGTAACAATCTTGAAAAATTATAGATGCATTGTGTTATTTTTTATGTAACCATTAGCATAATCATCTGTATACGTCAATATAATTTACATGTATATCATTTCAATTGGTTATATGGAAATAAATTTACAGAAAACTAAAACTTCTTAAGTAACAAAAATTTTAGAACATAATAAATAAAATAAAGTCACACATTTGTATTCAACATTTTTATTGCATTTTGTGATTCATATAAAAGCAATAAAATGTCTGTATCATATTATACATTGATAAATTATAACAAAATAGACTAAGAAGAATGATTTTATTAAAAAAAATTGAATAAGGTTTTGACTGGTCACAGTACTCTACTTTTGTTAGTACAACTACCCTGAGTGCCATGTGTGTGGCATTTCACCCGATAGCTCAGTGGCAGATTTAAAAGGGGGGGGGGGTCAGTTCTCCTTTTTTTCGCTACGAATTTACAAGGCATTACTGGCATATATGGATGAATTGGCACCAACAATGGCTAAGTATTTTGTCTAATACTAGACTTTCATATACCCCCCCCCCCCCCCTTTGCGCTTCGGATATCCACCATGATCCGCCATTGAAACTGGTGACGTCTCTACCCGAGTGTAAAATTTTGAAATGGAACATGAGGCAATATGCACAAACAAATGACACACAGGTTTTTGAAGATCACACAAATAAAATGATGTTTGGGATCACCCCTAGTGCAAAATGAAGTGATCTGCATCTACCGTAACAGTAGGGTCACAATTTTCATTGATTCTAAATAATATGCGTACTTGATATTAACTTGTAATATGTGGTGAGGTAGAAGATGTAATAAAGAAATAAATCATGGAGTCCAAACAGTTACTTACTTTTCTTTTACATCTTATATGGATGTTTTCTCTCGAATAGCAACCCCGTGAGGATCCGGGTTGTTACAACAGATCCTCAGCTTGTCGTAAGAGGCGACTAAATGGGGCGGTCCTTCGGATGAGACCGCGAAAACCGAGGCCCCGTGTCACAGCAGGTGATAAAGACCCCTCCCTGCTCAAAAGGACATAAGCGCCGAGCATAGGCCTAAATTTTGCAGCCCTTCACCAGCAATGGTAAGGTCTCCATATGAGTGAAAAATTCTCTCGAGTGGACGTAAAGCAATACATAATTAACCAATCAATCTCGAATAGCACGTGGGAAAAAAAATGAAAACACTGATCTGCGTCGTTGCGGAGCTTTTTTGGAGATGCAAACAAATAGCACAATTAAATCAGTGAAGATGAAGTTTGATTTTCTCTGAAAAGTATCACTCTACACTATTTTTCAAGTATGATATAACAGAAAATAAATTTGTCCAACAATTATTATTTCATAGTGCATTATACAGAAAAGTGATCCGGAACTGCCGATGATCCGGAACTACCGTAAACACTGCATCCTAAGCAAAGTGGAAGTAGACAAACCATAGGCGCTCGGGTCGTGAACAATGTTAATGAAATGAGAGTACCAAACCCCCGGATGCGTAACCCGAACGCAGTTTACCCAATGGCATGAGAGTACCAAACCCCCGGATGCGTAACCCGGACGCAGTTTACCCAATGGAATGAGAGTACCAAACCCCCGGATGCGTAACCCGGACGCAGTTTACCCCAGATTGAGCGGAGGTATAAATGTTTAGATGTGGCGTGATTGGCTAATACCAAGAGTGAAATTATTTGAAATTGAGAGAAATAATATAGAAGTTTAAATTCATTGTCGGGATGAAAAATTATGGGACAAAATCGAGAAATGACTGAGGAAATTGCCATGGTAGGGGTGTGTTTGATTGATTGATTGATTGATTGATTATTGCTTTCCGCCACACTCAACAATTTTTCAGTTATCTGGTGGCGTCCAGTTTTTGTTGGTGGAGGAGAGAACCCAGATACAATGTACCTGGGAAGAGACCACCGACCTTCCGCAAGTAAACTGGCAAACTTGCTCACATAACGCCGCGCCCGAGATTCGAACACGCGCCGACAGAGGTGAGAGGCTTTGTGATTTTGAGCCCGATGCTCTAACCACTCGGCCACGGACTGCAGATTGCTATGTGTTGTAAAAAAAAAAAAGAAAAAAAAAAAAAAAAAAAAAAGTACAAATATGACCTATAAAAGCAACGGGACCCTATATAATTTATGTCGGGTTTTTTTTATTAGCACTTGGAACGAACTTTGAAATCTGTTTGTGACATTTTTTTTCCCACTACATGATGTGGAGATTTAGTTTTTTTTTAATCTATTATGCTGATTATACACAAATATAAACAGAAAACTTAATTTCATAAGCGTTTAACGCTCGGCATTTAGAAGTGAGAATCACGGGTCTTTCGGATATGACCTTAAAAACGGAGGTCCCGTGTCACGGTAGGCGTTGGCACGTTAAAGAACCCTCACTGCTACGGCCCTGAGCGCTAAGCATAGGTCTAAATTTGTGGTACTTCACCTACAGCTGAATATGTCTCAATATGAGTGAAAGATTCTCGACAGGACGTAAAACAAACAAACAAACAAATCATAGGCGTTTAAAAATTGACATCACTCACTGTATACTAAATGAAACAAGGCTTGTAACTGCCCTGGCCCCTTCCGTACCCCACGAGAAGAATTCGGCCTCAAAACTTACTAATTCGCCGCTTATCCGTCAGAACGTAAGACGTATCCAATTCCAAAAAATCAATACAATCATCCATAGCCATTTACTACCAAAATTCGCAACATTTGTATTTTTTCCAACAACCTGTCCATCTGATTGTCAAAATTCGCTCTATCAAGGAGAGGAAATTCAATATAGGCCACGTCTGTTGTCTAATCAGAATTCAATTATTTGTTGAATAAAATATCAGTTATGCAGTCACACTTGTACATGTATTTGCATTTTATAAAAAATAAATAAATCAATATAATTATTATTATGAAATCAATTGTTTCTAAATAATCATTTCCATGTATCAAAATACCCAAATTAGTATTTAAAATTCATTAATTCATTTTGGCAAATTACTATTTCTGAACACATTTTTTTTTTTTTACCTTTTAATCTATTTTCATTACTCAGAGTAGTCTACCTGGGTAAAAATTTTGTCATGGGTGATATGATCCCTTGTGTTCAATTCCCCTATTCAATAATGTTCAATAATTAGACAAAAATTGCCCCCTCCCTTCTCAATCAAGAAATTCCCCGATAGTGCTTTTAGACATATTGATTACATCGAGATTTTTCTTGAAAGAAAATTATAAATAAAAATTACAAAAATAAATAAATAGATCAAAAATAAATAAATAAATAAAATAAATTAATTAATTTAAAAAAAACAACTCAAGGTTGCAAAGTAGAGCTCTCATTAGTATCAGACCCTCAGGAATAATACATTTGTGTCTAAAGGGAGGGAAGACTTCTCGAGAATTACGAAATTTAAGGTTGGGCTTTTTGTTATCTATTATTATTATTATTATTATCATTTTTGGGGGGGGGGGGGGTTAAGAATTTGTACCATCACCCCCCCCCCCCCCCCCCCCCCCCCCAACTTCGCACTGACAACATGTGAATTTGATTTTTACTTTATTTGGATGGCTTCCTTTTTTTTTTTTTAATCAATTTGTGCTTGTCAAAAAAGGGAATATCACACAAAAAGTGTCCCAAAAGTACACAATTCTAAAGATATGGAGCGGAAGGCGAGATCTTTCAGTATATTTCCAACGAAGCCGTGTTTATACCGGGGAAGATACATTTAACCGCGGCGCGTCAATCAAAATGCACGGGAGATATATATATATATATATATATCATAAAGCCAATTGAGTTATATACTGGACAATTTTCTTCAATTCTTCAGGAGACACACAATTTTAAAATTCACTTTGTCAGACAATGTGAATTTTAAAAATTGTGTCTCAATGCATATTCAGTGAAGTATAAGATACTGATGTTTTAAGATTAATGGTTAATAAATGTGCAAATATCAATTATGATAATCTTTTTTTCTAGGCATCATCCTTAGGACCAATGCAGGTTAGAATAGGCTTCGAGTCGACAAGTTCAACAGCAATTTGCATTGAAAATTTGCAAGATAGATACAATATTTTCTAAATATATTTCCCCCCTTCATTTTAATACCAGACAATATATGTAAAAACAATTCTGAGTATATTATTCATTTGTCTTCAATATTTGAATATATATATATTTTTACAGATACTGTGATGATGAGATATCCCCCCCCCCCCCCCCAAAAAAAAACTTCACAAATTTGAACAAGTTTGATCAAGTTAGAGAGACTTTAAAATTCAAGAACTACAGAAAAATTTGGGACATGGATAAAATCATCAATGTACTTGTGAGCCCAAAGCAATGGGTGGATGTTGTGCAAATACTTAAAGTTAAGTGTGTATTGAAAAGAGCATGTACTCATGTATTACATGGTTGGTTTTTTTTTTTTTTTGGGGGGGGGGGGGGGGGCGAGGAGGAGGGGTAAAGACAATAATGTTGCATAAAGTTTGTAAAAATTCCATTTTTGATTATTCTTGATTACTCTTCCTAAATGAAATATCTTGGTTGGTCAGTAAATATTTCATTGAAAAATGTGTACATAATGGAGCATCAATTTTATAAATTTAATCAATGTGTTTGAATTTTTCTTGCAAATCAAAATTTAATTTAACCATTATACATCATGGATGGCTATGAATTTTACATTTTATCAAACGTTTTCATAGATAATATAGTAATAATAATAATAATAATATATGCAGTTTTTTAAAAACGTATCACAATAGGGCTTTCATTTAATTGTGGAGGCTGCAGAAGCGAGGATTTCAATATCACTATCCTCCACGAATTAATCTGATTACTATGTTGATGTTTTCTTATATGTTTCAGGACAAAGCCCAAATATTATAATATAAATAGAATGGAGGAAAATGTTTAGGGGCTAGCTATCCATAAAACTTTATCAATTACAGACTCAGTCACCCTGAAGAATATTGCACATTACCAAATTCAAGAGACATCAGAAAAAAAATGTATTTAATCCATTTTGACGACACGGTGTTAAATCACGATAGGTCAAAATTGTCTCGCCGAAGGAGTTTTAGCCATTTTCTTCTAACCGATGAAGCTTTCGTTTTCGTGGGAAAAGCAAAATTCTGAACATTTTGTATACTGTGCATAGCTGTACTTCCCTCTCTTCCTATCATCTTCTGGAACTGCATGAAAGTACCAGTTTTTTGCCGGTATGTGTAACGCGCGAAATGTTGTCAATTTTACCGGAAGTTGTCATAAGCACCCTTTTCTCATGGGCACAATCATATTATTAATTGTGATATCAAATCTTATCTAGGGAAATTTGGATCAATTTCCTGTAACTGTTTGATTTGAAAGAGACTATGTAAAGTTGTGGAAGTTATCTTTTATTGTTAATAATATATATACCACTGAATAGGTCATCATTTCAAGTTATTTTGATCTTCGTGTTTTGGGGTTTTTTTTGTTTGTTTGTTTGTTTGTTTGGGGGTTTTTTTGGTTTTGTTTTTGTTTTTTGTTGGTTTTTTTTTGTTTCTTTGTTTTTTGGTTTTTTTTGCTTTTTGTTTGCCGAGTCCACATTTTATTATTATTTTAATAATTTGACTTTATATCAGCAAGAAAATCGTAAAAATGTGATGGCCACATAGTGCTAACCCGCTACAATAGCCTTTTTGTCTTGGGGGACCATACATTTGCTACATTTATTTCCCTCATACCTATTATTTTAAAAATGTGTATTATTTACATGTAAAATAACTAGGTACTATTCATGTTGTCAGTAGGGACTAATGTCATGCCCAAACTGAATTAAATACCTGGGACAAACTGTCTCTCCTGGGTTCTTGGTCCTCATTTGTAGACAGTTTCGCTTTAGGAGGGCTGTCATTTATGAACAAGTTTTTCCTCTTCATTACAGATGAAACTTTCTGTCCTTAAAAAGAAAGAGGCAAACATCAAACGTAATTTTAAAATTAAGGAAACACCATAGCAACCATGACCGCTTCAGTCTGACTTTAACTGCTGATAAAGAAAAATTCAAGGGCGTTTGCAAAGGTGCAGTGAATACATATGATAATGCAGCTGTCTTGCCTGTTGATTCGCAATGATCATCTGACTCGAGAAGTTGACGGGCAAAATCCTCATCCATCTGAATTTGTCGATCTCTATTCTCCCGGCTCTCTGCCTCAGTGTTCTGCAAACTTGTAGCTAAGTTCTCGTCTTCCACTCCTCCAGATATTCTGCCACTACTGTTTGGCTTATTCCATTCTTCATCCAGATGTTTTGCTAATTTTTCATCCTGTAATAGCAGTTCCCTGTCCGTCTTCGGTGCCGGACTGTTTAACTCTTCGTACAAACGTTGAGCAATCGCAGCATCAATGTCGTGAAAATCTTCATGTCTCATACTGAATTCACAATTTACAGATTTTGGGGAGCTTGAACACACATGTTCTTTCCTGACAGGTGATTTCCAATTTGATTGTTCGTATTCTTCATCCAGTTCTCTCTGCAGACGTTTGGCATATTCTTCATCTACTAAGCTACATTTTGAACTTGATTGATTTGTTTTATCAGTACGTTCAATGTGAATGTTAATATTAATGTTTGATGCAGCTCCGTGACTCGTGCTACTTTCTTTGACAATATCGGAGGTCACGTTACTTTCTCTTTTATCAGGTGTTGACACCTTAACAGTAAAATGATCACTTCTGTTAGAAGATAAATTTACCCAGTCATTTCTGTGTAATTCTTCCTCACAGTCTTCCAAAGTCTGACTACCCATCACAATTTTTTCACTCTCCATTATGGCTGTTGTTTCTTGTTTCACTTTCACAATTGTTTCTTATAATGTATCTTCTCTACTCCACTGTGTCGAAAGTTAAAGGGTAGAGGGCGTTATCCTAAACCAAGATGGCGACAACCAAGTACGCTTCTGTTCATCTGTACCTAACATACAAATATATGAAGTATATATCGCAAAACTAGTTGTGGGGCCTCCGTGGCCGAGTGGTTAGAGCATCGGGCTCAAAATCACAAAGCCTCTCACCTCTGTCTTTAGTCATTTTTCGCTCACGCCGATATATGTGAGAAAGTTTGCCAGTTTACTTTCGGAAGGTCGGTGGTCTCTTCTCGGTTACATTGAATCTGGGTTCTCTTCAGGACGCCACCAGATAACTGAAAAATTGTCGAGAGTGGCAGAAAACGATAATCAATCAACCAATCAATCAAACAGTTGTTAATTGTGTTGTAATAGTTTAAATTGTCTCCCTCACCACCTTATTTTGCTCAAATTAAAATCTTTCACCACCTGCCATAGATCTACTACATAGCTACCTATCTTGTAGAAAACAGTGTGTCAAAAATGGTCAAAATATAAATTCCTTTCTTGATATTTTCAACTAAGGGGTAACGCAGGGTTCCATACTTGGACCAGTAATGCTTGGTATTTTGCGGATGACAATATCCTATCTCATTCCGATTTTGTTTTAGATAATGTTATTAATATACTTGAAAGGGAAAGTGGCATTCTCATAAACTGGTTTTCAGCAAACAAAATTCAGGCCGTACTAACTACATGTAACCTTTTTGCATACATGAAATTTATACTTGTATGTCTTTAGTCATTTTTCGCTTACGCCGATATATGTGAGAAAGTTTGCCAGTTTACTTTCGGAAGGTCGGTGGTCTCTTCTCGGTTACATTGAATCTGGGTTCTCTTCAGGACGCCACCAGATAACTGAAAAATTGTCGAGAGTGGCAGAAAACGATAATCAATCAATCAACCTTTAGCCATTTTAGTTTCATTTATTTTCTTTCCTTTATTATAGTGGAGTTTTACTGGAGGTAAGGACTGAACCAACCCCATGAAAAGATGTGGCAGGATGTGTTGCTATATGAAATGTTACTCTTTTATTCAATTTGGTCATGCATTGCTAAATTTTTAAACTCTTATAACTGTTATCTATTCATTTATTGTTATCCTCACTATTATTATTATTATATTTAGTAAAACTGCTATAGTGCTTCTTAACAATCTTACTGCTGTTGTTTAAATTTAGTGCTTAATGTTTGTAGGCAAATGCATAGATATGTTGAGTTTTATTTAATTCTAAACTTTTGAAAATGTTTGTCTATATAGTATGCTTGTAAATGTATATATGTGTTCCGAAAGCTCATTTTTGTGATTTAGTTTGTCTGCGATAGTCGGTTAAAGAGCTCTGTTTTGGGTTTTCCAAATGTACATGCGTTTCTGCGGGATTAATGTTCCCCAAATTAATATAATATAAATACTTATAATCGGGGGTTGAAGCTATTGTTAATATTAGCATTCGAGTTATATAATCTCTAGAAATAAAACATTAAACATTATAGTTGTCGATTAGTATTGCGTATGTTTTGGGTTCAATTTATTTCATTTAAGGGTGTGCAGTGATTTACTGATTCAAGACTATTTTTGTGGATTCACACAACAAGTAATATATCCAAGTAGGTCTGCCCTAATGTGTCACTTTTAATTGTGTTAATCTTTGAAACAATCGGGTATCGAACCCGGGACCATTACATTACAAGTTAGGTGCTACCAAGGCCGATGTAAAGGGTTTGGTAGTATTGCTATAAAATTTTAAAGCAATACAAGCTGTAACTGATGGTATTTTTCAACTAGCCTATGCATCAATGATATCTATCGGTATAACTCATAAAATCCCCAAGATCTCAAGAAAAATTTAGCAAAATAAACAAGGGAACGTTTGAGAGCATACCTACAATGAGCGTTTGGTATAAACCACCATTACGCCGTATACACGGACATGGTAACATAAGATTTCGTGATGCACAGAGACAGATGTCATACAAAGGACACTGACGTGAGTAACTACACATTTGTTTTAAAAATATTACATCGTCTCATGAATTACTTTTAAGTATTATAAGTTTAAGAATGCAGTTAGATTACGCAAATTTGCCACTCAAATGTAATTTTATTGTTGAATTTTTAATAAATTTTATACAAATCTGACACGCGCACAGTGCCTCTCTGTCGATTTTTCCGAAATGGAGATTACTGACAGGATGACAATGATTCCTGAATTGACAATATTTGTTGATTTGATGGGTTTATTGCTTCGGATTCACTCTGATTATAAGAAATTATATATATTTGTTATAGACAGTATTTTCTTGCATGTCCTTGTAACTTGTAAATAAGTTCGATATTATATTTTTTTCCAGGTTGAATACAGTAATTACAAAAAAGTTACTGTGATAAAATGACGTGTGTTTCGGTTATCAATATATTACATAGTAGGAAATTTATTTAGATAGTGATACTATTTGTATCTACATATGACCTTGGACCGTATTCGATTTAAATATTTTATGGTTCGTTGCACCGCAGGTAGTTCGATTAGCTTACCTGGTTTGCCGAGTATTCACCTTTCCGGTGACACGAGTTCGTGCTGGATGTAATTTGGCAAGAAGTATCTTTGTTCATTTCTTTCCATGTGTTTTAGTATCCTGGGATATAAGGTAAATTATTCTTTAGTTTAGTTTAATGTAGGTGTAAGTTTCAAAAAGTATTTAAAAACGTAATATCGCAAATTTTTATCCTTTGGCAGTTTGAAAATTTGAGTAATTAAAATATGTGCATACCGAGTTCATTCACCCAGATAACTGTAGTATGTTTTTATGTTTTAAAGCATATATGATTTATTTATATTGCGAAAGAGTAATACATGCAACAGTAAAGCGAATTACAAAACCCCTATATTATTGGTCGACTCGTAATTTACCCGATAAGCCTTTGCACCTTCTGCGAGGTAAGACTGTGCGTATTTGTTTGTTTTATGTGTATTCTGTGTACCTCTGCATGTTAAATGTTGTGGACATGTAATTTTATTCTGTGTGTTGTAAATTGATTTCGTCTCATTTTTTGTTTCATTTCAAGGTGTTTACATTTGTTATGAAACAGATATTACATACGTATTTTATCAAAGATTAACTGTAATGACTATTTTCACAATTAAGAATTAATTGGCTATCTGATTTCACTGAGATAGTTATAAAGTCAGCAAGTTAACTGCAAACTAATTTTTGCTCAAATTTACCATTCAGTATTATCTCAGTATTGTTTCGTTACTATTTTGACAATTTTATTCATCAGGATCTTGTAAATATACTTGGTGTACAATAAAACCTATCCCTAATCCAAAACCGGACTTTCTTCTTCATACTGGATACCCTGTTACATATTCAATCACAAATGTGTTTTTACCGTCAGTTACAGCTTATATTGCTTTAACCTACTAAATCATCATATCATATTAATTGACAAGATGAAGAACTAATCATATATTATAAAGAAAAAGTCAGAAAAGTTGCGTATAGCCTTGAACAACTAGCCCTGTGTTGGCAGTTTGTGAACACATGGACACAATGGCAAACTCCAGCAGAAGTCCATTCATTTCTCTATAGTATATCGGACATTAAACTGAGTCTGGAAAACATATAGTGTACAGTTGATTTGGATGCGAAAAAAAAAACTTTCCAAAAAACAAAACAAAAACAAAAAACACCTCCCCCCCCAAAAAAAAACCACAAACAAAAAAACACAACAACAACAACAACAAAACAAACAAAAAAACAAAACTTTCAAACATCTACAGGTCAGTGTATCATAAAGACATTAACACTTTTGAACCTTAAATGCCCCAAGATGTGATACAGAATGGAACAACTGATGGATATGAGGATGATGTTTGTTGTTTTCGTCACAAAAACGAGAAGAATGTTTGAATAGAGGGAGGGAGGATGATGCTCTCCAAAAAATATTGTGGTTTATCATTATGATAAAGGTTATTTTTCCTGCAAATCTTGTACGATATTCCGATACTAGTTTAAATTTCTAGTCTGTTGTATACATGATGGTCCATGGAAAAGCAACAGGGGTGTTTTACGTCATTTGATAAAGACCAAAGTGAAAGCAATGATACAAATACAGAAGAATCCTCAACTTTGAAGTTTGCAAGAATGGTGAAATTCTTCGCCTTCCTCAAATTAAACACACTGGAATACTTTAGAGAGCTGTAATTGATTTGTGGTTAGTTTTAAACAGTACTACCCTTAGTGGTTGAAAAACAATTAAGCTTCCAATGGATCCTGTAAACAATGAATCGGGTAATATATTGCGAAAATACCTGTATATTGTCAAAAAGTATGTTACATGTAAGTAATTAGTAAGTCATCGTAATTGAATTATTCGTGGAAATGAAAGTGAAATTGTTAAATTCTTTGGTAAGAAACATAACGGATATACAAACTAAACTCTACTGTAGACATTCAAAGTTTAAATGAAAACTATTAACGAGGATGAGTCAAAAAGTAATCGGTCTATCCCATTACCGATTGATCGAAACTGTCACAATTTTCATACCTTCTTTCAATACATGTTTTATACCTGGATACAAAATTGCACGCGTATCGAGTCATTCTTTAATAAGATATAAGATATTGAATGCCAAACAGGGCGCCCCGTGGGGATCCGGGTTGTTAGAATATATCCTCAGTACCCCTTGCTTATCGTAAGAGGCGACTAAATGGGGCGGTCTTTCGGGTGAGACCGCAAAAACCGAGGCCCCGTGTCTTCGATTACTACAATATCGAACAATCCTATTCTAAAACTTTCTCAATACTCAGACATACATGTATGGAATGAGCTTACATTAAATGTAAAAATATCGCCGTCTGGGTGAGACCGCAAAAACCAAGGCCTCGTGTCACAGCAGGTGTGGCACGTTAAAGATCCCTCCCTGCTCAAAGGCCATAAGCGCCGAGCATAGGCCTAAATTTTGCAGCCCTTCACCGGCAATGGTGACGTCTCCATATGAGTGAAACATTCTCGAGCGGGACGTTAAATAATATATAATCAATCAATCAATCATTGTCTCTATGTTTCCTTCTAGCATTTTCTGTACGTTTTCTAAAATAATATACTTTACTATTTCGGAATTTTCTACGAGCTTTTTTACAAGCGTTTGTGAACCAAAGTTTTATGTTTTTATTTGATATTGGGATTTGTTTCCTACCACTAGTACTTACACCTAAGGCGGTTTTAGCTGCATCTTTGTATATTGTGTTTAGTTGATTAATAATATCATTAAGTGAGCTTTCCGTAATGTTTTCTGAATTACTATTTAATGATGTTAAAAGTTTATTAATTAGTTCAGTATTCATAGATTGCACATATAATTGTTCTTTAGAACGATCTCATGTACTGACGTTGATGAATCTATATTGTTATTTTTTGTAAATTCAAATGCAACACAATAGGAGTATGAACATCAGAAAATAATATGCTATGTTCTAGTACTTGCATATTTGAAACGTACTTATAAATAAAATAATCACAAATAAAATAATCAACAGTGCTCGAACCTTTGCATGTTATCTTTCCAGATATATTGTCACCAATACGTCCATTTATAATTATCAATTTATTTGATCTACATATTTCTATTAGCAGCTTTCCATATGAATTATGGATTTTGTCTTCATTATTTCTTTTCTGGGTTTTTTTTTCTGAGGTAAAGCCAATTCATTATCCATACTTTCAAAAATTTCTTCAAATTCTTTATTTTTAATGTCACCAAAGTTAAAAAACCCTATCAATTCCAGTTCGAGCATTGAAGTCACCTGCAAATATAACATGCTTTAGTCTGGTCCGATTTCAGCTAAAAAGAACTTCTAACGGCAAATTATTATTATTTGGTTCAACATAACTTTTTAACCTAATTTGAGTATGCTGAATCTGAAAAAATATGTTGAACTTCATGAAAATGGCGTTAAATAGGTCAAAATGGCGATTCAAAATGGCGGACAGTAATTTTTTTCAAATCGTTTTGAAACGCGCATGTAGAAAAAAAAATGTAAAAACTATGATTACAAAATACAATAGCATCGAGAAAAAGATAGAAATAAGCATGCGACCCTAAAAAAGCCATTGCACGAAAGAAAACCCGAATTTTCTCTGTTTTTCCTCAAAATTCAACGTATACTGTTCCTACATTGTTCTTTGCTTGTGACTTTGCACTTACAAAGGTCCATGCACAGCAAATTGTTACGCTTGCACCCACACCTCAATGTTTTACAACCTGTTGTGCAACTACATGCAATCAAGTCTAAACAAGATTCTGGAATTGGGTCTAAAGTCATCAGAATAGGCACTAGAATACCTTCATTCAACTTCCATCCCATCTCAGTTGGAGATGGTAATGTGGGGTTACTTATATTTGCTTGTCTCCATACCAGCGCTTGATAATGTGCACGTTTAATGTGCAGATGCAAGGCATCGCTAGTGGGGGGCATGTTTTCGGGGCTCTTGGATTTTCCGAATAAAATGTTCCTAACCGAGTCAGTTGACGACACTGTGCCCTGGTTATACAGCTTGCATACGAACTTTTCACAGTCGACTATTTTCTGTTCAGTTAAATTGCCCTCTCCAAAACCCCCAAGAAGCCCAACATTGTCTTTGTAAACCTTAAATCCAGTTTTTTTGGATATCCCAAAGAAAAAAGAAGTTGTGTCACATCCAGTCAGAGCATGGAATGCTAACAGATTCGTGCACATTTCTGGAGAGGTAAAGGTTTTCTCTACAACAGCATGAATAGGAATGTTCTTGGGCTTTGCAGATGTTCCAGCAACCATCCACAACTGTATATTTATTTCTGAAAAGAAAGATACAAGTAGCAGTAAAACATCAGTATCAGATGCTAGTACAACAACTGAACTGCAAGTGGATTCTTTCGCACAATGTATGGCATGAAGAACTATTCTAGTATCTGCCTCTTCATGTGACGCATGTAGGGCAGATATATCGAGGAATTCGTCATTGCATTTAACGCTATTCTCATCGAGAAACCCACCAGCAGTAACAACAGTTTTCTCTGTGGGTGCATGAAGAATTATCTGCTCAGATAAAAAGGCAGCTAGGTCTTTCTTGTTGTCATTCAAAGACAAAAAAGCTGAAAAGTTATTCGGGAGTGGCACATCCTTATTTTCAATAACCCTTCTAACTGGCTGCTGCCCTTTTGCCCTACGAGAACGAGTGCCCGATTTTATAGATTGTTCCCTGTAACGGTCGAACAGAACATCAACTCTTGAATACATGGCCCCTTTTCTCACCACAGTGGAAACAAACTCATCTGCAAAGTCTCCAAATGTTTTCATGCCATGTGTTTTCATGCTCTGAACTAAAGCCTGGCCATCTATGATCAAAGCTGGTGATTCGCCTACATTTTCGACTCGCGCCCTTACATCAACATCTTGAAGTATGTCTTCTAAAACAACAGATTTGTTTCCAGACTTTAGTGCACCGCTGGTATCCGCTATAGATATCGGCACAGGAAGGAGCTCGTGTTTCAAAATCTGCTCTAAATCAACCTCTCGTCCGGCCTTATATGCAATGACAAGTCTCTGCAGTATGTTCCGATCTGCCTTTAGAATTTTTTTCTTTTCCACAGCTTTTGGTACAACTTGTACCTTGTATAAGGAGTCAAATGTTAATGAGCAGCTTTTTTTCAGAACACTTCTCAAAGGAACTTGTAAACTACTTGTTTCTATGTTTGGTATCAGACGATCTTTTACGAAATTCTCTAATGATATCTGTCCCAAATTTGCTGCAGAAAGTAAGGACTCCTTGATCATATCTGTAGCTTTGTCTTTTGTAACTATATTGATCAGTTGATCTCTTTCGTACAAAAGGTCAAATACTCTAAACCTTTTCATTGCATCAACGAGCGAATCCTCATACACTGCATCAGTAACTTGTCGACTCTTTGATGCGTCCTTGTGTGTGAGAATGTCATCTGGATTCACATCGTACATCACCTTTGTAAGAAGACTTATATGAGATCTCAGATTGTAGGAAAGGGACCACCTACTGAGAGCAGATGGAGTCCTAGTAATTCCTACAATTCCACCACCTTTCTTACCCGTGGCGTTTAGCCATTCTTGACTTTGGTCTGGGTCAACTTGATTGAAAGTTCCAGCACTTCTCTTGACGACAAAATTTCCATCCTGAAACTCTGATAGTACTTCAATAGGCAATTGGTGGCAATCAGCAAGATACACACTACCCCACCTAGCATAATTTGTATGGTCATATCGGAAGAACCATGGGAGCATTGAACGGAAAGACTTCAAATATAAATCCCAAAGCCCATCTCTTTCTGACTTTGTAAACATTAAAAGGATAGAAACCATGTCCAAATATGACCACCAAAACAGGACATTTGGGTTGTCAATTTCCTGTCTGAAACTTGAAAAATACTCTTTGAAAACAGGATTTTGCAGTTGGTCAATGCTAGAAAGTATGTCTTGCTGTTCAGTCATGATGCCATTCAATGTTTGCGAATGATCAACATTTTTGGTAGATACAAATAACACAAAGTCTGGCAGTAAAATCTTCCAGATTGCTTGAGCAGTAATTTTATGGGCTCTCATGCCACGACTGTAGTGCTTTCCACCTAATACATTTTCAGCAGCCACAGGTCCTAATAACTCGCATTCCATCCACAGTTCATGCAAACCAGAACCTCTCATATGATCTCCTATACATTTCATGAAATTCATAGCTATATGTAAGCCACCCATTCTTGGAACAAGCCTGTCTCTATACTCAGGAACTGACCATTTTAAATCCATCAACTTAAAGTACAAAGCTTGATCAACTGTGATAACTGTATGACGTTGACCAAGATGCTCAGATATGTGCATGCATTTCTGGACAACTGTGTTAAGTGTATCCATTTCATGAGCAGGTGCTTGTACAATAGGCATGTAACCAACAAGTGTGAGATCCGGGTTTTTACTACTGACAGACTGATTATGTCCTGACCAACTAGCTGGGACTTTCTGCTTATGTCTGTGCAAATGAAACGCCAATTCATTAGCAAACTCTTGAGAGGACAATTGATTCTCTGAGTCAGAAGGTTGGAAGATATCTAACGTAACTGGTCTGGGATAGTGAGGTTGTGATTTTCCTTCTACTATTGGGGAAATGACAATACTGTCCATCTGAGGAGGTACCTTCAATGTTTCATTTGAAGATGGACTTATGTGCTGAAGGTTAATGTCATTTCCCGACCCTCGTTGCCAACATGCTATCTGCGTTGCATGGAATGTTTCCTTGCCATCCAGTGTTGAATCACTAATATCAATATTGTCAGCTGTAAAGTGTGTGAAAACGCTTGGCTTTAAATTCGAGGGAAGGAAATGTCCAGTCCTTTCGTCCATAGACTGAAGGCTTTCCTCTGCAAGCCCAGTGTCAACACGCAGAACATCTTTATAACTCAGGGTGTGACCAGCACTATTAAACAAGTTTAACAGCTGTTTTGACCTTGTCATTTGATGCAAGGTGCATGCAAGGCCAATATGCTTTGGAGTCCACTTTTTTCCATTACTTACCCCATACACAATATCCTGAGCTACGCTCACTATTTTCTTCTGTCTGCTGCAATCTGGATTGTCATTGCCATCAGTACAATCAAAGACCTCTTGTCCGCCATAAAGAAGATTCAGAAACATGAGGATACTATAGGGACACAACTTATGGCATCAGCCTCACAAACATTCAAACCCATGTGACCAGGTCTATCTTGCAGGTCTGATCTTAATCTTAGTGCAACATGTACCAGTTCATGAAATGAGTTGTGTGGAGGTTTATAACATGGCATAGTGAGTAATTCGTCATCCATGGTATCTTGGTCATCATGAAACATATCTCCAAAATGAGATTTAGAAAGAATATGGGGCACTAAAAGAGTTTCGCGTTCAGATACTGCTCTATCGAGGGGACGAAGAAACTGGAAGATATTCTGCACCTTGGCTTGCAGATTTTCTTTAAACGTTGATCTACGAGTGATAAAAGACTGTGGCATTTCAGATCCTACCTCTTCTACCAACTTGGAGTACCTGTTCCATGTATCAGAGAGCTGTAAGATTTGGCACTTGCTGGCTGCGTACTCCAGTTCTCGAACAAGAAATATCATGGCCAGATCTTCACATTTTGACTCCTTTTCTGTTTTTTGTGTATCATACTTAAAAGCATTCATGCATTTTAGATGGTACTTACCCTCTGCAGCTATCAAATCGCTAACGTTTCCTAACTTAACACGAAGTATGTTGTCATACTTTGCATTTTTAAGAACCATGTCGCTAACAGAAAATGTTGTAATGTTGAATAGCTTCTGTTTAATTTGTTGTTGACAAAATATGCATAACTCCCAATCTATTGGTGTAGATGCATTTCGCAAAGTTCGGGATGCTGCTGCAGAAGGGTGTGAGCAAGATGACGTAGACGGTACATCATCCTCTGTATCGACGTTGATTGTATCAGATGTGTTTGTAAGCAAACATGCTTTTCTTTCCATTAACTGAATTGGTCTGGGGTGAGTAAATGCACTATAGCATTTCCTATGACATAGAACTCTATCATTCGGACTTAATTTTTCTATTCTGTCAATGGCATCATAGTTCCTGGCATCTTTAACTTTCTTACGACGAGATGCCCTCTCGGTCAACGTTTCGATAGACTTTTTGCTTTTTAATTCTAACGTGTCTGTCTTTTTTTCCTGACATATAACACACAAATCTGTATCTATTTGATAACTTCGCTTAAGTGATCGTTCAGTCATGATTTCTAATCAATGAGTGGTGAGATATGACAAGCCTATAACCTCGGCCATCAGTTTTATACCTTATGTCAGAATCATTTGTTAATTCGATCCTCGATTGTGTCGGTCGCGCTATTGTGAAAACCATTGAACACTGTGTTGAATTTCAAGTGCATTTATATCATAAAGTATGCAATACGTTAACTGAATAATTTGCACAATTAGAAGGAAATAAGCATTAAATATCATATCAAAATGCATATATATACTGTGCGTCAATATGCGGTTGCGAAAAAATGAGTTAATTGGGATCTAATCGTTTTTTTCACAATTTTAATTGTTTAACGAACATTGAACAATTTATTCTATTTTTCAGACACATATAAGTTTAGTACAAGCCTTTAAATTGCTTTAATTTGCAATAAACTTTTTTAAAATAAAGCCATATAGATAATTTTGCAAATTTCAACACCGCCATTTTGAATCGCCATTTTGACCCATTTAACGCCATTTTCATGAAGTTCAACATATTTTTTCGGATTCAGCATACGCAAATTAGGTTAAAAAGTTATGTTGGACCAAATAATAATAATTTGCCGTTAGAACCCATTTCTAGCCTCTTTTTTCAAAATCTGGACCAGACTACTTTTCATCATAATTCAAATCTCGCATTTCCAATTCAATTATACTAAATGCGTCTCTTCTGCTGTATTTTGAGTTTTCTGGAGGTAAAAATGTAACTCCAATTAATATATTTTTATCACAGCCAGTAAATTGTTTTGAAATTTCAATCCACAATACAAATATACATTCCGTTTCATGTATATTAATAAAATCTTTGAATTCCCTTTTATATATGAATATAATACCTCCTCCAGAATTTACTCTACCATATTTAACTCGATTTTTCATCTTTGTTTCATAACCATCTATTTTTGGCTCATCTAAGTCATCTGTTTTCGTTTCTTGGAAGCACAAAATATCATGTCGCTCAATCAGTTCTTTAAAATCTGGATAGTTCACTCTTCAAGCCCCAACAGTTTGATAAAAGAATTTTTATTTCTTTATGAGTATTTTTAGAGTGAAGTTCTGTATTTCAGTCCACATTTTTGCCTCGCTCCCCTTTGATTCTCTATCTACTTGTTGGAGTAGAACTTGTACGTCGTCTTTTGCTTAACAATGCCCGGTTCACGCGTGGTATACTATCGATAGAGCCTGGGCGATTGCCTGGAATTTTTGCCACTTTCCGTGAAGTAGGGCTCCCCGTTTACATATAACGATCCCGGACTAACTTTACATGCTCTGCTTTTTGTCGCAGTTCTTTCATTATCGGGTATAGACTTTTTCTTGCCTGTTTTACTTCCTCTGGGAATTGTCGATTTATCCTTTCGGGTTTTCCCTGGTGACTGTATGTAAAGATGAAGATAACTAACAATATTCTATCTCGTAATTCCTATAACAAATACAAATCAGAGAGATGGGCAAACACGAATCCCTGGACATACCAGAGGTGAGACCAGGTGCCTTGGAGGAGTAAGCATCCCCTGTCACACCCGCGTGAGCCCTACATCCCAATCAGGTAAACGGAGTAATCCGTAGTCAGAATCAGTGTGCCAAGAAAGGCCTAACAATTGGTATGAAACATGTCAGAGAGCATTTGACCTATTGAAAAGTTGTACTGGCAAACTAGAGCGTTATAACGACCATAAAATTTGCGAAATGCTGACTTTGAACAAGATTGTACAAACCCCTTAACACCAACTTCTATGTCAGTAGCCTGCCTCAATTTAAAAACTGATCATATACAAAACAAGCTCTTGCATGTATAATACCTGGGTTCATTATTTTAAGCCAGAGAATAAAGCTCAGAGTCGTCAGTGGGTAGGGCCGGAGTCCCCGAGGCCAAAGAAGTTCAAGACGCAACCATCTGTTGGAAAGGTGATGGCCACAGGATTTTGGGAAGCAAAAGGCGTTATTATGTTGGACGTTTTACCCAAGATAAGTACAATAACTGGAGTGTACTATGCAAACTTGCTAGACTAGCTGAGAACCGCCATCAGTGAAGAAACGAGGCAAACTCTCTAAAGGTGATTTGCTGCAACAGGACAACGCGAGAGTCCACACTTACAAAGTTGCGATGGATACTGTATAGCAAAACGGGTATGAATTATTACCACATCCTGCCTATTCGCCTGGCCTAGCTCTTAGCGACTTCTTCCTATTCCCAAAACTTGAAAAAAGATACAGGTGGACATCATTTCCGGTCTGACGAAGAAGTTGTGACGGCAGTTAAGGAGTGGATCAGTGGAAAGGATCGACCCCGACTTTTTTAGTTCTGGACATATGGCACTTGAACACCGTTGGTCTTAGTGCTTCACACTAGAGGGCAATTACATCGAAAAAGGTGGGTCTCAACCGGAAATAAGTTAGACTGGTTACTTATTGATTCGTTTTCGTACTTTCAAATACTTCAAGTTATTCATGACACGATGTAATATTTTAAAACAAACGAAGTGTGTAGTTACTCACGTCAGTCTTCATCTTTGTATGACCTTGGTCTCAGTGCAACTTGATTATGTTCGCAGTCGTCGTTCCTATGTCCGTGTATACAATGCAATGGCGGTTTATAACAAACGCTCGTTGGAGGTATGCTCTCAAACAATGATACCTTGTTTATTTTGGTGAAGTTTTCTTCAGATCTAGGGGATTTATAAGTTATACCGATAGGTGTTAATTGGTGCATAATGGGATAGTTGAAAAATACCGTTAGTTAGAACTTGCATTGCTTCGCAATCACTTGAGGTCCGCAACATGTGCGCTTCCTGTATTCAGGGGGAAATAACTCGCGCTGTACTGTGAAAAATGTATTCTATTTACATTAAAAGTTATCTGAATAAGGCTTACCATTAGCCCCCCCCCCCCCCCCCCTTGCAATTTCTTATTGGAGTTGCTTAATACATGAATACATGTCTTGAAATTCGGCTTCCAAATTGTTCAATTTAATGACAGCCATCCGTTATATAACATACTCTGTTTAAAAAAAAAATGCAGGAATGACATGGGTCAAACTCCGTGCCCTCTCTAAATCCTCTAGGTCTGAACTTGAAGACCACCATCCCCCTTCAAAATAATAATAATAATAATAATACCTAATGCTAAAGTTCATAAAATGAATTTATTATATATAATTATATCTCTTGTCAGGTGAATCAATGCGCGCTTCACTTCAATTATTACTCGGACTAGATGAGTTAATGTGCGCATCAGTTGAATTGACGAGAGCAATAATTTATTTGAGGCGCATTAGTTCAATTATTGCTCTCATCAATTCATTTAACGAGAGCAATAACTGAATAGAAGCGCACATCAATGAAATTAATTATTGCCCTCATCAATTCAACTGATGAGAGCATCAATGTGGAGGAATGTCGCTCTCAAGAGCTAGAGCTCGGTATGAATGATTTGATGATCTCATCAATTCAGTTGAGGATATAAATATTTACAACTTTTCTATAAGGAATTAATGCACACATCAGTTCTTTTAAAAATGCAACAGTTCGTTAATTCAATTTATCTCTAATCTTATAGATGCTCTTTCTACAAGAACTATTGCGTTCATCAGTTGAATGAACGGTATGCTTAATTCAATCGAAGAAAGCAATAATTCAATGACTGCGCTCATTAACAGAATTAATGATATCATTAACTTAATTGAAGAGAGCAAAAATTCAACTATTGCTCGCATTAAATTAAATTGATACACGCATTAATTGAATTATTGCTTTCTTGAATTGTATGCTCATCAGTGCAATTGTTGATATCCTCAATTTTTTGAAGAGAGCAACAATTCAAATACAGCGCGCATCAATTTAATAAAATAATTAATGCTATCATCAATTTAATCAATGCGCAAATAATTCAGAATAGAAGGAATCATTAATTGGGCTATTTGAAGAGATAAAGATCTGAATTGTTGCAAGCACCAAATGAATATTAATATCTTCAAATAATCATAATTCATAAATCCCTGGGAGTTGATTCAAATTATTCTCTTTAGAGAAGTGGATAAACATGGATGTATATGTAAATATATGGTATGCCTGTCTACTTCTCTAAAGAGAATAGGTGAAAATGAACCATATAGTTGTCTCTGCTGTACAATCCCATTCATGTACCTAATCAAAACAACGAACATTACATAATATATATGTAAAGCTCTGCGCTTACTTAAACGGTAGCATCGTCAGATTATTCATAAATCAACTTTAACATTTTTTAACCACCCCTCTTTTTTTTTCATATTACGGGAGTAGCGTGTCTGCTTTATTATTGTAGCGCGTATATGAACATTTACGACATAGTGACCGCGGAGTGAATAACTGGAAGCATTTGATTGGGCCATAAAGAATTTAGCGGTAAATTCATTGCGTTGAACAACAGCGGGACAAGATAACCTGAACGATGTTGGGATTTAATCATTTTGATACAGGTACATTCGATGCATTGTTTTTAATTGTGTTAGTTCTATCAGAATCTTCTGTCATATAGACAAAATCGTGGTCTAGTTGTCAGGTCTGGATTTTACCAGAGCTGAGGAGACTGTAGACGCATTGTTTCTTAAAACTAATAAAAGTGGGAAAATGTACATTTATGTAGATTTGGAACGAAATTTATATTCTTGTGTCTAATTACAGTACCTGGCCATAAGTGAGGAGTCAAGTCATTTTTTCATTATCTAGGCCCAATTTCATTGAAATTTCATGAATCAATGATCATACTTGTGAAAAGAAAATTGAACAATTTTGCTTTTAAGTTAAAATAAGAAAAAAAAACCCAAAAACGGGGGGGGGGGGGGGGGGGGGGGGGGGGGGGGGGGGGAGATTTGACTAGATTGACTTCACTACAAGTTTTTATAGAAATGAGTCTTTCAATGAAATATAACCTACAGTGGAGAAAAAAAAAATGAAACAGTGACTGCATGACTGACTCACTAATGGCCATATATTGAAACTTAAATGTAGATTAAAATTACAGTGCAAAAATTCTGTTTGTAGAAAACGTTGATCCTCAAGTCAACATAACTAACAAGAAGAGAGGAAGGATTCCAACAGTAAGTTGATCAATGGATGCAGGAAGGCAGTTTAGACCAAATGCACCATAAATTTTTGTTTTCATGATTTAGGCATAATCAGTGGCATAGCTCTCTGTGTGCGCATTGTTTTCTAATATTATCGTAGGTATTGATTTTCCGAGATAGTGTGCACATATGTATGTAGACAGAATTCTATGTTTCCTCCATCTTTTATTCAGTATTAATGTAATGTGTAGCAGGCACCCATCTGAGGGCCAATCATGTTTGCATGTGCTTAACTTGCATGATCAGGAGAGAAACTTTACTACATCATTAAAAAAAAACTAGCTCAATAACGAGGCAGTATAAGTTTCCTATATACTGTGTGCTATACTAACTTGTCGTTAATGCCTCCTGATACATTTTCAAGTGCCAGTGACTGAGAGGAGAAAAATCTGTGACTCTTGGGTCACCTGTTTAACATGAAGGGAAAATATGCAACAGATCAGCCTGGGATTCAAACCAGGATCCCTAATCTCCAGTCAGATGCTTTACCAATTGAGTTATCTGGCCACCGGCATTCCGGCAATCTTAATTTCTGTTTAAAAGAGTGGGTTATTTATATTTGGTCGTTCCTATCCCCCTCATTTCTGTCCAAATCAATCCATGAATTATTTTCTGCAAATTAATCCAACCAACACTATCCATTTCCACATTAAATTGATGATAATCATCGTTATTTCAAATAACATATTTGCTAAATTCAATGGCGCGAAGTACTTTTTGTCAAATAAAATTTATTGTATATATTTGCTTCCAGTATTGAACCTAATCATGTATACTGCATGTCATTAAAGGCATGTGTAGGCTGAGGTGCACTTGGGTTGTTTACACACATGTGAAAAACAGCAATATAGTAAAAATAATTACTGATGTAAGGCTGTCACGTGTACACATGTAACCGGTAACGTTTCGTGTTTGGGCTGTAAACGTTTACAAAATTCCTAAACGTTTAAACGATGTCTTATATATGTGGCACAAATCTTGCAGGGTTCAAATTACAATCTAAATGATTTGAATAATTATTTCAAGTAAACTTTCTCAGGATGATATATCCTTCCTGTTAGGATCATATTTTGACACCGGAGATTGCAAAATAATTACCCCTTCCACTTCAAATGAAGAGATTGAATTATATCTATCTGATAAAAGTGCGCCGACAAATACCAACCCATTCACTTGGTGGAAAACCAGTCGTATTAATTTTCCAAAATTAGCAAGTCTCGCAAAGGATTTGCTATGCACACCAGCAACGTCCGTTGCCTCTGAGCGCGTCTTTTCCACAGCGGGTGGAACTGTTACAAAACTGCGCTCCTCCCTTGACGCTGAGAACCTGGACAAACTGATGTTTTTGAACAAAAGATTAAAACATAAAGTGAATTGCGCTACTCCGCCTGCACCGGCTGCACGTGAAGTCCATGTTAAAACCGAACCGACGGAAGAAGCCGCGGCACCAGCTCTGCCCTCTCTGGACAATCTAATGTGAAATCACTGAAATGAAAATTTGAAAAATGAAGTTTATTGTGAATTTGTGATCTGTATTGTGCAAATGTTGTACAGTCACTACAGTGTGAATAAAATTGAATTCAATTTAAATGCTATCCGGATATTTATGTTCGTATATTTTATTCTGTCTTATATTTATACTCCGGAACGTCCGGTGACAATCTCTGCATCGTCCATAGAACAATGAAAACTGAAACACAAACATAATGTTCATTAATGGGTCTTAAAATTCTGTGTGTATTTTATTTTATTAAATTATACAACATTTCGTTTAAACGGTAACGTTTCGTTTACAATGCTTCGTTTAAACGTTTACAAAAGTTTGTAAACGTGACATCCTTATACTGATGTGATACCTTGTTTGATGAAGATTATTATAATTTGCAAATAATTATTTTTAAATGTCAGATTGTAGTGGAAGGGAACATTGGAAGTGGAAAATCAACATTTTTACAGTATTTCACAAACTTTACTGATAAAATTGAGGTAAGGTTCCATTTTCTATTGAATTCTGAGAATGGTTATGATTATAACAATTAAATATTAGCAAATGATGGCATTTATAAAGGTGTGTAAATTGCTAAACATTATGACACTGTTGATACCAAAATATGTTTCGTGCTTGTAGGTGATATTGGGGGCGAAAAACATGCTTTACTTTACTGTCCTGTTAAGGTGGCTAGTTACACGAAAATTTTAATTTAATAGCTTGTTAACACACTTTTTATTAAGTATGATTTCACTGCCAAAAGAGTGATACAAGCTTGCAATTATTTTATATCAATTTTTGTGATTTTTTTTTTCTGGAATGATAAAGAAAAGGTGCTTTTTTAGCAAATAAGAGATTCTAGAGTCCAAATTTGCTGTGATTTGATGCATGATCTAAATATCTAATAAAAGATGTCTAAAAGACTCAAATTGACATCTAATTTTTGAAATAAAAAGTGAAAACATGTCTTCCCCCTTCCAGGGGGAGACATTGTTAATGTACTTTCTGTCCATCTGTCTGTGACATACTATTAATCTTGTGAATGCTTCTCCTATATGGCTTATCAGATAGACTTGAAACATTTTACAATGCTTCATTGCCATTTGCAGATGTGCATGTTGTCGGGACACAAGGATCCAATGATTTTCGTAAAAGTTTTAGTGGATGTAAGAGGCATGGATGATATTAAAATTGCGTGTTAACACTTTTCCTATATGGTTTATTAGATAGAAGAAAACATAAAACACATTCTGGTCACTCTCGTGCATTTAATTAAAAAAAGAAAAACGTTAAGCATTCCATTGTTGTCTGTGACAATAGTGACACGTTAATGTGGTAAAAAAAAATCACACTGAATAATAATAACAAAAAACTTTATTTTGTGTACAAGTAAAATATTGGGATCACACAAGAAAAGTTTCTTATATATTACTTGACATCGGATTTACGGGAAGTCTGGTGCTTAAATTTGTAATTTTATTGCCCAGCTCATTGAGTTGTTCAATTCAGAGTTGTGTGTCCCAAATTTGCAAATCTGAACCTAAATTAAAAAAAAATAGGGTCAGTCAGGTAACTGAAAACAAAGGTATTTTTTATTTTGGCCTAAAATAATAGAGCTTGTATCACTCTTACCACATTTCATATAATTGCTTAAATGAGCCATTAAATAAAATTTTAGTGTAATGAACCACCTTAATTTTCTCTTTTGATTTGAGGCATTGCAATAATATGAATTGTCCCAAAATGTTGAATTCACAAGATGTTTTGTCATTTGCCCCATTTACTCTGAGTATGTGCATTTTCGTGGATGTTTCAGGATAACAGCCACGTTCAAGAAATGTTTTGAAGTATAAATGTCAAGGCTTTGATTAAGACACATTGCACAAGAACTTAAGTTCTATTCTACTGTGGCTCCGAAATATACAGCTGATCATTTCCCAATTTGGTTACAAATTAAGTCACTTTATGACAGCCTCTATCTACTATTTCGAAAGATATTTCCAAGAAATTAGTTTAATGTTGACAGATTATATCAATGCAATGTAATTATCTGATCTGCTCTGAATATACACACTTTCTAATCTACACAGTTATGGATTTTGTTGTATAAGCAAAGCACAAATTGTAAAAAGAGTAGGCATGGTCATGGAAGAGCCATAAAATAGGTCTACATTCAACAGCTGTCTGAAGGCAATACATCTAATTGGGTCAAAGACATGGTCACAATATGTATTACACTTATTTTTCTTTTGGAAGTTTTATCACTTTTAATAACAGTTTTTTATCACTGTTTTGATAATCTATTGATTAATTGATATATTGATTAATTGGTATATATTGGAGAATAATGGATGCCGCATTTCTTTAATCTCTACAGTATAACTGTGGTAGATTTCAGTACATTGTACACATTTTTTGTGTCCACATTTAATACATGTTCATGTTTTTTGTAGGTGATTCCTGAGCCAGTTCACAAATGGAAAGATTTAAATGGATACAACACTCTAGTTAGTAAATTAGTGTTTACACAATGAAACTTGTCACACAAATCTTTTGCACGAAATTGTGCAATGCATTTTATCACCCCAGTAAACGTGAGATCATTCACTTTGATATGATTGGCATTGCAGTTTGCTTTTCTCTGTATACTTTGAACATGAGGTGAGAAATAAATTGCAATTTCTTATCTTTCATATTTTCTCACAAATTTTGTGATTGTGGAACAACTGATTATTGTTCTCAATATATTTTTATGTTTTAAGCAGAACTAACTTACTTTTTGAATTTTCCATTAATATTTCCACTAAACCATTGCATGCAATTGATATTAAATGAAATTTCTTACTTATGAAGAAGAATATTTCAATTGCTCCTTAAGTCAATTTTTAATGTCATTATTTAAAGCATTTGATGTAAGTCTAGGGTGTGTTTTGTACACCACAATTTTCAAATAATGATTTGATTTCTACATCTTGTGAGAATTTCTGAAATTGGCAATAGCATAACAAGCAACCATACAACCCATCATAATGATAGACCTCAAAGACCGAGGCCCTGTGTCACAGCAGGTGTGGCACATTAAAGATCCCTCCCAGCTCAAAGGCCATAAGCACCAAGCATGGGCCTAAATTTGCAGCCCTTCACCAGCAATGGTGACGTCTCCATATGAGTGAAAGATTCTCGAGCAGGATGATAAAAAATATATGATCAATTAATCAATATAAACTATAGGACCCTTTGCACTTTCATTCAGACATTCATGATCAGTTTAATTTGCCGCCATCTTTAAACTTTTAATCAGGGGCAGGTAACGTTTAAAGGAAATTACAGAATATTTAACATGATCCGTTATTTACAAAATAATATTGTGATATGTATTGTCAGCAATGGAATCTGGATTCACTGGTTAACCAGTAATATTGCATAGCACTAGTACTGTGACTGAACAATATATATAGTCTTGTATAAGAAAAATAATTTTTATATGCAATAAATTGTAGGTTTATGCTTCACTTTGGTATTTAACAGTTTTCACATTGATATGCGTAATCTGAGCAAACTGGTGTATTAAACATTGTAGTTACCAGTTTGTACGTACCCAAATGACAAAATAATTATCGTGTTATCCCCAGTCTCCTTTGATTTCATGCATGCTGAACTCAATTTTAATACATAATCAAAATTAAAGAAAGACTGCAAAGTCAACAGCTTTGGGTTATTAAATAACCGTTATCAATTAATTTCTGGGAACACCTGGGACCTGTACATGATGGACAGAGGTAAATGGTCATAAAACTTAGGCGAGTTCACTTTCAATCTCAGTCTTGCTTTTATAAAAGTGACATGTAGATGAAAAGTGAGCTCGTCTAATTTTTATAGCCCTAGATCCTGGTAGAACTGACCAACAGAGAGATGAATTGAAGCCATACACAGACTTTAACTATACTGTCCTGCTCATTAGAGCAACAAATTATCCTGATATCAAGATAATGCAGGTGGTTTTAGAGCATGGTGTCATTATTTCACTATGAGATAACTGAGGTATTCGAGATTACTGGGGTTTATCTAAATTATTTCAGGTACTTCAAGATATCTGGAGTATTTGATATATTGGTGTTCAAGATATTGCAGAGCGATTGTGTATAGATACACATACACACAATATTTGAATAATGTAAAGAAACTATTTGCCCACTCTAAAACAAATGACGTTTTTACAAATTAGAAAAGTATGTGAACTCTCTCAAGGTAGATTATTAGTCCCTCCATATGGCAGATTTTTAAAAAAAAAATCTTTTTTTTTCCATCTTGCATTACAAATGTCAAACAGGGCAAGGCATTCATGACCTATGGACATATTTCTAGTTTTACTATGAATTATAGATGACAGCAATTTCTATGGCACATGATATCTTAACCAGAAAAAAAAATTAATTTAGTCCAGAAAAAAATTTGAAGATGGATATACCAACAATGCCAATTCAACTACCGGACCAGATACTACATGTAGTTCAGTGGTAGAGCACCTGATGGTTAGAATTATTGCTGGGCCTTATCTGACTTGTTACTTTTCTAGTTGGAAAAAAAATTCTTTTCCATAAGCATTTCAAATGACATGTATCTTTATTTTTCCATCCAGGATATGATGTATAAGGATGCCTCTCGGTGGAGCCTGGCTTTTCAGTCTTATGTCCAGCTGACCATGGCTGAGGGTCACAAACACAGGGTATGCATTTACACGTACATTATATTTACATTCTCAGTGTTTACATTTACATGTACATTATTTTCATTCCCAATTTGAGATCATTTTGTCCTGTCTGTCATTCATTCAGAAACTTTAACCTTCCTGATAACTTTAAAACAGTAAATTCTAGTACTTTGATATTTCACATGAGTATTCTTTGTGACAAGACCTATCTATTGGTACCAAAATTTGTGACATTGACCTTGGGTCGTTGACCTACTTTTTAAACATTTAACCTTGGTCATAACTTTTGAATGCTAAGTACTAGGGGTTTAATATTTCACATGAGTATTTCTTGTGACAAGACCTTTCTGTTGGTACCAACAGTTTTGACCTTGTGACCTTGACTTTGGTGTTAACTTTTAAATGGTAAGTACTAAGGCTTTCATATTTCACATGGGTATTCCTTGTGACAAAACCTTTCCTTTTGTTCCAAAATTATTGACCTTGTGACATTGACCTTGGCAGTTGACCTACTTCTTAAAAAACTTTAACCTTGGCCATAACTTTAAAATGGTAAGTACTAGGGCTTTCATATTTCACATGAGTATTTTTTGGGACCAGACCTTTCTATTGGTACCAAGATATCTGACCTTGTGACCTGGCATGGCCATCAATGGAATTTGACATTATCAGAGGCATTTGTGTTTCACAAACACATCATATTTGCATTTGATATCTTGATGAATTGTAATGATAGTCATTTCGTCATGGATGTGTTGCACCAGTGTGCAAAATTAATGGACTGATAGAAAATATGTCCAATCTACAGTGAAATTGAATATTTGAAAACCAGTTTGTCTATAGAGTGAATAATGCAGTCTTTAAGACAGTTGCACATATTTTGAAATTCTGTTGTTCAGTTATTATTTGCCTCGATCCTGACTAGAAAATATCAGTATAGCACCCAAAGAATAAATAGTGTTGTAAATGATCTATGTGTATTCAAAATTCAGTGATAAATCCATCTCAATTATCAAACAAATGAAATACAAATAAAGACTACAAAAAAAAATCAGGATATTTGTTACTTTGTTGTTGAGTATTGTAAATCAGTCAGGTCTGTAGAATTTGAAATTGTGGGAGACAAGTAGTCTGTAGTACAGGAAAGTTTTGCACCCTGCAGTTATAAACAATGCGCATAGGAATTTTGATAAATGTAATATGTGTATTTTAACAGTAGGGAATTCCAACAAAAATGAACGTAGAATGTAAACAAAAGAAATTTCATTTTTTGGTACATGAGAGTTTGAACTACATCGCTTCATGTCGACATTTAATGAATCACTAATGTGCTTCAAGAAATATGCTGGCATGAACTGCTGCAGTTCATTCCCTTGTGTATTTTAAGACATGGATTTATTTCTTAAATGAACAGACCTTTACAGGGATGTAAATTACCTGTTGATGTAATTGCATGTGCAAACTTACTGGAATGTTAGCTGTAACTTGCTGATTTAGTGCCGTTGCCAGACCTTGCTGTATGCACATCCGTCATATAGGTAGCATACGGTCTTTCATCTCTGATGAGGCATGCAAATTACTGGTTAACTCATTGGTAACTGCCATAATCGATTACGGAAATGCCTTGCTGTATGGTGTGAACAAACAATATACGGATAAACATCAACAGGTACAAAGCACTTCTGCCAGATTAGTAATGTGGGCTAAAAAATATGAATATATTTTGCCTGTTCTTGTCAAACTACACTGGCTTCCAGTCAACTACCGTATTCAGTACAAGATACTGATGTATGTCTTAAGTGCCTCAACAATCTGGCACCAGCATATCTGTCAGAACTTATTGTACCATACAAATCCGCCAGATCTCCTAGATCGGAATCTGCACATCTGATAGATCTGCCTGTAACCAAGACTAAGACATATGGAGAACGCAGGTTTGATAAAGCAGCGGCCACTCTATGGAACAGTCTTCCATCTAAAATCAGGAAGATTCAGAAACTTGACTGTTTTAAAAAAGATTTAAAAACCCATCTCTTTCGTCAGTCTTTTAATGTGTGATCATTTTGATTTGACATATTTTATAGTCAGTATTTTATGCAACATGCCAAAGAATGGTATAAAAAAAAGTTTTTCTAGCACATATTTTATATTTTATGATTTTTATAATATGAATTAATTTCTAATTTTCTCTAGCTTATTTCTTTCATAGTTTCAATTGTTCATTGTGGGATATTGATATGTGGCATTATTAAGTATTTTATGTATTTGTATAATTTTGATTTGCATTTTAGTATAGTGTAAAGCACTTTAGAGTATATTTAGATAAGGTGCTAAATAAGTGCATTGTTATTATTATTATTTATTATGAAAAAATAATTTTAATTGTATCAAACAAATGTAATAAACTCACCTTGGAATTATTGTAGGCAAAGAACACCAGTATCAAGATGATGGAAAGATCTATATTTAGTGCTAGAAATTGTTTTGTTGAGAATCTTTACCAAAGGTATGACTTGCATTAGTTTATCTTCCATTGAAAATATGGACAATACAAATAACGAGATTTCTGCTAGAGCTAAATGGGCTACTACTTATAAAGGTATTATTAAAGTTTCCGGTTTGAAATTGTGCTTAAAAAATAAAATACTTTGATTAAACTGATAGAGATTATCATGTTAACTGTTATGTGCTTTTGACAGTAAGCTGATGCCCGAGATAGACTACGCTGTGTTGTCCGAATTTTACGACTTCATTTTACAACAGGAGAACACAAAAGTCGACATCATTGGTATGTGTACTACCTTCCTTTATTCAAATTTTGAAAGAATATGTAGTAAATAACAAGAAATTTTTATTTATTTTCCTTTTGCAGTGTATTTGAAAGCTGACCCTAAAACATGTCAAGGAAGAATCCGAAAAAGGGCCAGAATGGAAGAAAAAGATGTCCCCCTTGTAAGTGTCTGATTTAACACAGCACATTAGAAAAAGCTTAAGAGAAAACATAATGAAATATCTGCAATATGGCATTAAGCAATATACAACAAACAATCTGAGGATAATACCAAAGTCTCCGGTGGATGCATGGCTACAGTGTTCACAGCTTAGCATTTTAGCTCACTGGTCACCATGTAAAGTTACTGTTCCTGTACAAGCTTTATTGTTCTGGAAGTTTGACCTACTTTTAATCAAAATTTGACCTATTGATTATCTCCTGAATTATTTAAGGTAGAACTTTCATATTCTGTATATAGATTTCTTATGGCAAGATATTTTGCATCATACTATAATCTATGACCTTGTAACCTTGGTCTTATCCAGAACAGATAAATCATGTTAGTCATATTGGTGGTGAGGCATCTGTGTTATGTGAATTCGTTTTTTATGATGTTGTGATCCTTGGGGCTAGGATAAGACAATAATAGGGGTCAGCATTTTTCATGGGAATAAAGATTGATTTAAAAAAAATCTTTTTAAAAAATCACAACAGCCCAACAATGGCAGGGCCAAGGTGACTCAAGTGAGTAACGTGGCGCATTGGCCTCTTGTTATAATTTTTGTATAGCGATCAGCTTGTACATCCATGCATTGATAGTTTTCCAGACTTATACACTGATCTAAGGTGGGACATTATGGTGTGGTGATTATGTCAGTCTGTCTGTCTTGCTTCAATTTTGGCTCGGAACTGAAATACTATCAGACTTAGAATCGTCAAACTTTGTCAAATGATACATCTTGGGTGGGTCACACTTTAATAGTGGGTCACTGTGACCTTTGAAATAATATGGCAAAATCCTGTCCAACTTGTAACTGGACAATTATTTGGTCTTGAATCCTCAAATTTCCACCGTAAAATGGCTAAAATATTGCCAAGTCAGTGTAAAACCCAAATCAATCATCAAAGTTATTCAGTTAATGCATCTTAGAAGGTGTGTCACACTCTCAAGGTCACTGTGACCTATAATTACGATACGGCATAACCTTTTTTGAGCTCTTGTAGATTCAAGCCCTAGAATCAACAAACTTTGTCAATTTGTGCATCTGTAGAGAAATGTAATTTGCAGTTTAAAAATCGGGTATTAAAACTTTAAATGGCAAGTATCTTTTTTTTTTTTTTTAAGGCTATGTTTTAAGGGAGGTAATACCCACATATGTAAGAGTGACAGGTCTAGTAGGAGTGATATTCGTCCATCCTGTTTATGTGCATACCTCGTGTAATGTGTAATTCTAAAGGTATCCAACCAATATTATTAAAATTTTGCACAGTATTTGTATATGTACTGAAGATGTGCACGTCCTATTGTGAGCAAATTTGACAAATTTTTATTGTGATTTTTACCATGTTTGACGGCCTTCTTTTTGCAATTTATACTATTGACAGTGCATACTCTTGTGTAATTTGTAACTCAAAAAATATCCAATATTATTCAAACTTTGCACAGTGTTTATATACAGATATATATAATGTGCCATTGCAGTAAACTTTATTAGGTCACACCCAAGTCACTCTGGTGACCTATTGCTGTTGGTCTCCTTGTATTGTCTGTTAACAATTTTATATTTTAACTACTTCTAGAAAACTACAAGGTCAATTGTTGCCATTTTTGGTGTGACGCTTTGGAATGTAAATTGTGAAATTTATTATCTAAGCTCCCTCAGAGCCTCATCTCTCATCTCATCTGCCCCATGGCGGTTGCTGTTGAGGCGCTGCAGATGACCTGTCAACCAGTCCTCTCCATCCCTCTCCCTCTCTGTCCTTCGCATGTTTGACCGCCTTACTCAGCTTCAATTCTGTCCATTCTGTGATGTTGTCTTCCCATCTCTTCTTCTGTCTCCCTCTCTTTCTTCCTCCTCTGACTGTTCCCTGGAGCACTGTCTTGGCAAGCCTCTCTCCTCTTGTTACATGGCTGAACCATTTTAGTTTGCATCTGCTGATGGTGGTGAGAAGATCTTCATAGGGACCAATGGCTTGCCTTATTGTTTTTGACTTCCTCATTGGTTATGTGGTCTTTGTAAGAGATGCCAAGCAGTCTTATGAAGCATCTCATTTTTGAGGCCAGAATCCTCTTCTCTAATTCTGCTCTAAGGGTCCATGTTGTGAAACAGGGCCTCATGAACGAGGTCAAAACTATGCAAGAAATGCCAATTTTTAAAACTCTTCTCTACTCTTTCACATGTGGGGGAAAAAGCAAATGCATGGTTATGGTGTCCATGAAGCCCTTTACCAAAATTTGAAATTCATGGCTCCTTGGTCGGGGGTTCAGTCTCGAGGATGGGGCCAGTATGACCAAATAGTAAAGATATATTTTGGAAAATCTTCTTTCTCTCAGACATGTTTGAGAAAACCTAAATGCATGCTTATGATGTATGTGAAGCTCTCTGCATAAATTATGAAAATCGTAACTCCTGGGTTAGGGATTTAGGTCAAAGGGTAGGGCCAACATGGCTTTTTAGCCATTTTTAAATTTAAAAATAAATAAATTTTAAAATGCATGAAGGCAGCAAATATAATTTTCATGCACAAGATCCTTTCTGATTTTCAAGAGGTAGCTCAACATGATATTCAGAAAAATGTCTCCATATCATTATCAATATTAAATGAACAAGTACCTGCGATAGTTTTTTCATTTCCTGAATATTGAAAATCTCATTTCACTTTTTAAGATAAACTCAAAGTCAAGGTTTCAAAATTGCCTGTTGAAAAAAGTTAGCATACTTGCACAAATTTTATACTATATGATCAAGATGTTTTGTATACTTATGAAATAACAGTATTCAGTTATAAAATGCTGTATTTTGGCGTTATATTGCAAGAAATACCAGGTATTCAATAACCATGCAGTAACTGGAAGTCGTTTTATAGTATTGCAAGTAACTCTATATCAAATCAAGGTCAAATGGTATTTTGCATTTTGATTTAGATGCACTCAAGTGGAAGAGACATGTCCTAATTAGTGGACACCATGCTTCCATTTTGGTAGAAGATGTATGATATTACAAGTAATACTTTATATCTCACAATATATTTCACATAACATGTATTTAACAGGAGTATTTGCAGTCTCTCCATGACCTCCATGAAAACTGGCTGACTCACCAGATCAAATTCAAAGTGCCAGCCCCTGTTTATGTGAGTGAATTATTGTAACTTTTGTCCAATTTCTATTCAATCTTTAAATAGTATGTAGACCTTGTGATACAATAGTATTTGATCTTGTGACCTTGACCTAATTTTAAAAAAAAAAATCTGACCAAATCAATATCTTTTATCTAATAGTGAAAAAATCTTCTTGCATGAAGTAGCATGTACCTTTAACAGAGACAGTATTTTGTCTCTGCCTTTCAGCTAAGGATCAGACCTGTTTTACTTGTATTGCACATACTGATAGGCATTCATGCATTTTCAACATCCTGTCTTGTTTTATTTTCACAGGAAATTGATGCAAATGAAGACATTTCGAATCTGTATGTAAAGTTTGATAAATTTAAGGACTTCATTTTTAACAAGTATTCAGTTGTGTGATAAATGTGTCAGGCTGGACTTGTTTCTCAGGAACAGTACACAAGTACTTCAGGTTGTGGTTATTGCCACTTTCCTCCTATTCAGTAGGACATAATGTGGGAAAATGTTTTTAAGCAATTGCAGCTCAATTACTATGCAAACTTTATGCACAAGTGTTCAATCTAGACTTTTAGTTTTATACATATACTGATATGTCATGTGTTATATTAAATATTTGATTTTAGCATTAATTTTTTTTTTTAAATTGAAGTTGTTTCCATTTTTATTAGAATTGAATAATGTTGCTTGTTTTAAGAATTTGCATCTTGATATATTTGGGATACATTGTTAATGTTGGCTCAGTTTGCGTGGATTTTATATGGACAACTACAATTTTTAAAATACATTATTTACTTGAGTTTAGATGTACAGAAACCATAACCATGTCATAATGTACTAATAAAACTGTAAAAATCCTGTAAATCCATGAAAATTGGTCCCCTACAAATTAAAAGGATTCCACAGTATTCGATTTTTATTATTTTTTTTTATTCAATGCCTGTAGTGTAGTCAATTTTAATTTTGTGTATTGTAAATTATTATTTATTCTGTCATTTATTTCTGTGCATGACCATATATGGTAAGAAATCAGTGTGTTATTGTACACTACAGACAAACTTGGAGCTTGTGACAATTTAAAAAGAACTTGTTTCCTTCAATGTCAAAGACTAAGAATCTATTTATAAATGAGAAAAGATGTCGTGTGTTGTTGTTTTTCTCTCTCTATATATAAGATACTTATACTCTCACTGATACTTACTTGCTGTAAATCACATTTTATCATGCCCTTTGCTTGACAGACATATAACTTGAGGAGAAGACGACTCCTATCGATTTGGTAAAGGCTCAATCCACTCTGGACATGGGAAGATATTATCCAGATAATATTTTGAATTGATACCATTTGAATGATAAATGTATATAACCCTTTTCAATTTTGCACCACAGGATGGTATACATGTTTCTGAAACATTTTTAGTTCACGTGAACTTTCCTGATCACCAGCGTCAGTCTTGACTGTAAACCTTTTAAATTTCCAACTGCTTTAGAGCTATTTGGCCAATTTCAAGCATTCTTGGGTAAAGGGGGTTCAAGTATGTTCAAATGAAGGACTGTGCCCCTCTCAGAGGGGAGATAATTCTGAAGATACAGTAATAGGGTAGGTTTATTTACATCATCACAATCCACGATTGGGCAAACATGGACCCCTGATCATACCAGAGGGGGGATTAGGTACCTAGGAGGAGTAAGCATCCCCTGTCGACCGGTCATACCAGCCGTGAGCCTTATGTCTTGATCAGGTAAATGGAGTAATCTGTAGTCAGAATTAATATGCCATGAACGGCCTAGCAATTCTTATGAAACGCGTCAGACAGCATTTGACCTAATGAAAGGTTGTATTGGCAAACTAGATCTTTATAACGACCACAGAATTTGCGGAATGCTGACTTGAACGAGACTGTTAAAACCCTTGTAACATCAACTTGTTTGTCAGTAGCCGACCTCAATTTAAAACTGACCATACGCAGAACAAACTCAAGACAATCAAGTCGACACCATATGCAGGTAATAAAAGAATAATGCTACATAGATATGGAAGTTGTTTTCCTGTTGAAAAAAGAATATCAGAGAAGCTAAATATTTACCAATCCAGTTTCTTGTTGTCTCCTAATTCGATCTTATTTAAGTAACAAGATTCAGCTGAGAAATGGATATTTCTAGGTTGCTTGCATTATGGGAGTATTCATGGATGTCATTTGATTTCCGATGCAGGTTCCCTCTGGATCCGATTCCACCTCCGAAACAATTTGTGATTTCTAATTATGTTAATTTCGGATCTGTAATCGTTATACTTGAGATCCTGTTCATCCCACCAACTGTTCAATCTATTCTTGAATGAGTTGAGACTTATAGCACAGACAATGTGATCGGGTAGACTATTCCATATTTGAGATGTATGCACTGTGAAACTATCTCCTTAAGTCTGATTTGGCTGTAGGGAAATTGCTTAAAGCATTTTCCTCGAAAACTAGGTCTTTGTGAATGGGTTGGCAACAATTTAATAAAACCACTAGCATTTTTGTCATATTTGCCACTAACATACATCTCAATCATGACCCCTCTCACCTGTCTGCAGTGAAGTGTTGGTAGTCCCAGTTTTCGTAACCTTTCTGGGCAAGTAAGGTTCCTCATACCCGGTAGTTGTTTTATGGCCTTTCGTTGGACTCCCTCGATTTGGTCAATGAGTTTACTGTTATGTGATGCCTATACCGAATTTACATAATCCAAGTGTGTACGTATTGTACTAGGGATTTGTAAAGAGGTACACATATCTTAAAGCAATATAAGCTGTCAAAATTGTTATTTTGGGGTCCCTAAAATTTAATCGAAAATTTTGTAAACATTTACCTTCTAATACCTGATTTTATCGATTAAACTTTTGACATGTTGTATTTTTTACATTAAATGTAAAAATTGTTCGACAGTTGAAATTAAGTCTTCCCGTACCTTAATTTTTCCGACATTATTTCCGTATGCAATGACCTAAAGTTGAACTCATTCGGCAAAATCAAATGCGCAAGCGCAATATTTCCGGTAAGCACGAAAGATGTCTGACACGAAAGGTTCGAAGCGAGGGAGAAAGCCGACTTTGACTGATTCGGGACGAAAAAGATAGAAAAACATATGACATCGTTAACAATGCCAAAATAATGATGGTAGCTAGAATTTTATCTCACCTCGCCGTCCATATTTTAATGACCCGGATACAACCCGATCCACTCCGATCAGCATCAGAATCATTCGTGTCAACATCGGTTATTTTCGGGATTGTCGCCGACGATTAATCAGCTGCCGTTGTTGGGTCAAACGGAATATCGAGGAATATATTTTTCATCACGTAAAAGTGTGTAAACGATGCACAAGAGAGGAAATTCGATGCAGTTCTTTTTTTCAATCATATCAACGTTCATTTAACCTCTTTTAATGCCAATATTAAAAATTGCAATTTTGGCAGCTTATATTGCTTTAATGTCCAGATATTGTCCATGTTCCCCTGATAGTTTGTCTTCTTGCATTCTTCACTAATGTACTTTTCGAAACTAAAGTTGTAATCAATTATCACCCCTAAATCCTTTTCCTCTGCGACTTCCTCTAGGGTTTTATTCAGAATACTGTATTTTAATCTTGATTTGGGTAATGTTTTCTTTATATATATATATATATATATATATATATATATATATATATATATATAAAAATGAAAACGTAACAACCATGTTATTTTCCACCTGTCAACTTCTTTAAATCACTCTTCCTCTGAATAATGTTAATTTTCGTATCATCTGCAAAAAGATCTTTTATAATGATAACAAACAATTGGGGACTGATCATCGATCCCTGGGGAATACCGGACGTACATCTCTCAGTGATGATGATGATCCGTCGTCGGATAAATGCTGTATCCTTTCACTCATATGAAAAGGTCAAGATAACTAACAATATTCATTCTCGTAATTCCTATAGAAAATGCAGATCAGAGAGATGAGCAAACACGGACCCCTGTCATACCAGAGGTGGGATCAGGTGCCTAGGAGGAGTAAGAATCCCCTGTCAACCCATCAAATAGTGCCTTATCCATTCAATAGCTTCTTTTCCAATGCCATATGCATCCAAATTTCTTTAGCAATTTTTGATGAGACACGTTATAAACGCCTTTTGGTTGCCCATATAAATACAATCCATCCCTGTTCCATTATGAATTGCCTCAATCCATTCATCCAAAACTCTTAGTAATTGTAATGCAGTAGAACGCCCTGACAGGAATCCATACTATTGTAAACAAATTGTTCCTTGTCATATGTCGATTACAAGTTTTTCCATCAGTTTGCAGACCACAGATAATTTTAAGACCGACTGTTCTGTAGTTCCCAAATCTTTGTTACCCTTTTTTTGTAGATAGCACTTATCTTTGTTTTCTTCTAATTAGACGGTACTGCTCTCGCCTTCAAATTTAACATTGTTGTAAATAATCCAGAGTGGATAAGAAAGCTCCGACGACGTTTCCCTCAGTAGATGTAGTGATATGTTGTCGATTCCTGGCGATTTATAACGGTCTTGGACCTTTTAGATATTTCATGATATCATCCTTGGTGATGTTTATACAAGACCAATCGGTGCTTATCTCTCTTTTCTTGAGGGATGGTACTTCGGTTGAAGTCCAGTATACGGATAATGAAGTTCCTCCCGGAAGTACTATATTTGTAAAAGGAGTGATTTGGTTAGGATTAGGGTTAATTTCATTTCTGCCGTAACAACTTTACCCGTTCGTGCAGATGGGATAGGTGGTTATGTACATAGGCTCTACACACGCTATCCATACTTTAGATGCTTGTGCACCAAACATTTCCATTCTTTCATTGACTATACAAAAAATTAGATATTCTTTATATACTACGATATTTAGCAACCTTTTTATTCTTCTTCCCAATAATGGCCACCATCAACATGTTGATTATTTTGCTTTGGTTGATAACGGATAACAATATAGTATTTTGATTACTTTGACCCTGTTAATTAGATTGATTAATTATGGTTTTACGCCGTTTTTGGCAATATTTTAACTATTTTACGGCGGTTAATTGCATGAAATACATGTATGTTCGGTTGTGCGTGTTGCAATTTCCCTGCCGGTCCCCATTGAGCGTACTCTTTTTCGAAAATCAGGGAAACGATCTTTTACTTGGCAAGGGGATCGCCAGTTAGATAAACAATAAAACAAGGTGAAAAGTTATGAAAACGTATTTAATCAATAAACATTATCAAAATCGAAAATCTATAATATCTCAAAATTATCCAATACATTTCTCTCTTAAAAAACTTTAACATCTCAACATCCTGGTTTTTGTGGTGTTCTTAATACAGAAGTCAATGACCAAACAAGCGGAAAAGGACAGATAACTTGCTTCTTTTCTCCTTCTTTATTTTCTTCCCTGTCTTCTTGCCATTCTGAAATATTTCAAGAATTCAAAACTTTAAAATGCAAAAGAATTCTTTATTACTGAAGGTATATATTTCAGAATTTCACAATGATTGTACATTAAACAGAAATGAAATATAAACTCACATTGTTGTGAAGAAATTTGTAGAAACTAAATCTGGTCTTAGTAATCTTGAGAGTACTCGTATTTGGCTGTAAACAAGTGAAAATGTACTGAAATAGCAGGTAAAACTTCATGTTTGTAAAATAATATAACTGTAAAATTTTGTGGATATAACAAAAGAGGTTTTAACAATACTGGTAACACGTCCCATTATGTGACCATAAAGTGTTTAGATAATTACCGGATTATCGTCAAGCAGTGTATTATCCAATGGTTTTATATCGTTCATCGCACTGTCTCTTTCTTTATTATTCTTTGCCTTTGCTTCTTCCTTCTTCAGCACATTTCGCAGGAGAAAATCATATGTAGCGTTTTCGCTAGGCTTAGCTTCCATATGCTTCTCCTTTTATAAAAAATGTGTTTAAGTGTAATAGCATAAAATTAAGATCATTTCTACTCAGAAAAAGGTATCTTATTGTCTCTGTTTTGCAATAAAGTTTTAATATGTATTGTATTAAACATTATAGATTACCTGCAATAGAAATCCGTCTAGAATCACAGGACTTGCCATCAAGTTGATGTATGGATGGATCTCTTCTACATCCTGTGAACAGACCCAAAAATTCGATTTGAAAATAAAACATGAAGAGAGAGAGAGAGAGAGAGAGAGAGAGAGAGAGAGAGAGAGAGAGAGAGAGAGAGAGAGAGAGAAGGGTTCTGACAACACAATTCGATGATGGACTCGAAGTGACTTACCTCGTTGGTATTTTCTTCCGCAGCAACATTGCTGTCTGGTACAACATTCTCTTTTGCAGTAACTTCTATGTGTTCCTCCTTTAATTAAACATAACTATCAAAAACCCATTTCTTTTCCCTTTCTTTGTGTAAACATTGTTCTATACATTTTAATATGTTGAAGATTCGAGATTACTTACCACCAAGACATCGAGTTTGGGTTCAACTTTTTTCCTACTCCACTCTCTGCTGAAATAGTAGTGGATTGCATCTTCAGGAGCAAATGGCTGAAATTTGATATCAAAATCGATGTACGTTTTACTAGAATTAAATCAGAATATCTTAGGAAGCTGTACAATCAGTTTCTAACAATATACCTCTAGATAAGACAGCTTTCTTTTTAGCCATTCTACGAGCTGTCTTCCGCTTTTAAAATCGGGCTTTAATCTTTCTTCTAAAACATTTTCCTCATCTGCTGCATCTTCAACATACTCACTAATGCCATGCTCATCTATATTTTCATCCATGTTTTCCTGTTAAATACCCAAACATACTTAATGAGATTACAGACGCAATAAATTGAAAAATATTTATTAATGCCGTATACAAAAAAGAATTTTACAAGATTTTACAATTTGTATGAAAAATAGGGAAATAACTTGCAATTAAAGGTTCCATTTCTGGAAGAAATTTATAGTCGTCATCCTTGGTCCAGTATCTAAAGAAGTAGTAATGAACTGCATACGGGGAATCGAATGGCTGAAATGATACATACTTACAATACTCATATCAAAATAATAGATTTAGAATAGTTTTAGGAAATATTTGCTATTACGTATAATTATCATTTCATTTTCTTTCTTTTTTTAAAAATTTTATTTTACATATATAATCATGTTGAAACAATAGGCATTTCTCTATACCTCCAGATATGGAAGCTGACGTCTCAGCCACTGCAGATACTCTGTACCGTCCCTGAACTCAGCATGGAACTCATCATTAATTGTCTCCGACTTTTCTTCAGTGATCCAATCAATTTCCTCTATTTCCGCATCATTCTCCTGTTTAGGATATACTTCAAATTAGGCATAAATAGAATCACACACACACACACACACACACACACACACACACATACACACACACACACACACACACATATATATATATATATATTAATTTAGAAACAGAAATGCTTTTGGGATATAAAATAAATCTACCATCCCCCCCCCCCCCCCCAAAGTGTAGGATGAAAACTGACCAAATCAACAAATAAACACTGGTGTTGTGCACGTGTGTCACCTATGGTACTATGTAATTAACAAGGCCACGGTAGTCCTGGGCATTCCCCAGGGAAGGTCCAAGTGGTAATAAGTATACCCTTCTTTGATGGCGGGTAAACGCTTCGAGGTATCAAGAGTGAAAAAAAAGGAAATATTTTTAAGGAGGAATAACACATCAGAGAAATTTGATATGGATGAAATGTGGACGATATGTACAATAATATTCGAAATTGAAAACTCTCAAATTTACTTTATTTATTAAAAAAAAGAAGTTTTAGTAGAAAGTAATCTGAAATAAAACGCCAGCTAGACTGGAACTCGCAATTTAATGATCAGCATTTAACACGTTAACCGACTGGGCTATCCAGCTACACAATCACATTTAAAAGAAATAAACAAATGTTGTTGATACTTATATTTTTATTCATGTTATAAAAGGACGTTAGGCATTATGAGACGAAGTAGTATGTCTCCTTAACAGGGCCTACATTTCACATCGAGTGATCGAAAACCCTCGAGATGGGAAGTTTGAAAGAACATGAGTAAATTTGCTTTATTATATAGATATCGTGATATCAGTTCGAGAGGTCAGGAGCTTCTTTGAATCGAGGTTCAATCCATCGGGAGTCACCTGTAGAACACTTTGACATACTAAAGATTCTAAACACTTACCTCAAAGACCTCGAGTTGAGGTTCAAATGTCTTCCTACTCCACTCTCTGTTGAAATAGTAGTGGATTGCATCTTCAGGAGCAAATGGCTGAAATTTGATATCAAAAGTAATCTACGTTTTACTAGAACTGAATTAGAATATCTTTGTCAAACTTTGTTTCATGGAAGCTGTATAATTAATTTCCAATAATGTACCTCAAAATAAGACAGTTTTCTTTCAACCCATTCCACGAGTTGCCTTCCGCTATTAAAATCTGGTTTTAGTCCTTCTTCGCAAATATTTTCCTTCTCTGGTGTGTCCTCAACATATTCAATAATTTCTTGCTCATTTATTTCTTCATCCATTTCCTGCAATAAAATATCACATACTTAAATTACAAAGAAAGTAAATGCAGAAAAAATATTGATTACATGCATGCCTTATCTAAATACAGAGGATTTGAACAAATACATGCAGGTAAGTTAAGGAAAATAACTTGCAATTAAAGGTTCCATTTCTGGAAGAAATTTATAGTCGTCATCATTGGTCCAGCATCGAAAGAAATAATGATGAATTGCATATGGGGAATCAAATGGCTGAAATTATACAAATTCTTACAATTCTCAACAAAATCAAAGGTCTTGAATAATCTCATGAAGTATTACGAATAACGATTATTTCATTGTTAATTTTTATTTTACATATACAATCATGTTAAAACAATAAGCCTTTTGCTATACCTCCAGATATGGAAGCTGACGTCTTAGCCACTGCAGATACTCTGTACCGTCCCGGAACTCAGCATGGAACTCATCATTAATTGTCTCCGAGTTTTCTGCAGTGATCCAATCAATTTTGCCCATTTCCGCGTCATTCTCCTGTTTGGATAATATTTCGAATTAAGTATAAACAAAGTAATTATGCAACTTTTCAAACATTTAAACATTATATATTAGCATTAATGTCTTTTTGTTGAGTCTTCTGAGTAATACATAAAAAGAAGTGAAATTCTTTTGAATTGTAGATTTGTTTTTGTTTACCTCACATTTCTCGGTCTTCAATTCTCTGGCTACGAGTTTGTTTCCGAGTTCCTCTTTTTCACTGTTTGGTACTACAGAAGCCTTTAATAAATTCATAAAATAAATGATAGTAGTACATTTAAATCAATATATAACTGATGTATAAAGTCAACGTATTTGCGACTCCAGCCTTTAAACTTAGGACTTCACTCCCATTTGGCTATTCTTGTCCTTGCTCAAAATACTGTAAATAGCAAACAAGTGTATGTAAAATGACCATATTGACAAATTACCATCATAGTTTGACTGAGATCAATTTTTTCTTGTTTCTTTGTTGTTGTTTGCTGCGAATCGAAGCTGTTGGTTCTTCCCTCGAAGCGATTATGACGTCATAATCAAATGTCGTCGATCATTTTAGACCAATCGGAACATCATCACAGGGATTTGTATTGAATGTGTTACCCAAGCGGTATTCTCGCGAGATTATACAGACTGGGGTGAAAAATCACCAATAAACAATATATTTCCGGAATAATTATAATTAATAATAAACCGTATCAAACTACGAAAAATTAATCATAATAGTTATTTACATTAAATATAAAATGCCTTATATATTTAATTACATTATACCAGTTTTTTGAGATACAACTGGAATGAAATTACACATTATTTGGATAGGCTATTTTTTCCCCCTTTAATCATAAGGTAGATCTTTATATATATATATATATATATATATATATATATATATATATATATATATAAAAGGAAGTTTTCAGAATTTTAACTGAACTTGTTTTCCACATAACAGAAAGAGTTGTGTTTTTATATTTTTTTCTGAAAGGTGGTTGGGAGGGGGGGGGGGGGGGGGGGTTTGAGAAAGATGTTATCTAAGATTCTTGTCATCCAAAAGAAAAAAATTAGGACCAAAATAATAATAGTAATAAAACATAAATAAACACAAAAACAAATTGTTCTCCATTCCAAACTTCAAAATATTCAAAAGGGGGGGGGGGGGGGGGTGGCTTCATATTTCAATTCATCAGTTCTACAATGATGTGTCAGCCAATGTATCTTACTTTAAGATGTAAAGTAACTAATGAATGAAGTAAATGAAAGAAAAATTATGGAAAATCAACTTAATTAAAATCAAGTGTCCCCTCACTGGTTTAACATGCCAGAGTACAAGATGTCTTATAAGAATTTTGAATGGGAATGGGACAGTAACTACCTAGTAAAACAAATTTTTAGGAGACTAACAACAGCTTACTTTTAGGTCCATGCTATGTGCAGTATGATCATACCGTTATGAATATTAGTATCTCACCGTTATGAATATTAGTATCTCACCAGTGGTCATCTCAAAAGCTTGCAGAAATTAGAAACAGACCATTCAGAATGATTTATGAAGGTGATCAGTGGAGAAATCACCTATTTTGAAATTATAATTGGTGCTAAAATATTTTTTTTCATTGGGTAGACGGGAAAAGGGGTATGCAAGTAAAATCTATACATGCTATCCACACTTCAGGTGCCTGTGCACTAAACTACTCCTGGCACCACACAAGTACTGGTGTCTGTGACAGTTTTACAAGAACATGAAAAACTGCATGGGGGATAATGGCATTGATGTCACCAAGGAATTATGATGTCCATCTGCATGAATGGAGTGGAAGAAAGGACTGTGCTACGGGTGTTCTACCTGGACGTGGCATGGAGGTTGTGAGGACATGTCCTGATGCTATTTGTGCAACAGAATGCGGTACCACATGACCTCTGCCCTTGTTAACCTAGTACGCAGATTCCTGAATGATAGTTGGATCTTTGCTTTTCACTATATAAATGCTTTTAAAGACCATCAACTTTTTCATAGCAACTTGCAAGAAATGTAATAAAATGAGAAAGTCTAATAAAATGAAATGCACACGAATCTATATACTGTAATCATGACGAAGTAAAGCATGTTTATAAGGAATTCCTTGGGAGACACAAATTCAAAAATACTTTTAATCTTTAACCAAGAGTCCTTATAGCAAGATTTTTTAAAGTTAAACAAGTTCATTATAACATGCAGTGAAGTTTCTTAACAAATTAACAAACTCCATAACATATCATAATAAACTTGCTGCTAATGACAATAACTCCTGAATTAGGTTTGGGGAATTTAATACCACAGCGCAGAATATTGTATTGTAAAATGTACAGATGTAAAGCCCTGAAATAGATTTAATATATAGTGTCCACACTAATGCTATCTCACAGATGTGGTTGTAAATAATGCACTATCAATGGATTATCAGTTTAGTTAATGTAAATATCAAGAATTATAAAATGCGTACACAATTTGTTCTCTGTTGGTGGGCATATATTTTGGTTGTTGGAGAGGAAACAATTGCAATGGCGGATATGATGCTACTGATCGAGAGATGAGACAGTCCTGCTGTGTCCACTTTCCCAGATGTTGGATTTCTTGTCTCCCATTTCTGTAATTTACAAAAAATGATAAAGAAAATCAAAGTTTTATGACATTGCATTCACTAAATAATTCAGTAAATTTTTCTTTCTAGATATTTCAGCTTATATTTTTTTGTAATTAAAAATAAAGACTTTAGAAGTTCTTTAAGTCCTCTTCTTTTGCTTTTTACAGTGTGCCCCCCCCCCACCCCCTCCTTTTTTTTTTAAGTGGAAGGAAATCTGGGTTGCATTCCCAACTATTTCTTCATTGATCATCAATTTTCTGGAAATGTTATTTGGAAGGTCAAGAGGCTTAATCACTTTGTTTCCTGAAATTAAACTTCAAAGTTAAAACCTGTTCAGAATTTCTGACTTTAAAATATTTGAAATAAATAAATACTTCTATTGTTTAAGTGACATTACATGGAGCGAGTGTGGAATTTTTATATACTTGGCTGTCACCTTCCCATTGCATGCTTCATGGATGATTTGTACAACACATAAGCTGCTGATTTGACAATGCCCTTCCTTGTTTTTCTTTGGTATTTTGAGTTGCAGTATGAATTACACTGGTTTCCACCTGTCTGAATATTGAGGCTGTCCTCTGATTTCACATATAAGCAAAGTGTAGATATTACTGGAGGATTTTTTTGATAATTTTTTTTTTCATATCAACATGCCTTGAAAATGCAGTGACTTTGTATTTCCATTATGACCTTGACCTTCAAGTCTTATTGAATCTTATCTGGGTAGATCTAAAGATCTTTTCTTTGTCACAGATTTATAATAACTTATTCCTCTTCATTACCACAAAATATTGATGATTTGCTGAGGTTGCCCTCATTTCCATTAGTAGCGATTGGGTTGTAACATGTATCATTACCAACAATTTCCAGGATATTAATATCTAAAGTTGAAATAATTTTGAAACAAACTTAAATTTCCATTCAACAGACATATATCAGTGTTAGAGATGATGTTTATTCTGATGAAAATGAAGAGAGGAACAAATACACTGGACAAGACAGTTACAATCTCCTGCTATGAGATTTCTCTGTACACCAACTTATGTAAAAATACGTATTTTGTTGTTCATTTTCCTAAGTCGAAGTAATGTTTGTCTTTCATGTTGTTTTTAAAAAAAATCATCAGCCTTCATGGAAGATCAAATCATTAAAATTGCATGTGATGCACATTATGTACTTAAAATTAGATCTCCTTTAAAAAACAACTTCAAGTCAAATGCCATGGTTAAAAAATGCAATATGGTAGATACTTGATAGTGGGTCCAAAATAGCTTATTTACCTTCTTCATGTTTAAGGAAACTTCCACCAAAACAACTTTATCATGCTGGAATTTTACAAAATTTACTTATTATATTTATAGCTTAATATAATCTTTAACATGATTAAAAAAAAACTTACACCTTTATTCTTTACAATTATATTTAGTACCTTAATTTGTACCGCTCAAACACACACAAGTAGATACAGCACCTGTGCATTTTATAATTAGTTCTGGTATAAACACTTATTGATCAATTGGATTTAATCTAATTGTTTAATTATCACTATCATTATACTTCCTTTCACCAAATCTAATCAAGTATAGTGCATTCCTCCTATTTTCATCATAACACTACCGGTACCCACTCCGGCCTTAACCCCACTCCCCTTTCATGTATGTCAATTTAATAAAAAAACTTTACAATATCAAGTTTGGGATGTACAAAATTATAATGACCATTTCAATATAATGGAGTTGTGATACACCTAACAGCTTCCGATTTGCATATTTCATTCAAAAGCATAGATAATGGTAACAGTCACATATCTGATCCCACCTCTGGTGTGTCTAGGGGTCCATGCTTTCCCTATTCATAATTTTGTATTCTTCATGGGATTTATGCGATTGATCACTGTTCGTCATTTTCATTTTTTCATCCACCATAGCATTATGAAAGAAAGGAAAAGGGTTTTTCCTTCAATGTCTCCGCTTCGTTTGTTTTTGCCGCCATTACGCACTAGCACTCCGGAAAAATTCTATTTACAGAATACGTCTTTTTCATTTCGTCCACTTTCGCGCGAAATTATGGGTTGTGTTCATCTGCCCGTGTAGCACATTTATTTGTATTTTAGTCACCAAATGTTGAGTCAAACTCCGTACACTGTCAATTCTCCGAATAATGATATTGGAGTTGTAGCGTAACGGAAATACTGAGCTGACCGGAGCTTGATGTTGCATCATTCAAGCTCCGGTCAGCTCAGAGTATTTCGTTACGCTACAGCTGTCACAGGCTTTCTGATATGACCCTGGTTCAACTGTGTTGGCGGCATGTCTTCACAGTTGTAAAAGTGCGGTGAATCATAAAGCTGACATATGTATGACTAATTTATGCCTTAAAGAATGAAATAAAACTTTCAGTATCAAACCAAGTACGGGAATGTTATAGACAATATAGAGAATCTAATACCGCAGGGATCCGGGTTATAATAGGTCCTCAGGCACCCCTTAAAAATTGCTTGTCGTAAGAGACCACTAAATGGGGTGATCCTTCGGATGCTCAAGACCACAAAAACCGATTTGTACAGGTTCAAAATTAATTTTACTAAGAACTAGATTTCAAAAACCTTTCTAGGAAAACAATGTTCAACAATCTATTACTCGCATTGAATATTAAAATATTCAAAAAAGTCACATAGTCTTGGTATCATTTGACATTTCACTCTCGCTTTCAGAGCTATACTGATGTCATTTTCACTTTTACTAGATCACATTCATTTTCACATCTCTGCTATAAATTATATACTTGATAGTATATTATAAAAGAATAAACTGGCTGTGCAGAACGACTTGTGAAGGTGATAGGCGGGGAAATCTCATTGGTTCTATGGTTTTTTGGGGAGTGGGGTTCGTGTAGATGGGATGGGTGGGTATGTACATAGGATCTACACACGCTATCCATACTTTAGATGCATGTTCACCAAACATTTCCATTCTTTCATTGATTATACAAAAAATTAGATATTCTTTATATACTACAATATACAGCAACCTTTTTATTGCTTTGGTTGATAATGGATAACAATATAGCATTTTGATTAGTTGACCCTGTTGCTTATTACCGCTAATTCGAGTGATTAATTATGGTTTTACGCCGTTTTGGCAATATTTTAGCTATTTTACGGCGGTTAATTGCATGAAATACATGTATGTTCGGTTGTGCGTGTTGCAATTTCCCTGCCGGCGCCCTTTTTCGAAAATCAGGGAAACGATCTTTCACTTGCCAAGGGGATCGCCAGTTAGAGAAACAATAAAACGAGGTGAAACAGTTATGAAAACGTATTTAATCAATAGACATTATCAAAATCGAAAATCTATAATATCTCAAAAATTATCCAATACATTTCTCTCTTAACAAACTTTAACATCTCAACATCCTGGTTTTTGCGGTGTTCTTAATACAGAAGTCAATGACCAAACAAGCGGAAAAAGACGGATAACTTGCTTCTTTTCCCCTTCTTTATTTTCTTCCCTGTCTTCTTGCCATTCTGAAATATTTCAAGAATTCAAAACTTAGAAATGCAAAAGAATCCTTTATTACTGAAGGTATATATTTCAGAATTTCACAATGATTATACATTAAACAGAAATGAAATATAAACTCACATTGTTGTGAAGAAATTTGTAGAAACTAAATCTGGTCTTAGTAATCTTGAGAGTACTCGTATTTGGCTGTAAACAAGTGAAAATGTACTGAAATAGCAGGTAAAACTTCATGTTTGTAAAATAATATAACTGTAAAATTTTGTGGATATAACAAAAGAGGTTTTAACAATACTCGTAACACGTCCCATTATGTGGCCATAAAGTGTTTAGATAATTACCGGATTATCGTCAAGCAGTGTATTATCCAATGGTTTTATATCATTCATCGTACTGTCTCTTTCTTTATCATTCAGTGCCTTTGCTTCTTCCTTCTTCAGCATATTTCGCAGGAGAAAATCATGTGTAGCGTTTTCTCTAGGGTTAGCTTCCATATGCTTCTCCTTTTATAAAAAATGTGTTTAAGTGTAATAGCATAAAATTAAGATCATTTCTACTCAGAAAAGGTATCTTATTGTCTCTGTTTTGCAATAAACTTTTAAAATGTATTGTATTAAACATTATAGATTACCTGCAAAAGAAATCCGTCTAGAATCACAGGACCTGCCATCAAGTTGATGTATGGATGAATCTCTTCTACATCCTGTAAACAGACCCAAAAATTCGATTTGAAAATAAAACATGAAGAGAGAGAGAGAGAGAGAGAGAGAGAGAGAGAGAGAGAGAGAGAGAGAGGTTGTGACAACACAATTCGATGATGGACTCGAAGTGACTTACCTCCTTGGTATTTTCTTCCGCAGCAACATTGCTAACTGGTATAACATTCTCTTTTGCAGTAACTTCTATGTGTTCCTCCTTTAATTAAACATAACTATCAAAAACCCATTTCTTTTCCCTTTCTTTGTGTAAACATTGTTCTATACATTTTAATATGTTGAAGATTCGAGATAACTTACCACCAAGACATCGAGTTTGGGTTCAAATGTTTTCTTACTCCACTCTCTGTTGAAATAGTAGTGGATTGCATCGTCAGGAGCAAATGGCTGAAATTTGATATCAAAATCAATGTACGTTTTACTAGAATTAAATCAGAATATCTTAGGAAGCTGTACAATCAGTTTCTAACAATATACCTCTAGATAAGACAGCTTTCTTTTTAGCCATTCTACGAGCTGTCTTCCGCTTTTAAAATCGGGCTTTAATCTTTCTTCCAAAACATTTTCCACATCTGCTGCATCTTCAACATATTCACTAATGCCATGCTCATCTATATCTTCATCCATGTTTTCCTGTTAAATACCCAAATATACTTAATGAGATTACATACGCAATAAATTGAAAAATATTTATTAATGCCGTATACAAAAACGAATTTTACAAGATATAATGTATATCAAGATGCGGATAAAAAGATTTTACAATTTGTATGAAAAATAGGGAAATAACTTGCAATTAAAGGTTCCATTTCTGGAAGAAATTTATAGTCGTCATCCTTGGTCCAGTATCTAAAGAAGTAGTAATGAACTGCATACGGGGAATCGAATGGCTGAAATGATACATACTTACAATACTCATATCAAAATAATAGATTTAGAATAGTTTTAGGAAATATTTGCTATTACGTATAATTATCATTTCATTTTCTTTCTTTTTTAAAATTTTTTATTTTACATATATAATCATATTGAAACAATAGGCATTTCTCTATACCTCCAGATATGGAAGCTGACGTCTCAGCCACTGCAGATACTCTGTACCGTCCCTGAACTCAGCATGGAACTCATCATTAATTGTCTCCGAGTTTTCTTCAGTGATCCAATCAATTTCCTCTATTTCCGCGTCATTCTCCTGTTTAGAATATACTTCAAATTAGGCATAAATAGAATCACACACACACACACACACACACACACACACACCCACACACACACACACACACATATATATATATATATATTAATTTAGAAACAGAAATGCTTTTGGGATATAAAATAAATCTACCACCCCCACCCCCCCCAAAAAGTGTAGGATGAAAACTGACCAAATAAACAAATAAACACGGGTGTTGTGCAAGTGTGTGACCTATGGTACTATGTAATTAACAAGGCCACGGTAGTCCTGGGCATTCCCCAGGGAAGGTCCAAGTGGTAATAAGTATACCCTTCTTGGATGGCGGGTAAACGCTTCGAGGTATCAAGAGTGAAAAAAAAGGAAATATTTTTAAGGAGGAATAACACATCAGAGAAATTTGATATGGATGAAATGTGGACGATATGTACAATAATATTCGAAATTGAAAACTCTCAAATTTACTTTATTTATTAAAAAAAAGAAGTTTTAGTAGAAAGTAATCTGAAATAAAACGCCAGCTAGACTGGAACTCGCAATTTAATGATCAGCATTTAACACGTTAACCGACTGGGCTATCCAGCTACACAATCACATTTAAAAGAAATAAACAAATGTTGTTGATACTTATATTTTTATTCATGTTATAAAAGGACGTTAGGCATTGTGAGACGAAGTAGTATGTCTCCTTAACAGGGCCTACATTTCACATCGAGTGATCGAAAACCCTCGAGATGGGAAGTTTGAAAGAACATGAGTAAATTTGCTTTATTATATAGATATCGTGATATCAGTTCGAGAGGTCAGGAGCTTCTTTGAATCGAGGCTCAATCCATCGGGAGTCACCTGTAGAACACTTTGACATACTAAAGATTCTAAACACTTACCTCCAAGACCTCGAGTTGAGATTCAAATTTCTTCCTACTCCACTCTCTGTTGAAATAGTAGTGGATTGCATCTTCAGGAGCAAATGGCTGAAATTTGATATCAAAATTAATCTACGTTTTACTAGAACTGAATTAGAATATCTTTGTCAAACTTTGTTTCATGGAAGCTGTATAATTAATTTCCAATAATGTACCTCAAAATAAGACAGTTTTCTTTCTACCCATTCCACGAGTTGCCTTCCGCTATTAAAATCTGGTTTTAGTCCTTCTTCGCAAATATTTTCCTTCTCTGGTGTGTCCTCAACATATTCAATAATTTCTTGCTCATTTATTTCTTCATCCATTTCCTGCAATAAAATATCACATACTTAAATTACAAAGAAAGTAAATGCAGAAAAAATATTGATTACATGCATGCCTTATCTAAATACAGAGGATTTGAACAAATACATGCAGGTAAGGTAAGGAAAATAACTTGCAATTAAAGGTTCCATTTCTGGAAGAAATTTATAGTCGTCATCATTGGTCCAGCATCGAAAGAAATAATGATGAATTGCATATGGGGAATCAAATGGCTGAAATTATACAAATTCTTACAATTCTCAACAAAATCAAAGGTCTTGAATAATCTCATGAAGTATTACGAATAACGATTATTTCATTGTTCATTTTTATTTTACATGAACAATCATGTTAAAACAATAAGCCTTTCGCTATACCTCCAGATATGGAAGCTGACGTCTTAGGCACTGCAGATACTCTGTACCGTCCCGGAACTCAGCATGGAACTCATCATTAATTGTCTCCGAGTTTTCTTCAGTGATCCAATCAATTTTGCCCATTTCCGCGTCATTCTCCTGTTTGGATAATATTTCAAATTAAGTATAAACAAAGTAATTATGCAACTTTTCAAACATTTAAACATTATATATTAGCATTAATGTCTTTTTGTTGAGTCTTCTCAGTAATACATAAAAAGAAGTGAAATTACTTTGAATTGTAGATTTGTTTTTGTTTACCTCACATTTCTCGGTCTTCAATTCTCTGGCTACGAGTTTGTTTCCGAGTTCCTCTTTTTCACTGTTTGGTACTACAGAAGCCTTTAATAAATTCATAAAATAAATGATAGTAGTACATTTAAATCAATATATAACTGATGCATAAAGTCAACGTATTTGCGACTCCAGCCTTTAAACTTAGGACTTCACTCCCATTTGGCTATTCTTGTCCTTGCTCAAAATACTGTAAATAGCAAACAAGTGTATGTAAAATGACCATATTAACAAATTACCATCATAGTTTGACTGAGATCAATTTTTTCTTGTTTCTTTGTTGTTGTTTGCTGCGAATCGAAGCTGTTGGTTCTTCCCTCGAAGCGATTATGACGTCATAATCAAATGTCGTCTATCATTTTAGACCAATCAGAACATCATCACAGGGATTTGTATTGAATGTGTTACACAAGCGGTATTCTCGCGAGATTATACATACTGGGGTGAAAAATCACCAATAAACAATATATTTCCGGAATAATTATAATTAATAATAAACCGTATCAAACTACGAAAAATTAATCATAATAGTTATTTACATTAAATATAAAATGCCTTATATATTTAATTACATTATACCAGTTTTTTGAGATACAACTGGAATGAAATTACACATTATTTGGATTGGCTATTTTTTTTCCTTTAATCATAAGGTAGATCTTTATATATATATATATATATATATATATATATATATATAAAAGGAAGTTTTCAGAATTTTATTTCAACTAAACTTGTTTTGCACATAACATAAAGAGTATCAAACACTGAGCGTTATGTTTTTGTATATTTTTTTTCTGAAAGGTGGTGGTGGTGGGGGGGGGGGGGGGGGGGGGGGGGGGGGTGAGGAAGATGTTATCTAAGATTCTTGTCATTCAAAAGAAAAAAATTAGGACCAAAATAATAATAGTAATAAAATAAAACATAAATAGACACAAAAACAAATTGTTCTCCTTTCCAAACTTCAAAATATTCAAAAGGGGGGGTGGTGGCTTCATATTTCAATTCATCAGTTCTACAATGATGTGTCAGCCAATGTATCTTACTTTAAGATGTAAAGTAACTAATGAATGAAGTAAATAAAAGAAAAATTATGGAAAATCAACTTTATTAAAATCAAGTGTCCCCTCTCTGGTTTAACATGCCAGAGTACAAGATATCTTATAAGAATTTTGAATGGGAATGGGACAGTAACTACCTAGGAAAACAAATTTTTAGGAGACTAACAACAGCTTACTTTTAGGTCCATGCTATGTGCAGTATGATCATACCGTTATGAATATTAGTATCTCACCGTTATGAATAGTAGTATCTCACCAGTGGTCATCTCAAAAGCTTGCAGAAATTAGAAACAGACCATTCAGAATGATTTATGAAGGTGATCAGTGGGGAAATCACCTATTTTGAAATTATAATTGGTGCTAAAATATTTTTTTTTTCATTGGGTTGACGGGAAAAGGGTATGCAAGTAAAATCTATACATGCTATCCACACTTCAGGTGCCTGTGCACTAAACTACTCCTGGCACCACACAAGTACTGGTGTCTGTGACAGTTTTACAAGAACATGAAAAACTGCATGGGGGATAATGGCATTGATGTCACCAAGGAATTTTGATGTCCATCTGCATGCATGGAGTGGAAGAAAGGACTGTGCTACGGGTGTTCTACCTGGACGTGGCATGGAGGTTGTGAGGACATGTCCTGATGCTATTTGTGCAACGGAATGCGGTACCACATGACCTCTGCCCTTGTTAACCTAGTACACAGATTCCTGAATGACAGTTGGATCTTTGCTTTTCACTATATAAATGCTTTTAAAGACCATCAACTTTTTCATAGCAACTTGCAAGAAATGTAATAAAATGAGAAAGTCTAATAAAATGAAATGCAGACGAATCTATATACTGTAATCATGACGAAGTAAAGCATGTTTATAAGGAATTCCTTGGGAGACACAAATTCAAAAATACTTTTAATCTTTAACCAAGAGTCCTTATAGCAAGATTTTTTATTTAAAGTTAAACAAGTTCATTATAACATGCAGTGAAGTTTCTTAACAAATTAACAAACTCCATAACATATCATAATAAACTTGCTGCTAATGACAATAACTCCTGAATTAGGTTTGGGGAATTTAATACCACAGCGCAGAATATTGTATTGTAAAATGTACAGATGTAAAGCCCTGAAATAGATTTAATATAACAATAACAGGATATCACTAAGTACATTAATCAGTAATAATATTGCAAATGGTTTCACCCCGTTTAAAATTCTCACTGACACAGAAGTATTAAAAGAAAGATAAAAGAAAAAATGGTTTTGCCCAGTCTTAACTTCACCCATTGACAACATCAACACAATAAAAGGGATATTTTTGTGTATATAATACATGCAGTTCAATGAATGATATTCAAGGACAACAATTCTTCAAGATACACTTTCTGTTTTGAACATATTTTCTTCCATAGTCACAAGATATACATCATTAAAACTAATGTGCTAATATGTGCTTATGTTGGAAAAGATTTCCACACACATATCACAACCTAATATATGTTCGGGGACTCTGTAGTTTAGATATATTTTGTCTAAAAATACCTATTCTATGAAATCAAACTCATTAACACTGAACAAATTAATCAAATAATGGATACTAATAACTGTGAGCATAAAATGACACCAACTTTTCAATGAATATGAGAAAAATCCAACCTTAAGGTGGTTACTTACATGTATGTTTTCATATATATGTACTGGTTAGAGAAATAAAGTAGTGGATTGAAAATTTTCAACTGAAATAAATTGAGATACATACTTTGTTAAGTATAGATTTAATGCACACTATTGTACATACATTTTTTCATTAGGTTCATTTGAGCTCTTAATAAGTATAAGCAACAGTATAAATACAAGTGTTTCATAGCAAAATATCAATCTATTCAAATACATGATGGTCTTAGTATAGTTTTTCCATGCAGGGTCCAGCACATCCATTCATATTACTGGTCATCCCAATTCCAACAATCTAGACATTACTAAGCACTTAGGTTTCTGCACACCAAAAGGCACATAAGGCTACTATCTTGACCTCATTCCATCTTCTCCATCCTACACTTCTTTCTGCTTCTACAGGCTGTTTTTGGTCTCTTTGTGCCCATTTCCTTTCTGGTGTCCACACTAATGCTATCTCACAGATGTGGTTGTAAATAATGCACTATCAATGGATTATCAGTTTAGTTAATGCAAATATCAAGAATTATAAAATGCGTACACAATTTGTTCTCTGTTGGTGGGCATATATTTTGGTTGTTGGAGAGGAACCAACTGCAATGGTGGATATGATGCTACTGATTGATTAATGAGACAGTCCTGCTGTGTCCACTTTCCCAGATGTTGGATTTCTTGTCTCCCATTTCTGTAATTTACAAAAAATGATAAAGAAAATCAAAGTTTTATGACATTGCATTCACTAAATAATTCAGTAAATTTTTCTTTCTAGATATTTCAGCTTATATTTTTTTGTAATTAAAAAAAAAGAAGACTTTAGAAGTTCTTTAAGTCCTCTTCTTTTGCTTTTTACAGTGTGCCCCACCCCCCTCCTTTTTTTTTTTTTTTAAGTGGAAGGAAATCTGGGTTGCATTCCCAACTCTTTCTTCATTGATCATCAATTTTCTGGAAATGTTATTTGGAAGGTCAAGAGGCTTAATCACTTTGTTTCCTGAAATTAAACTTCAAAGATAAAACCTGTTCAGAATTTCTGACTTTAAAATATTTGAAATAAATAAATACTTCTATTGTTTAAGTGACATTACATGGAGCGAGTGTGGAATTTTTATATACTTGGCTGTCACCTTCCCATTGCATGCTTCATGGATGATTTGTACAACACATAAGCTGCTGATTTGACAATGCCCTTCCTTGTTTTTCTTTGGTATTTTGAGTTGCAGTATGAATTACACTGGTTTCCACCTGTCTGAATATTGAGGCTGTCCTCTGATTTCACATATAAGCAAAGTGTAGATATTACTGGAGGATTTTTTTTTTTATAATTTTTTTTTTCATATCAACATGCCTTGAAAATGCAGTGACTTTGTGTTACCATTATGTTCTTGACCGTCAAGTCTTATTGAATCTTATCTGGGTAGATCTAAAGATCTTTTCTTTGTCACAGATTTATAATAACTTATTCCTCTTCATTACCACAAAATATTGATGATTTGCTGAGGTTGCCCACATTTCCATGAGTAGTGATTGGGTTGTAACATGTATCATTACCAACAATTTCCAGGATATTAATATCTAAAGTTGAAATAATTTTGAAACAAACTTAAATTTCCATTCAACAGACATATATCAGTGTTAGAGATGATGTTCATTCTGATGAAAATGAAGAGAGAAACAAATACACTGGACAAGACAGTTACAATTTCCTGCTATGAGATTTCTTTGTACACCAAATTAAGTAAAAATACGTATTTTGTTGTTCATTTTCCTAAGTCGAAGTAATGTTTGTCTTTCATGTTGTTTTTAAAAAAAATCATCAGCCTTCATGGAAGATCAAATCATTAAAATTGCATGTGATGCACATTATGTACTTAAAATTAGATCTCCTTTAAAAAACAACTTCAAGTCAAATGCCATGGTTAAAAAATGCAATATGGTAGATACTTGATAGTGGGTCCAAAATAGCTTATTTACCTTCTTCATGTTTAAGGAAACTTCCACCAAAACAACTTTATCATGCTGGAATTTTACAAAATTTACTTATTATATTTATAGCTTAATATAATCTTTAACATGATTAAAAAAAAACTTACACCTTTATTCTTTACAATTATATTTAGTACCTTAATTTGTACCGCTCAAACACACACAAGTAGATACAGCACCTGTGCATTTTATAATTAGTTCTGGTATAAACACTTATTGATCAATTGGATTTAATCTAATTGTTTAATTATCACTATCATTATATTTCCTTTCACCAAATCTAATCAAGTAGTGCATTCCTCCTATTTTCATCATAACACTACCGGTACCCACTCCGGCCTTAACCCCACTCCCCTTTCATGTATGTCAATTTAATAAAAAACTTTACAATATCAAGTTTGGGATGTACAAAATTATAATGACCATTTCAATATAATAGAGTTGTGATACACCTAACAGCTTCCGATTTGCATATTTCATTCAAAAGCATAGATAATGGTAACAGTCACATATCTGATCCCACCTCTGGTGTGTCTAGGGGTCCATGCTTTCCCTATTCATAATTTTGTATTCTTCATGGGATTTATGCGATTGATCACTGTTCGTCATTTTCATTTTTTCAACCACCATAGCATTATGAAAGAAAGGAAAAGAGTTTTTCCTTCAACGTCTCCGCTTCGTTTGTTTTTGCCGCCATTACGCACTAACACTCCGGAAAAATTCTATTTACAGAATACGTCTTTTTCATTTCGTCCACTTTCGCGCGAGACTATGGGTTGTGTTCATCTGCCCGTGTAGCACATTCATTTGTATTTTAGTCACCAAATGTTGAGTCAAACTCCGTACACTGTCAATTCTCCGAATAATGATATTGGAGTTGTAGCGTAACGGAAATACTGAGCTGACCGGAGCTTGATGTTGCATCATTCAAGCTCCGGTCAGCTCAGAGTATTTCGTTACGCTACAGCTGTCACAGGCTTTCTGATATGACCCTGGTTCAACTGTGTTGGCGGCATGTCTTCACAGTTGTAAAAGTGCGGTGAATCATAAAGCTGACATATGTATGACTAATTTATGCCTTAAAGAATGGAATAAAACTTTCAGTATCAAACCAAGTACGGGAATGTTATAGACAATATAGAGAATCTAATACCGCAGGGATCCGGGTTATAATAGGTCCTCAGGCACCCCTTAAAAATTGCTTGTCGTAAGAGACCACTAAATGGGGTGTCCTTTGGATGCTCAAGACCACAAAAACCGATTTGTACAGGTTCAAAATTTATTTTACTAAGAACTAGATTTCAAAAACCTTTCTAGGAAAACAATGTTCAACAATCTATTACTCACATTGAATATTAAAATATTCAAAAAAGTCACATAGTCTTGGTATCATTTGGCATTTCACTCGAGATCGCTTTCAGAGCTATACTGATGTCATTTTCACTTTTACTAGATCACATTCATTTTCACATCTCTGCTATGAATTATATACTTGATAGTATATTATACAAGAATAAACTGGCTATGCAGAACGACTTGTGAAGGTGACAGGCGGGGAAATCTCATTGGTTCTATGTTGTTTTGGGGGGTGGGGTTCGTGTAGATGGGATGGGTGGGTATGTACATAGGATCTACACACGCTATCCATACTTTAGATGCATGTTCACCAAACATTTCCATTCTTTCATTGATTATACAAAAAATTAGATATTCTTTATATACTACAATATATAGCAACCTTTTTATTGCTTTGGTTGATAATGGATAACAATATAGCATTTTGAATAGTTGACCCTGTTGCTTATTACCGCTAATTAGAGTGATTAATTATGGTTTTACGCCGTTTTGGCAATATTTTAGCTATTTTACGGCGGTTAATTGCATGAAATACATGTATGTTCGGTTGTGCGTGTTGCAATTTCCCTGCCGGCCCCCTTTTTCGAAAATCAGGGAAACGATCTTTCACTTGCCAAGGGGATCGCCAGTTAGAGAAACAATAAAACGAGGTGAAACAGTTATGAAAACGTATTTAATCAATAAACATGATCAAAATCGAAAATCTATAATATCTCAAAATTATCCAATACATTTCTCTCTTAAAAAACTTTAACATCTCAACATCCTGGTGTTTGCGGTGTTCTTAATACAGAAGTCAATGACCAAACAAGCGGAAAAAGACAGATAACTTGCTTCTTTTCCCCTTCTTTATTTTCTTCCCTGTCTTCTTGCCATTCTGAAATATTTCAAGAATTCAAAACTTTGAAATGCAAAAGAATCCTTTATTACTGAAGGTATATATTTCAGAATTTCACAATGATTATACATTAAACAGAAATGAAATATAAACTCACATTGTTGTGAAGAAATTTGTAGAAACTAAATCTGGTCTTAGTAATCTTGAGAGTACTCGTATTTGGCTGTAAACAAGTGAAAATGTACTGAAATAGCAGGTAAAACTTCATGTTTGTAAAATAATATAACTGTAAAATTTTGTGGATATAACAAAAGAGGTTTTAACAATACTCGTAACATGCCCCATTGTGTGGCCATAAAGTGTTTAGATAATTACCGGATTATCGTCAAGCAGTGTATTATCCAATGGTTTTATATCGTTCATCGCACTGTCTCTTTCTTTATTATTCTTTGCCTTTGCTTCTTCCTTCTTCAGCACATTTCGCAGGAGAAAATCATATGTAGCGTTTTCGCTAGGCTTAGCTTCCATATGCTTCTCCTTTTATAAAAAATGTGTTTAAGTGTAATAGCATAAAATTAAGATCATTTCTACTCAGAAAATGTATCTTATTGTCTCTGTTTTGCAATAAAGTTTTAATATTTAAAATTAAACATTATAGATTACCTGCAAAAGAAATCCGTCTAGAATCACAGGACTTGCCATTAAGTTGATGTATGGATGGATCTCTTCTACATCCTGTGAACAGACCCAAGAATTCGATTTCAAAATAAAACATGAAGAGAGAGAGAGAGAGAGAGAGAGAGAGAGAGAGAGAGAGAGAATGGTTCTGACAACACAATTCGATGATGGACTCGAAGTGACTTACCTCGTTGGTATTTTCTTCAGCAGCAACATTGCTATCTGGTACAACATTCTCTTTTGCAGTAACTTCTATGTGTTCCTCCTTTAATTAAACATAACTATCAAAAACCCATTTCGTTTTCCTTTCTTTGTGAAAACATTGTTCTATACATTTTAATATGTTGAAGATTCGAGATTCCTTACCACCAAGACATCGAGTTTGGGTTCAAATTTTTTCCTACTCCACTCTCTGTTGAAATAGTAGTGGATTGCATCGTCAGGAGCAAATGGCTGAAATTTGATATCAAAATCAATGTACGTTTTACTAGAATTAAATCAGAATATCTTAGGAAGCTGTACAATCAGTTTCTAACAATATACCTCTAGATAAGACAGCTTTCTTTTTAGCCATTCTACGAGCTGTCTTCCGCTTTTAAAATCGGGCTTTAATCTTTCTTCTACAACATTTTCCTCATCTGCTGCATCTTCAACATACTCACTAATGCCATGCTCATCTATATTTTCATCCATGTTTTCCTGTTAAATACCCAAATATACTTAATGAGATTACGGACGCAATAAATTGAAAAATATTTATTAATGCCGTATACAAAAAAGAATTTTACAAGATATAATGTATATCAAGATGCGGATAAAAAGATTTTACAATTTGTATGAAAAATAGGGAAATAACTTGCAATTAAAGGTTCCATTTCTGGAAGAAATTTATAGTCGTCATCCTTGGTCCAGTATCTAAAGAAGTAGTAATGAACTGCATACGGGGAATCGAATGGCTGAAATGATGCATACTTACAATACTCATATCAAAATAATAGATTTAGAATAGTTTTAGGAAATATTTACTATTACGTATAATTATCATTTCATTTTCTTTCTTCTTTTAAAAATTTTATTTTACATATATAATCATGTTGAAACAATAGGCATTTCTCTATACCTCCAGATATGGAAGCTGACGTCTCAGCCACTGCAGATACTCTGTACCGTCCCTGAACTCAGCATGGAACTCATCATTAATTGTCTCCGAGTTTTCTTCAGTGATCCAATCAATTTCCTCTATTTCCGCATCATTCTCCTGTTTAGAATATACTTCAAATTAGGCATAAATAACATCACACACACACACACACACACACACACACACACACACACACACATATATATATATGTATATATATATTAATTTAGAAACAGAAATGCTTTTGGGATATAAAATAAATCTACCCCCCCCCCCAAAAGTGCAGGATGAAAACCGACCAAATAAACAAATAAACACTGGTGTTGTGCACGTGTGTCACCTATGGTACTATGTAATTAACAAGGCCACGGTAGTCCTGGGCATTCCCCAGGGAAGGTCCAAGTGGTAATAAGTATACCCTTCTTGGATGGCGGGTAAACGCTTCGAGGTATCAAGAGTGAAAAAAAAGGAAATATTTTTAAGGAGGAATAACACATCAGAGAAATTTGATATGGATGAAATGTGGACGATATGTACAATAATATTCGAAATTGAAAACTCTCAAATTTACTTTATTTATTAAAAAAAAAGAAGTTTTAGTAGAAAGTAATCTGAAATAAAACGCCAGCTAGACTGGAACTCGCAATTTAATGATCAGCATTTAACACGTTAACCGACTGGGCTATCCAGCTACACAATCACATTTAAAAGAAATAAACAAATGTTGTTGATACTTATATTTTTATTCATGTTATAAAAGGACGTTAGGCATTATGAGACGACGTAGTATGTCTCCTTAACAGGGCCTACATTTCACATCGAGTGATCGAAAACCCTCGAGATGGGAAGTTTGAAAGAACATGAGTAAATTTGCTTTATTATATAGATATCGTGATATCAGTTCGAGAGGTCAGGAGCTTCTTTGAATCGAGGCTCAATCCATCGGGAGTCACCTGTAGAACACTTTGACATACTAAAGATTCTAAACACTTACCTCAAAGACCTCGAGTTGAGGTTCAAATTTCTTCCTACTCCACTCTCTGTTGAAATAGTAGTGGATTGCATCTTCAGGAGCAAATGGCTGAAATTTGATATCAAAATCAATGTACGTTTTACTAGAACTGAATTAGAATATCTTTGTCAAACTTTATTTCATGGAAGCTGTATAATTAATTTCCAATAATGTACCTCAAAATAAGACAGTTTTCTTTCAACCCATTCCACGAGTTGCCTTCCGCTATTAAAATCTGGTTTTAGTCCTTCTTCGCAAATATTTTCCTTCTCTGGTGTGTCCTCAACATATTCAATAATTTCTTGCTCATTTATTTCTTCATCCATTTCCTGCAATAAAATATCACATACTTAAATTACAAAGAAAGTAAATGCAGAAAAAATATTGATTACATGCATGCCTTATCTAAATACAGAGGATTTGAACAAATACATGCAGGTAAGTCAAGGAAAATAACTTGCAATTAAAGGTTCCATTTCTGGAAGAAATTTATAGTCGTCATCATTGGTCCAGCATCGAAAGAAATAATGATGAATTGCATATGGGGAATCAAATGGCTGAAATTATACAAATTCTTACAATTCTCAACAAAATCAAAGGTCTTGAATAATCTCATGAAGTATTACGAATAACGATTATTTCATTGTTAATTTTCATTTTACATATACAATCATGTTAAAACAATAAGCCTTTCTCTATACCTCCAGATATGGAAGCTGACGTATTAGCCACTGCAGATACTCTGTACCGTCCCGGAACTCAGCATGGAACTCATCATTAATTGTCTCCGAGTTTTCTGCAGTGATCCAATCAATTTTGCCCATTTCCGCGTCATTCTCCTGTTTGGATAATATTTAAGTATAAACAAAGTAATTATGCAACTTTTCAAACATTTAAACATTATATATTAGCATTAATGTCTTTTTGTTGAGTCTTCTCAGTAATACATAAAAAGAAGTGAAATTCCTTTGAATTGTAGATTTTATTTTTGTTTACCTCACATTTCTCGGTCTTCAATTCTCTGGCTACGAGTTTGTTTCCGAGTTCCTCTTTTTCACTGTTTGGTACTACAGAAGCCTTTAATAAATTCATAAAATAAATGATAGTAGTACATTTAAATCAATATATAACTGATGCATAAAGCGACTCCAGCCTTTAAACTTAGGACTTCACTCCCATTTGGCTATTCTTGTCCTTGCTCAAAATACTGTAAATAGCAAACAAGTGTATGTAAAATGACCATATTGACAAATTACCATCATAGTTTGACTGAGATCAATTTTTTCTTGTTTCTTTGTTGTTGTTTGCTGCGAATCGAAGCTGTTGGTTCTTCCCTCGAAGCGATTATGACGTCATAATCAAATGTCGTCGATCATTTTAGACCAATCGGAACATCATCACAGGGATTTACACAAGCGGTATTCTCGCGAGATTATACATACTGGGGTGAAAAATCACCAATAAGCAATATATTTCTGGAATAATTATAATTAATAATAAACCGTATCAAACTACGAAAAATTAATCATAATAGTTATTTACATTAAATATAAAATGCCTTATATATTTAATTACATTATACCAGTTTTTTGAGATACAACTGGAATGAAATTACACATTATTTGGATAGACTATTTTTTTTTCTTTAATCATAAGGTAGATCTTTATATATATATATATATATATATATATATATATATATATATATATAAAAGGAAGTTTTCAGAATTTTAACTGAACTTGTTTTGCACATAACATAAAAAGTATCAAACACAGAGCGTTGTGTTTTTATATTTTTTTTTCTGAAAGGTGGTTGGGAGGGGGGTGGGGGGTGGGGTTGAGAAAGATGTTATCTAACATTCTTGGCATTCATAAGAAAAAAATTAGGACCAAAATAAGAATAGTAATAAAATAAAACACAAATAAACACAAAAACAAATTGTTCTCCATTCCAAAATTCAAAATATTCAAAAGGGGGGGGGGGGGGGTGGCTTCATATTTCAATTCATCAGTTCTACAATGATGTGTCAGCCAATGTATCTTACTTTAAGATGTAAAGTAACTAATGAATGAAGTAAATAAAAGAAAAATTATGGAAAATCAACTTTATTAAAATCAAGTGTCCCCTCTCTGGTTTAACATGCCAGAGTACAAGATATCTTATAAGAATTTTGAATGGGAATGGGACAGTAACTACCTAGTAAAACAAATTTTTAGGAGACTAACAACAGCTTACTTTTAGGTCCATGCTATGTGCAGTATGATCATACCGTTATGAATATTAGTATCTCACCGTTATGAATATTAGTATCTCACCAGTGGTCATCTCAAAAGCTTGCAGAAATTAGAAACAGACCATTCAGAATGATTTATGAAGGTGATCAGTGGGGAAATCACCTATTTTGAAATTATAATTGGTGCTAAAATATTTTTTTTTTTCATTGGGTTGACGGGAAAAGGGTATGCAAGTAAAATCTATACATGCTATCCACACTTCAGGTGCCTGTGCACTAAACTACTCCTGGCACCACACAAGTACTGGTGTCTGTGACAGTTTTACAAGAACATGAAAAACTGCATGGGGGATAATGGCATTGATGTCACCAAGGAATTTTGATGTCCATCTGCATGCATGGAGTGGAAGAAAGGACTGTGCTACGGGTGTTCTACCTGGACGTGGCATGGAGGTTGTGAGGACATGTCCTGATGCTATTTGTGCAACAGAATGCGGTACCACATGACCTCTGCCCTTGTTAACCTAGTACACAGATTCCTGAATGACAGTTGGATCTTTGCTTTTCACTATATAAATGCTTTTAAAGACCATCAACTTTTTCATAGCAACTTGCAAGAAATGTAATAAAATGAGAAAGTCTAATAAAATGAAATGCAGACGAATCTATATACTGTAATCATGACGAAGTAAAGCATGTTTATAAGGAATTCCTTGGGAGACACAAATTCAAAAATACTTTTAATCTTTAACCAAGAGTCCTTATAGCAAGATTTTTAAAAGTTAAACAAGTTCATTATAACATGCAGTGAAGTTTCTTAACAAATTAACAAACTCCATAACATATCATAATAAACTTGCTGCTAATGACAATAACTCCTGAATTAGGTTTGGGGAATTTAATACCACAGCGCAGAATATTGTATTGTAAAATGTACAGATGTAAAGCCCTGAAATAGATTTAATATAACAATAACAGGATATCACTAAGTACATTAATCAGTAATAATATTGCAAATGGTTTCACCCCGTTTAAAATTCTCACTGACACAGAAGTATTAAAAGAAAGATAAAAGAGAAAATGGTTTTGCCCAGTCTTAACTTCACCCACTGACAACATCAACACAATAAAAGGGATATATTTGTGTATATAATACATGCAGTTCAATGAATGATATTCAAGGACAACAATTCTTCAAGATACACTTTCTGTTTTGAACATATTTTCTTCCATAGTCACAAGATATACACCATTAAAACTAATGTGCTAATATGTGCTTATCTTGGAAAAGATTTCCACACACATATCACAACCTAATATATGTTCGGGGACTCTGTAGTTTAGATATATTTTGTCTAGATATACCTATTCTATGAAATCAAACTCATTAACACTGAACAAATTAATCAAATAATGGATACTAATAACTGTGAGCATAAAATGACACCAACTTTTCAATGAATATGAGAAAAATCCAACCTTAAGGTGGTTACTTACATGTATGTTTTCATATATATGTACTGGTTAGAGAAATAAAGTAGTGGATTGAAAATTTTCAACTGAAATAAATTGAGATACATACTTTGTTAAGTATAGATTTAATGCACACTATTGTACATACATTTTTTCATTAGGTTCATTTGAGCTCTTAATAATTATAAGCAACAGTATAAATACAAGTTTTTCATAGCAAAATATAAATCTATTCAAATACATGATGGTCTTAGTATAGTTTTTCCATGCAGGGTCCAGCACATCCATTCATATTACTGGTCATCCCAATTCCAACAATCTAGACATTACTAAGCACTTGGTTTTCTGCACACCAAAAGGCACATAAGGCTACTATCTTGACCTCATTCCATCTTCTCCATCCTACACTTCTTTCTGCTTCTACAGGCTGTTTTTGGTCTCTTTGTGCCCATTTCCTTTCTGGTGTCCACACTAATGCTATCTCACAGATGTGGTTGTAAATAATGCACTATCAATGGATTATCAGTTTAGTTAATGTAAATATCAAGAATTATAAAATGCGTACACAATTTGTTCTCTGTTGGTGGGCATATATTTTGGTTGTTGGAGAGGAACCAACTGCAATGGCGGATATGATGCTACTGATTGAGTAATGAGACAGTCCTGCTGTGTCCACTTTCCCAGATGTTGGATTTCTTGTCTCCCATTTCTGTAATTTACAAAAAATGATAAAGAAAATCAAAGTTTTATGACATTGCATTCACTAAATAATTCAGTAAATTTTTCTTTCTAGATATTTCAGCTTATATTTTTTTGTAATTAAAAAAAAAGAAGACTTTAGAAGTTCTTTAAGTCCTCTTCTTTTGCTTTTTACAGTGTGCCCTCCCCCCCCCCCCCCCCCCTCCTTTTTTTTTTTTAAGTGGAAGGAAATCTGGGTTGCATTCCCAACTATTTCTTCATTGATCATCAATTTTCTGGAAATGTTATTTGGAAGGTCAAGAGGCTTAATCACTTTGTTTCCTGAAATTAAACTTCAAAGTTAAAACCTGTTCAGAATTTCTGACTTTAAAATATTTGAAATAAATAAATACTTATATTGTTTAAGTGACATTACATGGAGCGAGTGTGGAATTTTTATATACTTGGCTGTCACCTTCCCATTGCATGCTTCATGGATGATTTGTACAACACATAAGCTGCTGATTTGACAATGCCCTTCCTTGTTTTTCTTTGGTATTTTGAGTTACAGTATGAATTACACTGGTTTCCACCTGTCTGAATATTGAGGCTGTCCTCTGATTTCACATATAAGCAAAGTGTAGATATTACTGGAGGATTTTTTTTTGATAATTTTTTTTTTCATATCAACATGCCTTGAAAATGCAGTGACTTTGTGTTACCATTATGACCTTGACCTTCAAGTCTTATTGAATCTTATCTGGGTAGATCTAAAGATCTTTTCTTTGTCACAGATTTATAATAACTTATTCCTCTTCATTACCACAAAATATTGATGATTTGCTGAGGTTGCCCACATTTCCATGAGTAGTGATTGGGTTGTAACATGTATCATTACCAACAATTTCCAGGATATTAATATCTAAAGTTGAAATAATTTTGAAACAAACTTAAATTTCCATTCAACAGACATATATCAGTGTTAGAGATGATGTTTATTCTGATGAAAATGAAGAGAGAAACAAATACACTGGACAAGACAGTTACAATCTCCTGCTATGAGATTTCTTTGTACACCAAATTAAGTAAAAATACGTATTTTGTTGTTCATTTTCCTAAGTCGAAGTAATGTTTGTCTTTCATGTTGTTTTTAAAAAAAATCATCAGCCTTCATGGAAGATCAAATCATTAAAATTGCATGTGATGCACATTATGTACTTAAAATTAGATCTCCTTTAAAAAACAACTTCAAGTCAAATGCCATGGTTAAAAAATGCAATATGGTAGATACTTGATAGTGGGTCCAAAATAGCTTATTTACCTTCTTCGTGTTTAAGGAAACTTCCACCAAAACAACTTTATCATGCTGGAATTTTACAAAATTTACTTATTATATTTATAGCTTAATATAATCTTTAACATGATTAAAAAACAACTTACACCTTTATTCTTTACAATTATATTTAGTACCTTAATTTGTACTGCTCAAACACACACAAGTAGATACAGCACCTGTGCATTTTATAATTAGTTCTGGTATAAACACTTATTGATCAATTGGATTTAATCTAATTGTTTAATTATCACTATCATTATACTTCCTTTCACCAAATCTAATCAAGTATAGTGCATTCCTCCTATTTTCATCATAACACTACCGGTACCCACTCCGGCCTTAACCCCACTCCCCTTTCATGTATGTCAATTTAATAAAAAACTTTACAATATCAAGTTTGGGATGTACAAAATTATAATGACCATTTCAATATAATGGAGTTGTGATACACCTTACAGCTTCAGATTTGCATATTTCATTCAAAAGCATAGATAATGGTAACAGTCACATATCTGATCCCACCTCTGGTGTTTCTAGGGGTCCATGCTTTCCCTATTCATAATTTTGTATTCTTCATGGGATTTATGCGATTGATCACTGTTCGTCATTTTCATTTTCTCATCCACCATAGCATTATGAAAGAAAGGAAAAGGGTTTTTCCTTCAATGTCTCTGCTTCGTTTGTTTTTGCCGCCATTACGCACTAGCACTCCGGAAAAATTCTATTTACAGAATACGTCTTTTTCATTTCGTCCACTTTCGCGCGAAATTATGGGTTGTGTTCATCTGCCCGTGTAGCACATTCATTTGTATTTTAGTCACCAAATGTTGAGTCAAACTCCGTACGGTGTCAATTCTCCGAATAATGATATTGGATTTGTAGCGTAACGGAAATACTGAGCTGACCGGAGCTTGATGTTGCATCATTCAAGCTCCGGTCAGCTCAGAGTATTTCGTTACGCTACAGCTGTCACAGGCTTTCTGATATGACCCTGGTTCAACTGTGTTGGCGGCATGACTTCACAGTTGTAAAAGTGCGGTAAATCATAAAGCTGACATATGTATGACTAATTTATGCTTTAAAGAATGAAATAAAACTTTCAGTATCAAACCAAGTACGGGAATGTTATAGATAATATAGAGAATCTAATACCGCAGGGATCCAGGTTATAATAGGTCCTCAGGCACCCCTTAAAAATTGCTTGTCGTAAGAGATCACTAAATGGGGTGGTCCTTCGGATGCTCAAGACCGCAAAAACCGATTTGTACAGGTTCAAAATTAATTTTACTAAGAACTAGATTTCAAAAACCTTTCTAGGAAAACAATGTTCAACAATCTATTACTCACATTGAATATTAAAATATTCAAAAAAGTCACATAGTCTTGGTATCATTTCACATTTCACTCGAGATCGCTTTCAGAGCTATACTGATGTCATTTTCACTTTTACTAGATCACATTCATTTTCACATCTGTACTATAAATTATATACTTGATAGTATATCAATTTTATACTTCCTCATCTGACTGGACAGTGTCTGATGTGAACTGAATGGTATTGGACTGTTTGGCAGTCTTCACTTTTGCATGTCTAATTAAGAAGTAAATTTTGTTTTGGGTAATACATGTACATGAGGGTATGACTGCTAAGCTTCATGCCGCCGGAATACCTCATAAAGTTAGAACACTCTTTCTTCTAAATTCTCTTATACAATCTCTGGATCTGGCGTTATTTCTCCACTGTAAATAATTTCTTCAAGATTGCTCGTGATTGAAAGACTCATTGTCACTATGCTCACAATTAAATATATTTAAGAAAACCGACTCTTTTAAATTTTTTTTTTAAACACGTATGTCCCATGCTCATTTATGTATAAAAAAAAATTAAAAAATAAATAAAAAAAACAACCCAAATAAACAAATAAAACCACACACACATCAAAATGATTTGAACAGACTTGAAATACCGAAGATCTATGCAAAAGTTTCGTTGAAATGGCTCTGAAAGGAACTCAATTGATCCGGATTCGTGAATTCGTTACGTCTCGGTTTTGAAGTTTATTATGTTTTAAAGGAGTTCCGAAAAAATAAAACAATGGCGGACTAGGCATTGTTCCATCAGCAACAAGAGCAAGAACTTTTAATTTGACATAATTGCCACCGTGTAGCAGGTATTTTTTAAGTAATATCATTTAGCTTTTTGCATTATCTTCCAAAAGTACTTTGAAACTACCACAATATCACCCCGATTTGAATAATTACATTGAACTTTATGTGCATAATAAATTAACCCAGTTTACTAAAATTACTTTATCGTCCGTCTAGTTTATGAGGTGATGTTAATCTTCAGCGAAAGTACCTCTCCATTTCACAACATTAACTCTACTAGTTTGGAAAATCTTAACTTAAACAACAGATGTTTCGATGCAGTTTATTCGGTGCAAATAAAATCCTTTCCACGAAGGATTTTGCCTTCATTATAATGGCCATGGTAGTGAATCTTAAAAAGACATCGTTGCAGACGTCAATTGAAGGCTCATAACAAAACGTTGTTCACAGGGTTAATACCAGTATCATACTACAGAGGTAGTTAGTGGGGTTCCCTCCGAAGTAGATTTTTGATTTTCTAGGTCATAGTCCATAATTCTAGGTCACAAGTGTGTACTGACATCCATGTATTAAGTAAATATAGTTTACAGTCAGCACATATATACATTTAGCAATAAATATGAGCTTGATTGGGTTATTTAAGTGACAATAACATATTTTCAAATAAATATATATATATAAATATTGGTAACAAAATATGTGGAATAATATTGTTGACTATCGAATACCATTTGATATGGCATCTTTGAATTTAGGCAGGAAGTAGAGGTGCCTGTTGATTTCTAGGTCAATTATTTATCTATCTTAAAAATAAAGCCTTTTTTAGCTCACCTTAGCTGAAAGCTCAAGTTAGCTTTTCTGAACACCCGTTTTCTGTCATCTGGCTGACTGTAAACTTTTCATTCACATTTTCAACTTCTTCTCCAGAATCACTTGGCCAATTTCATCCAAACTTGGTAAAAAGCATCCTTGGGTAAAGAGGATTCAAGTTTGTTCAAATAAAGGGCCAGGCCCACTTCAAAGTGACTCAGATAACCATGAAAACACTAAAATAGGGTGGTCATTTAAAAGTCTTCTCAAGAACCACCTGACCAGAAAAGTTAAAATTTACATGAAAGCTTCCTGACATAATGCAGATTTTAGTTTGTAAAAGTCATGGCCCCCCAGATTGGGGCCACAATAGTGGATCAAAGTTTTACATGCAGATATATAGGGAAAATCTTTAAAAATCTTCTTCTCAAGAATCACTGAGCCAAAAAAGTTCAAATTAGCATGAAATTTTCTTGATATAGTACAGATTCAAACTTGTTAAAATCATGACCCCCCCCCCCCCCCCCTCCCGGGGTAGGGTGGCGCCACAATAGGACATCAAATTTTCACATGTGAATATATAGGAAAACATTTTTTCTCAAAAACCACTGGGAGGATAAAATAGAAATTTACATGAAAGATTCCTGATATAGAACTAGATTCAAGCTTTTGCACATCATGGTCCCTGAGGGTAGGGTGGGGCCAAAATATAGGAGATCAAAATTTCATATTTATGCTAATCTAATTATGGAAAAAATCTTTGAAGATTTCTCTTGAATTGTGTAAGTTAGGACTTTTATATTTTATAGATACAGTCTTTATGGAAAGACCTTTCCATGTGATGCAATGGTATGTGATCTTGTGACCATGATCTGGAAGTTCGACCTATTTTTAAAAAAATCATACTTCAGTATCTTGTGACCTTGACCTGGAAGTTTGACCTACCTTTAAAAAAAATGATTTCAATATGTCCAGAACTACTTAAGGTAGATCTTTCATATCTTGTAGTATTTGTTATGGCAAGAAGTTTCCTTTCATATCTTGACCTTGTGACCATGAACTCAAAGTGTGACGTTTTTTAAGAAAACATAAGCTATTAAATATATCCAAAACTATCTTAGGTAGGGCTTTTATATTTTTTATATATATTTGTTATGGCACAGGGGTGTTTTATCTTTTGACCTTAGAGTTTAACCTACTTTTTAAACACCTCTTACCTATTCAATATCTCCTGAACTATTTAAATTAGGACAGTTTTTGTTTTCATTTGTTAATAGATTCTTTATGGCAAGACCTTATTATTTTGTGAAATCTGACCTTGTGATATTGACCCTGAAGTTTGACCTTTTTTAAAAAGAAATCTGACATATTCAATATCTCGTTAACTATTTAATGTAGATCTTTCATATTTTGTAGCCCCGTGTGGATCTGGGTTGTTAGAATAGATTGTCATTAGCCCTTGCTTGTCATAAGAAGCGACTAAATGGGGCGGTCCTTTGGATAAGACTGCAAAAAACGAGGCACCATGTTACAGCAGGTGTAGCACATTAAAGATCCCTCCCTGCTCAAAGGTCATAAGCGCCAAGCATAGGCCTAAATTTTGCAGCCCTTCATCGGCAATGGTGACGACTTCATATGAGTGAAAAATTTTTGAGTTGCACATTAAACAATATATAATCAATCAATCATATATTGTATATATATATCTTATGGCAAAACCTCTCATTTCATACAATGACCTTTGACCTTGAAATTTGACCTACTTTTAATAAAAATGACCTCAAGTTAGGCAATGCTATTTTTTTTAAAATAAATTCTTTATGACAAGGTCTTGTGATACAATTGTATTTGATCTTGTCACCTTGACCTACTTTAAAAAACCCAAATCACTATACCCTGAACTATTCAAGGTAGAACTTTCATATTTTGTTGATAGAATCTTTATGGTACATTGTTATAATTTGGTGTTTAACCTTTTGACCTTGATCTGAAAGTTTGACATACTTTTAATAAAAATTTGATGTATTCAGTATTTCCTAAACTATTTAAGATAGAGCTTCCATGTTTTGTGTATAGATTTCTTAATAAAATTTGATATTTTTATCCCCCACCATGAAAAAGTGTTACCCCTCCATCATAGTTAGTTTAAATGACCTGTTTTTTGTTGTTGTTGTTGTTGATCCATTTACATCACAATGGAAAATAGTCCAAATGGATGACTACATAGTGCATATGAGTCTCATTTACTTACAGAAATGGTGGTTTGTTATTGAGTCTCATTTACTTACAGAAATGGTTGATTTGTTGTGAGTCTCATTTACTTGCAGAAATGGTCGATTTGTTGTGAGTCTCATTTACTTACAGAATGGTCGATTTGTTATGAGTCTCATTTACTTACAGAAATGGTGGTTTGTTATTGAGTCTCATTTACTTACAGAAATGGTCGATTTGTTATGATTGGTAGATGTAAGCCCAGTTTTTGTGTGTGTGTATATTGAGGACATACAGATCAAGTTCAAGTACATTTACACTTGTTTTCCAATCTCAATATTCCAAATGAGTATACAGCCATATTCTTCTTTATTGAAGTAAATACAGGTTAAAAGAAGTTAAAGTTTCATGTTTATTGATTTATTTTTACAAAAGTTATTGCCCCCTGGACTTTGAAAATTTCTAATTATTTACAGTTTTCCAGACATTTTTTTTTTTTTTTTTTGGCTGCGTTTATAGAAAATGTCCTGAGGTGTGATATATATCTCTATATTGATGACTTAAAAATCAAGTTTGATTGTATGTCAATCAATTCATTTTTGCAATTTCAAGTTACTGCCCTTAGACTTTGAAAATTTTCTAATTATTTACAGTTTTCTTGACTTTTTTGAGCTGTGTTTGTATGTAATGAGCTGATAATTGGTATGTCTCTTTATATTGATGACAAACAGATCAAGTTTCATATAAATTGATCTATTATATGTCAGAACATATTATGGTATAGCAATCACGATCGTGTCTGTCTGTTCCACTTTGTTTTTGGCTCATAACTTAAATACTAAGTGACCTAGAAGCATCAAATCTTTTCAACTGATACATATTGGGTAGAGGGTGGTCACATTTTAAAGTTAGATTACTGTGATCTTTGATTAAGACAATGTGGTAAAATATGGCAGAATCTTGTCAGACTTGTAACTGGACAATTATTTGGTCTAGAATCATTAAAATCGGTCAATTAATGCATTTTCAGAAGACAGGGTGTTGCACCTGAAATCAAGGTCACTGTGACCTATAATTAAGATGATATAGTCATATATGGCATAACCCTTTTTTTAGCTCATGTAGATATGAGTCATAGAATCAACAAACTTTGTCAGTTTGTGCATCTGTAGAGAAATGTAAATTGTAGCTTAAATTCAGGTCATTAAATCTTTTAAAATGGTAAGTATAAAAAAAACCAATGTGGCAAATATTGTCATTTTATTGTCAACTTGGTTTTTGTATCTGTAATAAATACAATATTATGTGTAAAATCTCATATAATCTGCAGGGATTAAATTAGTTAATTCTCGCCAAGTCACCAATGACAACTGAAATCCAACTGGACAAGCTGAATTTGTATTTCAGTCACCCAGATTAGTGATTTATATTTTCTGTTTATTGCTGTATTGAGTTGTATATTTTTTCTGCTTTGAATTCATTTTATACAATCAGTCATTTAAACCTTCCATACAGTGATTTAATACATGTATTCGAGTTACTGACAGACAGGGACAGTGCAAAAAAGACGGGGACCGAGGAAAGAAATGTCATTCTGAGCATTTCAGTATAAAAATAAATTTTTTGACATATTGTTTACTTTCTGTTTCATAGATTTTCATCTGGGCAACTAAAATCTGATTTTTAGGGGTCCATGATTGTTTTGGTCAAGTTAAACCCCTGCCATGTCAGGGTTGGGAAACAAATGTATTTCAGTTTTCCTCACAACTTATTCAAGAAAACAAAAGCAGTAGATATTATACATGTATTAAATTTTATTTTTGTTTTATTTGCACCTAATATTATTTTCACTTACTTGGACTTTCAGACTGGTAGTCAGTGGGGACATTCGTGTCACACTGACACATTTAGTCTTTTATAAATTCTGTTTTGAATACCCTAAATTTTACTGCCTAGCAACTGATTTACCTTGATTGTGATGTCACATCTATTTACAAGTAATGATGGCTGTAAACATTGCATGCTACTGAAAATTGAAAGAAATGTGTGCTTTTAGAATTAGAACTGCATATAATTTGAAAAATATGTAATAAAAAAATTATTGACTGAATATTGGGAAATATGCCTGTGCTCGCTCATTGCACAGATTACCTTGCTAGCTTGGTCAATCGTACCATGCAACAATCTTAGGCTGGCATATATTTCCCAATATTCAGTCAATAACCAAAAGTATTAGCCCAATGATTGTGGCTTGAAGAGTTTTGGTGAGAGTTGTTAAATTGCTCTTATCTGGTAAGTGGAAAATTGTTTATGAGCTAGTGCTTTGAATTATTTTTTGTCAAGATTGTTAGATAATATTTGAGAATTTTTCTCTTTGAACTGTAAGACTGAAGAAAACAGATTTAATTAACTAATTTAATCATGTTTGTTTTGTTCATAATTTTCATATTATATCATTTAAGGTGACAGGCATGGCTGATCAACCGCAGCAGGCAGTTGCACAGTCTCAAAATCAACAACCCGGTGCAACCTCTCAGCAGTCAATACCACAGCAACAACAGCAAGGTAATTCATGATTCAATGTTGTGAAAATAGAGAAGAATAAAACATCAACATTTGTAAACTTAAGAATACTAGAATTATTCATAACCTTTTCCTTCATTTATTGTATATGCATGTAATTTTTGTGCAGGTGTAGTCTATGAATAAAGATCATTATTAAATGTAAAGTTCCTGCCTCAGACATATTTAATGACCAGCTGCTTTTTAAAATTAAATACATTGCTTACAATTGACTTTTTTCCACGACATTTTGCTTCTGACGTCACTCTGCATACCCGAGCCGCTGATTCTGCACCTGCAGCTAACTTTGGCAGTATGGTGTAAGCTGTCACCTGTATATTACTGCAAAATATCTCAATTGGGTGGATGGGGAGTGTCTTTATTTAGTCAAGCTGTAGACTAACAGACTCCATGCAGCACTTTCCATTAATAAGAGCCAATTTGGGGAAGATGGTTTTAAAATTTATGATGTCGACATGATGTGCAGCATAAATGTTGAATTTTTAAACTCACGTGTCCTCAATATTCAGAAAACAGATAGGTACACCATATTTGACCAACATTATTAGTAATATTAGTAGCACGTAAATTTTTGTCCAGTTTTCAACTGTTTTAAACTGATAGTAACTGGCGAATCACATTTTTTATGCTGTGGGTAAACTGTCACATCTAAGCTTATAAGTCTATCGATGTTTTGGCTTCAATATAAAACTGATTTTCAAGTGTTGTTTGAAGTAAATCACGATGACTTTATAGGACATTGCCATCTTTTTAATCCACATGAATTGCCAGAAAGAAATGTGTGGCTAACATTCATTTCACTTCCTGTACCACATCTTAGGTTTCTGCCACTTAGCATTAATTTTAATGGAATTGAAAGCCTGGAATCTGGATTAAAAAAAACTCCACGTTAATAATTTTTATAAAGTTTGCAAGCATATAATGTGACTAGTTGCTAAAGTAATTTTTGGTTTTTCCCCTTGAATTTGAACCTACCTTCAGAAGAAGAGTGAAAAATTCTTAACAAGTTCAAATCAGACACTTTAGAAATTATGAAATAACAGTCAGAAATGACAGGGTTCATGGGAATGTGGTTTGGTTAAATTTTATTTTGATGTGCCCAGAATTGGAAGATTCAGGGGCATATAGTTTTGACCTTTCTGTCTGTCTGTTTGTTGCAAAACCTTTAACCTATTTAAACATAAGAGGTAGATCTTTCATATGTGGATCAGGTATGTGTATTCCTTGTGGTAAGACCTTTCCATTGATACTAAAATTTTTGACCTGCTGATCTTAACATTGACCTTTGACCTACTGTTAGAAAATTTGAATATAAGTCATATCTTTCAAATCATAAAAGGTACTGCTTTTATAAGCAGCATGTGCATTACTTGTGAGAAGAACTTTTCAACTATACCAGGTTTGTTGATATTTTGACATTGACTTTTGACTTAGCTTTTGAAAATTTTCACCCCCCCCCCCCCCCCCCCCCCCCCTTAATCTTTGTCATATCTTTTACACCATAAGAGATAGACCTTTTATAATAGGTATGTGCAATCCTTGTAGCAAGACTTTTCCATTGACAACAAAATAATTGACTTGATGACCTTTACAAATCTTACATCTCCACTTTGATTACAGTAATCAAAGGGCATCAGTGTTTCACAAACACATCCTGTTTTTTAATATATGGCAATAATTTAATTCCTATTTTATTCTAGTCTTTGAATGGTTAAATACAAACTTAGGGTATGGAAATTATTTTTAATAATGTGGCTTGGTATGGGAACCTCTGACAAACAGCATCCAGATCTACTTTTCTTTCTTTTTAATTCACATTGCAGCAGTGTTGTAGGCCTTATATGAAATACAAAGTTAATGTGTGCAATAAGATACTTCTGTTTGACACACGTATTGTTTCCTTGATGTCAAGTGAGGTATATACAGAATCTATTTGTACACAAATCACTGTTTTAAAAAAAATTCAATTCATTCTTTGCATAATATTTGAATAATTCAATAAAACAAAGATATATTCAAATTAGTGGTATACAAACTATTTGTAAATTTTGCCCTGTTCATATTGAAATACATTTTTCACTGGGTAGGGGTATTGTGTAATTTGCCTCTCAGGGCAGAAAAAAAAGCATCACATTTTATCAGATGATGTCACCTAATATTGACATGTGGATCATGATTAGTTACTTGCTTATCTATTTTCTTGTGTCCGATTTGATATTGGTGATATGCAAGGGCAAGTTTTGACATAGTAAAACACTTTCATAGAATTAAAAGGTGCAAATTATTGCATTTTTTGATATTTAAAATCATAAAAGACTAAATAATTTCTTGTATTTTCTCAATCTCTGTCAGAGCAACTTCGAAGTTGATCTAAAAAGGGCAGCAAAATATGCATTGTATGTGTAGTCTACACATATTTTCTGTTCTGCAGTTTTTAGAAAACGTCATTTCCAATGACTATGTTTACAATTTTGATAATTTACTGGGTCCGTAGAACTCAGTGCTCAATTCTTCATCATGGTTGCTAAGTGAATCATTGTTCGGTGCAAGTGATTTGTATTTTGGAGTAGTTATGAACATTTTGATAAACGAAGATTAATATTTATGTCTTTTTGCATTAAATTACAAGGAATGAATATAATTTGAGGGCATATGTGATATAACCTGGTTTTGGTAAGTTTACACTTTTTTATAATCTGTTTCATGGTTACATTGCGTAATATACCCCAAAATTAATTTCATTCCTTAAATAGTTTGTTGAACTATACTATAATAGGATTACATTATAACCTTAGTATATGCATATTACTTTCAGGAAATGCACAACAGCAAACAAGCAATCAGCAACAACAAACTGTAGCACCAATGCAGCAAGCACCTACACAGCAACCACCACCACAGCAAGTCCAACCACAACCAGCAACACCACAGCAAGTTCAGCAACAGCAGGTCACACAACCAACAATACAGCAACATCCACAGCAGCAACCGGCATCAGTAACAAATGCTGCCATTAACATTACACCACAGAATGCTGCTGCAATTTTCTCTGGAAACAACTCCATGATGACAGTATCCAACCCAATGGTGGCAAATGCCATGACAGCCAGTGCCTTAGCTGGAAATGCAATGGCAGGGGCAACATTGCAGGGTACTATACCATCCCAAGCTATGACAGCTAATGCCATGACTGTCAATGCTGCCAACTTGAGGAGTGCCATACCGCAGGTTCAAGTCATTCCCCAAATGCAGAGTACACCATACATGCAATATCCATTCAACCAACAACAGATTATGTTGCAGAATGCTGCAGCAATGCAGGGAATGTCTTTGCAAGGTATTTATTTTTTTAAAAGTAATACTTGAAACATTAAAGACTAATTACACAATGAAATAATGAATGTGTAACTTTTCCTCATGTATATAGTTTAGAAGAAAGCATATGTAAAAGAGAACAAGTTGAGTAAGTCATTGTTAACTACCAGAAATGTCAGTCAATGATTGTGGTATATATCAAGTGCTTGGGATTAAATGGTAGGTATTTTCATGTATATAAACTTCTGATGTACATAATAATTTTCTACTGATTGCCTAAATTTGAGGAGAGAAGCCTATACCAAATTTCATGGCCCCTGGGTCTGGGCTTCTGGTATAGGATGAGGCTTCTTATAGCTCCTATAGTGAAAATGCATATTCTTTTGAAATGTTCTGGACTTCTGGATATCAAATCAGATAATGCATAATGGTAATGAGGAGATAAGTCTCAACCTGTGTTGTAAAAGCTGAAAATTCATGGCCCCAGAGTCAGGGACTCTGGAACTAGAGTGCAATCATAAGGTTTCTATTATGAAAATGAATTATTTCTTTAAAATTCTTCTCTTGCCTTGGTTACTAATCAACTAAATTTAGGGCATAGTAAAAATGAGTGGATAGGCTTCAGATTAAAATTATGAAACTCATGACCCCAGGGTCAGGAGTTCATGTCACCAGGACTTGTCTGTGTCTTTGGCCACAACCCTGCATCACCAGAGTTTGTAATTACCCAAGTATAAGGCTGAAGTCAATGTCACTGATTAAAAAAAAGGCATAAATAACATTTCTGTGGGCCACAGCATTCTCAGTGGAGAGATATTTTAAAATGCTCATGCAAGTACAAATTAGAGGATGGTTATAAGATGTGCTCATGCAGTTCTTTGTTGTGTAATACATGGGCATTGCTGGTAAATTTGTCATAACAGGAAATGAAGAATGTAGAGGGACATTGAATTGAAATTTTAATATACTCCTTAAAAGTACTGTAGTACAGTGCAGGTTATATGAAAAATTGGTGTTTGCAGTATTTTGTTTTTAATTCTGCAGCAGCTATGCAGGCCAATGCTATGAATATGAACATCAACCCACAGATAAACATGGCCAATATGAATATGGCTGCTATGGCAATGCAGCAGCAGAGGATGGGAGCAGGGCTAATGTCACCAGGCCCAACCACACCTACTCAGGTAAGCTCTCATAGGTGTTTTCACATAGAACCATTTGTACTTTTTCGGTATATCTGTAAAAAATTTCAGTTTGATAAAAATAGTTTTCATTTGATCTCTGCAACTTTTAACACCCCTTTTTGCATTATTAAACCGACGAACATAGAATGACATATTTGAAAGTGATACAGATATGAAATAACATAATATAGTAAGAATTCCATGTACAGCATTTAATTAATCCCTGAATACTTATTGCTTAGTTTGTGTATTGATCAAATTCAGGTGATGAAATTGTGTATGAGAAACTTACTGAGCACATTCACTTATGCAGTGATTGGTATGTGTCCCACACGTAAACAAGTTGTTATGCACCTTACTTTGTATGAGAGTTCATTAAAGGGAAACAACTTGGGTGTATCTAGAAACTTGCATATTGTATATATACATATATACATATATATATATATATATATATATATATATATATATATATAATTCATCCACACACACACCAAAAAAAAAATCTCATCAACATTATCTCATCATCTTTACTTTAATATGCCCTGAAACTGATGTTTTATACTTATTTAGCATATGTATTGTATCTTATGTTTATATCATTTTATTTCAATGTTTTATTTAATTGTATTATGTACTGTAAAGCACCTTTGAGCATACAAATGTATGAAAAGGGTGCTATATAAATATGGTATTATTATTATTATTATATATATATATAGAGAGAGAGAGAGAAAGAGAGAGAGAGTTTGGGGAAGAAATGTAAATGTGAGAGTATGTAAGAAAGATATTTTCACAATAATATACTTCCATACCACATATCAGTTTGTTTTGTAGAAAAATTTACTGGCATGAAAATCCAAATGATTTTTCACATTTACAGTAATTTTTTTATTTATTTATTTACAAATTCATGAATTCACAACTTGGAGATAAATGACAATATTTTATATTTCTAGAATCCAGGTATAACATTCACCCCATTACAAGCCCAGGTCTCTGCTACAGTGACATCTACTGGCAACAATGGAAAATCACTGGCTGTCAGTAAAGGGCAGACAACTCCTAGCACACCTACACAACAGGCTCAGGCTACAACATTAATTGGAGGAAAGCCAATCATGCCAACCCAAACCAATATAGCTGCACAGCCACTTGTTTTAAGTATGTCCTTGTATCTCCATACTTTGTTTCTAAATTATTGCATTGAACTTGATTTTATGCAGACCTCAAATTAGACTGAAAAATGATAGAATCTGAATGTTCAATTCAAACTCTCTATTATTGACACTTTGTAATTCATTTAAATGTATATTCCAACCTTACTTTTTATTCCCAATCCTCTCTTTTCCATGGTTTTCTTACTGTGTTATCTGACATACTGCCTTATCAGACAAAATTTGTCTCCCAGTGCTTGTTGGATTACCTTGTGTTCACTGTATTTTATATTTAAAGAAAGGTCAAGGTCAGGTATACCTTGTACCATAAAGAGAAGGCTCATGTATGCATTTAATGCCTGCTGTCTAATCTTATTACGTATGAAGTATATAATGAAATATGTTTAGAAATAAAAAAAAGAATTTAAAGAAATTTTTTTTCTTCAGGTGTTTTACCAAATCAGTTGACTAGTACCACAGGGTTTGTTGGTGTAAGTACCTTAAGAGTATACTTTTGTGGAATATTTTACAATTTTATAAGTCTATCTAAGATGGGATTTATTATGGTATGGCAATCCTGTCTGTCTGTCCTACTTCTTGTCCAGCTCACAACTTAAATGCTAGGAAACCTAGAATCATCAAACTTTGTTAGATGATACATAGTGGGTAAAGGGTGGGTTAAAGTTAGGTCATGTTACTTTTGATTTGTAACTGGACAATTATTTGATGTAGAATAATTACACATGGTCAGTTAATGCATCTTAGGTAGAAGGTGTGTCACACTTTAATCAAGGTCATTGTTCCCTATAATTAAGATGATATGGCCATATATGGAATAATCCTTTTTGGCCTCATGCAGATTAACAACTTTGTCAATCTGTGCATCTGTAGAGAGCTTAAAATCATGTCATTAAAAACGGTAAGTGTTTTAAAAAAAAACCTATGTTTTAAGGGAGGTAATTCCTATGTATTTAAGAGTAATTATTACATCTTTTCATAAAATAACCATTAATATGAATAATTATTTCATTTTTGAAATTAGTGATACAAATATATGCAGCATTGTGCAGCAAAATTTGCGAAGACTTAACATTCACATCACATAACAGATAGAGTAATTGGGAATAATAATATATAATAATAATAATGGTGTTGGAAATAATAATATATAATAATGGTGTTTCAAGTTTAGTTGGACATTTTGAATTTGTCTAATTATGATTCCATTTGCCCCTTGGGAGTAATTTTCGATGTCATGTTGTTTCAAAGAGTTCAGCTGGACATGAAAGATAAATTTAATAAGAGCTAATTTGCATCTGTCCAGTTATAGATTGACTAATGAGTATAATGCAAGAAGACTGTGGAAATAATTTGTCTCTCCTTTAGTTATGGGGTATTTCTTTGTAAAATCTAAAATATGTCATTCAAACAAAAAGAAAGAAATTATCTAAATATACATAATGAAATGAAAATACATTTTGCAATATTTCTATAGTTATTTGAACAATTCAAGAGATATATTGGCAAGACAATTGCAATATGCAATAGACACATTACAAGAAATAATCATAATTTTACTTCAGACCAAAAAGCAAAGGTGTTGGTGCAATTTTTGCACCAGTTAAGTTTGACATGATTTTGTATCATGCACTTTCATCTGTTTATTATGAATCATCTATTGAGTGATATTGGATTCAGAAGTGAGAATTTGTTACATTTTGTGTGTATGTGGGCGTGTACAGTATCAGTGGGTGTATCATGTACTGTGGCAGTGCTCTTTCTTTGTATAATTATATGTTATGTTTTCATTCATTACAGTCAAAAGGGCAGTCTATATCTTTGAACCAAGGAGCCCCAGCACAGCTTATAAGCACACAAGCTCCCATTCGATTTAGTCAGCCACAGCTTGCATCTAGTTCAGGTTTGTTCATCACCATTTTTAAAATACTTGCATGTGAGTTGATACATATATTAAGGATTGAGGCTTTAAAGCATTTTACATGTCTTCGGAAACAGTAGACATGAAGTCAGTATTTTACAGAAACCTTGTGTCTGGGTTTTAAGCATGTCCTACTCCTGCAAATTTTTTTGTCAAAAACTTTCAACAGTTCATACATATAGAATCAAGATAAATGATCTATGACAAGGGAATATAACTTTTCCTCAATGTAGATGTCTATATAGAAGTAAAAACAATTCACTGGGATAAAATGTGGAGTTTCTTTTGTTGTTGCTGAAGTAAGATGAAAGACATTCAAACATAATCAATGAAAAATGAATTAGGAAGTGAAGATAGCATCTTGATATGAAATTGACGAGATATTATAATTTGACTTCTACGTCGAACGATGTAAATTTCTCCAAAGTACTTTTAGAAAATACTGTACAATCGATTTAAAAGCAAAATATGTTACGTGTGAATACATGTAGTCAGTATACCTTGTGTAGATCAAATTACATGTACATTAAAACATGAAGTCAATTATTGTAGGTCAAATAAACATCCAGTCTCAACCTATCATGACAAATCAATCCATTCTCCAAGCTATGGCCACCCAGCTTCAGCAAGGAGCAATTCCATTGGGTCATCAGCCATTACAGCTGTCAGCATCTGGCCAGTCACCAACCATTTTACCAGGACAACCAGTTTATATAAGAACAACACAAATTCAGGGACAACAAGGTAGTGCATGTACAAAGAGCTGTCTGTTGTTTAGTTTGCTGTTTAGTTGTTTATGCTGGTACTGCAATACACTTTTCAGTTCCGTTGAAAGGTTTTAAATCTTAGGAGAAAATGAGATATCATGTAGAACTAGAAATCTATGCATGCCATTAGATTGTAATTAACACTAAATGTGCAAGGAAGAACATATTAGTTACTGTGTAAGCATTTTGAAGCAAAACATGGCTAAGTGAACATACATATAACACCTACTCATGAGAATTATATTAAGATATTTGTGAATAACAACACATTTACATTGGAAGACAATTACTGATTTTTGACAGCAGTTTAAAATATAATTATCAGTGCTTTTGAAAAAAAAAAAAGAAAAAGACTGCAATAATTGGAGAAAAAAATACATGTAGGAAATTTATATGTATCAGCAAACACATAGTTTTGTCATAAGACGATGTAACTAAATGTTGTCTGTTGCGTGATGGCAGCATGAGTGAATGTTTTTGCTTACCCCTTGGTGTTGTGGCATGAAAGTACATGTGGAATTGAATTTAAAAAAGAGTTTGATTGAAGGTGTACTGGCAGCCCAGGGGGTACAGATTGTTGGGACCCCAGTAAAAAACTCCTCGCAAAATAATGTTGCAGGGGTCCAGATAGGCAAACAGACCAACCAGGGTCAGTCTGTTTATCCCATCAAAGCTGTGACTGCCAGGGTCAATCCAACAACTGTTAGCAAACCAAAGACAGCAGCAGTCTCTGGTGCTCCTAAAAACCCCAAAGGACGACCAAGAACAGTCAACAGGATTGTCGGTAAGAGCACTGGATACATACAGTAGTAGATTAGTAGATAAAAAGCATGAGATATGTATAATAGTGTGTAGGTAATGAAAAGTTTAGTGAAAATGTGCAATTTTTGTGTAATTTCACTGAGAGAGAAAAATTGAGACTCTTGCGAGACTTGAAAACTCATAATCCATAGCCTGTGATCCACTGTCTAGAGCTAACCAGCTGGGTGACAATAATTAAAAGGACAAGGAATCTGTGAGATACTTCCTTTTTGAAAAATTGAATTGATGAGTTATTAAAACGTAAGATTTGTCATCTCCAACTGAGGAATAATTACTATCCAAACCAAGAATATAAGTATTCTGATTTGAATAGTTTATCTGCAATAATTTTTTGTGGTTTTTTTTTCTTTCCGTCAGGAGCCATGACAACATCAGCATCTACCAATACAGTGGCCTCAGCACTGTCTCAGTCAAAGGCAGCCAGTCAATCAAAACCTGCTACCCCTACACCAAATTCATTGACTGTTCCAAGTCAGAGTCAAAGCAAGTCAGATAGTGAGATGGAATCTACAAAGAAAAGTGCTGTGGGGGAGAAACCTGAGAAGATAAGCTCTGGTAAAACAATCAAGGTAAGAATTCAATGTAAATATAAGATTCTCTCATCAATTTAGAATTGTGAAAGGTAAAATTCTTTATTTCAGTGTGATTTTATGCTTAAAAGTATGTATCTTGTTATACTGTTGGTATTGAAATGCAATATTTAGTTCTTTCAGACATTAGATACATGTAGTTTATGACTCTTTTTTTTTAATAACAAATTCTGAAATTTGCTTAATAGCAGGAAAAGACTTCTGGCAATGTGTCAGCTAAGTCCTCTGCTCCTGTGAAAATGGACATATCTGAGCCTAAGTCAGAAGCTGGGAAGCAAGAGAACCCCTCTGTGGTGGAGAAACAGAAAGCCATTGTAAAACCACACATCCTGACCCATGTAATTGAGGGATTTGTCATACAAGAGGGGCCAGAACCCTTCCCTGTAAGTGACTGAAGTATTGTTATGGAACTTTGTTCATTCAAGTAGTTCAAATATTCAATAATATATTAGCATTTTATGTTTTAAGTCAAGAAACACACTTCAAATATTCAATAATATATTAGCATTTTTATGTTTTAAGTCAAGAAACACACTTCATTGCCTTTTAATTACTTTGCCAGTTTTAGTAGTTGGTAAGCAATATATGAAGTAGATTATCATTTGAAGTAAACCTCCTAATGCTCTCCTAACCTTAAACACAAGAACATTTGTTACAGTTTTCAAACTGTGAGGAGAACATTATAGATCATCTTACTGTAATTAAAATGTGTGTACTGTGACACTGTTTTAAAAGTAGTCCAATTACTGTTAGTAGATTGATCTGGGTGGAAAGAAATGGGTTCTTGTTATGTACAGTTAGGAAGTTTGAGTTAGTATTTTATGTATTTCATACAGGTTCAGAGATCCTCATTGCTGACAGAGTTTATCCCCCCAAAGGCCAGTCAGAGTTTGGACAGGGGGGAGGAGGATTCAGAGATGGACACTGCTGGACCCTCAGAAGTTGTGCCAAAGAAAGAAGTTCCAGGTCAGAAAACACTCAGCCTAGTGACCCCTTTATCATATGATTTTAAGTCTAAGTTTTTCTTTCCATTTGACAATAAAGTTTAGGAAGTTTTAGGTTGTACAAAATAAACAATCAGTTCACAGTTCTCACACAGATTTTCTTTTTGTTTGCTGCAGGAAAGCATTCATTTTTTTTTTTTTATTTCTACTTGGAAGGAAAAAAAATTGTGGTTCAATACATTCATGTACATTGTAATAATGCTGACTGATTGAAGATATTAAAAAAAAAATAATGAAAAAAATATGAACATCCATGACGTCAGTTTAAAAGATTATATTCGGATATAAGTACAATCTAGATACTTTCAATCAATACATTTAGTAAAATCCAAGGTATTCAGTTACGCATACTGAAAAAAGGCTTAACAGTGAGAACTATATTCATAAATTTTATTCAGTAATTCGGTAATATTGAACACACTTAGTTAGAGATAGATATTGTTTGACACCTTGTATGTTTAATTGTTGATAATAGCAAATCTAAACATGATAGTGAAGAAATCATGGAACAAATACGGTGCAAGAGCCATAAAAACGCTAGGGCACAATTGTTGAATGAACTGCCATTGGAACTTCGAAAAGTTGAGGCACATAGAGCATTCCGCAAGAACCTTAAAACACTCTTGTTCAGGCGTGAATATGCCCTATAAACTTCAGTGCAATACCAGAGACCTCATGTAAAATCTCTTGCAAACCGAACTCTGATGCAGTCTGTCTTTTGTTTAATCACAGTTATCTACCTTGTCATCTTATTACTATGTTTTATTTAAATCTTTCACTCTTTAATCATTCATTTTACATAATATTTTATCATAGCTCTTTCAAGTCCTTTTAATGGCACATAATCATTAATTTTTAGCCCAAAAATTGTACAGGGCTTTGAAACTATGTGTAACTTAACGCTGTATAAATAAATAAAATAAATAGTAATATGATGTCACAGTGCACTATTTGCGTCATCTGTGTTATATTCTTTGCCTTAAATGAATAAGTGAATCAAATGTCTAAAGTTGTGCTGCAAGATGTTAAGATGTTTTAACAGCTGTCCATACATGTCTGGATAACTTAGGAATTTTCTGATTCTGCATGCCTATTATGGTTAAATCTATAGTTAAAAGTATACACTTACTGCACTCACTCCATTGGTATCACTGTAAACATGTTCAAATTATTTCCTTTCTTTTTAGAGCCAGAATTTTTCTCAAAGTGTGAATTTTGTGGAACTGAAGAACAGGCATCTAGATTTAAGAGATCAAAGCGATTCTGTACCATGGCATGCGCCAAACGGTACAACAGAGCCCACAGAACATCTGTGTTCAAAACCAGAGGAAAACATAGTAAGTAATGTTTGCTGCATTGTTTTTTAATGCCCCGTTCAGATGGTCTGTCATGTCTATTTTGGCTGTCGGCAACTTTTGGTCAAAACTTTTGAAATATACAAGATAGAGACTTCATGCTTTCTGAACTGAAAGGTCAAGGTTTTTTTCTAGCACATATTTTATGATTTCTATAATATGAATTAATTTCTAATTTTCTCTAGCTTATTTCTGTCATAGTTTCCATTGTTCATTGTGCGATATTGATATCTGGCATTATTAAATATTTTATGTTTTCTGTATAATTTTAATTTGCGTTTTAGTATAGTGTAAAGCACTTTAGAGTATATTTAGATAAGGCACTATATAAATGCATTATCATTATTATTATTAAGGTCAAAGTTAATATAATTACGAAAGGTAAATGTCATTTGTTAAGGTCAAGATCAATTTTTTGCCAAATTTTAGTATCAGTACACTTGAAAGCATGCTGTTTCACAATCAGCACATCTTGTTCTATGCTACATGGAAGATTTTATTTACACAAACCACAAACATATGATAGCACTTTCCATGTTTGATGATTTGTATACACATTAGAATAAAGATAACAGTTGTAAAGATGAGCATGTAAATGAAGAGAAGATACATAAAATGTGTAAAAAGTACAAATACATAAATGCTATCCATGTCACCCAATAATCAAAATAGACTTACTAATACTGTGCATGTTGACCAGCACCTACAAGTAGTTCTACTTAATTTACGCCAGTCTTTATAGAGTTACAAAGTTGCTAGAAATATTTGTGATAAATGGAATATTTCTGATGTTTTATAACAGTGGGCATTGGAAGAGGAATGATAATGAAGAAAGGCTCTCCTCTGAATCTGAAGAAAGGTCTCAGAGGGCCAGGGAGAGGTGGAAAATTGATTTATGGTGAAAACAGAGTAAGTGTAAAACACATGATAGTGCTTTCAAATGCTGAGTATTTTTTGTAGGTATTAAATTGTGTGGGGTTTTTTTTTTGTTTTTTGTTTTTTGGGGTCAAAGAATGCAGTTTCATTGGTATGTAAATTCATGGAATGGTGCCCTTTATTTTTTATTTTTGACTCTTAAATGGAAACTGAGCAATATTTATCACTTGATTTCATGGTCTAGTACAACCAAGAAAAAGAAAATTCAATAATAAAGCCATGGTTAAAAGGCAAAAAATCATAGATCTATACCAGTTGTTTCATATGCCTCTTAAAGTTTTTGTTTGCATGTAAATGGAGTAGACGAGTTTTATATATTTTCATGGATCTCAGGTTGTTTTACCACTTGTGTATCCTAATTCTCAGGAATTCCCAGAGGGGGAGCATGAGGACAGAGGGCCTATGGAGGAGGGAGAACCTCACAGTACATCTAACACATCAACATCCAATGAAAGCTCCTCTGCCCCAGAGTCTCCCGCCACCCCTGGGGAACGCCCTGATAATTCCATGGAGTCTGACAGCCCCACCACAAACCCGGGAAAATGGACTGTAAGTCTTAGAAGTTATGGTTTTTCTTTTTATACAATATCAGTTTTTATCACAATTGTTTCAGTTCTGATAACTCTGAACCTGATTGAATATGGTATTCACCCATGAGAATTCTCCGCAATTTCAACCTTGAGATGTTGATCTCTACTTTTGATGTGGTGGGAAGAAATCAAAGTGCACTTTGTGTTTTGGCATGTTATACAGTCAAGAATATGTTGACGAGAACTATAATTATCGTGGAAAATAAACTAATGAAAAGTTAACTTTTATCTAATATGGTAAATTATAAACTTCTGTGTGATTTTTTTGTATCCTTAGTTTTTAACCGTACTTTGATGTCACTAAGATGTGATGTCGCAGACAATGATACAGTATCATGAAAATAACAAACCACTATACAAATAAGATGCATTTTCCACTCATCACATATTCAACATGCATATACACTGTACAGATGCAGAAATTTTATTTTGTTGTGTATTTTTGAAATTCATGTTTTTCAAGCAAAATGACCCGTATTTATGAAGCAATTTTCTAATGTGTTTGGTCACATATTTTTTGCAGGTAACAGAGGTGTATGAATTTATTAAGTCTATGCCTGGATGTTCACCGTATGCTGAAGAGTTTAAGTCACAAGAGATTGATGGACAGGCTTTAATGCTTTTGAAGGAGGACCATCTAATGACTACTATGAACATGAAGCTAGGGCCTGCTCTCAAAATCTGTGCGAAAATTAACTCTTTCAGGGGTGATCTTAGTTAATTGAACTTCAGTAAATATGGTTCCTACAGATGTGAGAACTTGATGTAATAAATCTCAAGTGGTGTTCCGAAAAGACAAATTTTTACCCATGACACCAAAATATAGAACTTACTTTATTCATATTGAGAGAGAATAGCACTGTTTTCATGTCTTTGTTAATATTTGTAAATTTTATGAACTGTGTTTTATCCTTCATTAACAATATGTGTTGTGATTACATGCAAAAAAAAAAAAAACCCACCATGTATTGCATTAACTAAAACATGTAATAGATAATTTTACATTATAACGCACATTTACATGCAGTTTACATGTAGTTGCATTTGATATATAAAGATTTCATTGTACAGTGCACGTCACCAACAAATATTCATAAATTTTTTTATTCTTTTGAAATATGATCTCAAAAATACATATCTCTTTACATGTATGAGAAAGGTCAAGATAATCTGATATCATACAAAAAAATTTGTAGAAGTGTACACTTTAAAATCTGTTTAAGTATTGTACATCGTACATGTGTGCTCAAATACATGTATGTGTGCAGATGTACAGGTACTTAATATGAAATGTGTGAACACCGTCATCACAATTATTTTTTTTTAACACGGAAGGACATTTAATGTTTTTCCTTTGAAGGCTTGAAAAGGTTAGAAAATTAATACTTTCATACACAATTTATATGTCATAATCGTTATTTAAAAACATTTTATGGTGCTTTTTTAGTGTAATAGGTCACATCTAAACCATGAATATTGATTTTGTTTTGCATTAATTACATTTCTGAAGATTTGCTTGAAAATTTTATGCATTTTTTTCAATTGCTGTGTTGTTGATGTGTTTTGAATATTGTGTTCTTAGAATTTTGGATAAAAAAGTGTGAAAGAATGTGTTTAGACTGTGTAATTCAAAAAGTTAATCTAAAGACTATGATGTGATGCCAGTACTGAAAGTATTCTCAAAGTTTGTCAAACTTTATTCTGCATTATTTACTTTCAGATTAAAAAGTGAGGATAACAAACAGTGTATTTTGTATTGTTGTTGATATATTTTTGTAATTATTATTATTATTATTATTATAACATTTATATAGCGCTAAATATAATTAAATTACTCTAAAGCGCTTTACATAATTATTTGAAACTGCACAATGAATATACACAACTAAAATTAATTGAAAATAACATGGGCATACAAAATATAAAAGGGGGTTTAGATATAGAAATGGGTTAAACAGTGATTAAAATATTCGTAAAACATGTTCAGCACAGATTAAGATCTAAATATTAAATTGCTGAAAGGGTCAGTTAAAAAAAGCTAATTTAAAAAGATGCGTCTTAAGTAACTTTTTAAAACTGGCCAGGTTGTCTTCGAACCTTAAAACGGCTGGCAGGCTGTTCCACAGTGCAGCTGCACTGACATCGAAACGCCGATTTCCATAAAATTTGGTACGTTCCTTATTATGTTGATCAAAAGCACTAAGAGTCCTCTGTCTAGACAATCTTAAGGACATGTACATGTATGTAAGTTGCATGAGAAATACTATGTATATGTATTTAATTATTATGAAGAATGGGAACTACAGTGGTGGATCTAGAATGGGGAGGTGTTGCAACCCTCACCCCTTTGGTTGAATATTTTTTCTTTTAAAAAAAGGTCATTTTCTGCAAATTTTGAACCCCCCCCCCTCCTTTCTTGGGAGGAAAAGGTACAAACTTGGAAGGCCACCCCCTAAGAAAATTTTCTGTATTGGCCACTTGGAACTAAATGATAGATCATTTCTAGTCTGTCAGAAAAGTAGATTTTTAAAGAAAGAGATATATCACTCTCAGAGAGAAAGAGAGAGACTTACCTTTGAGAGGACCAACTTCATTAAAATTTCGTACTATTGCGCGTGTTCAAAATACAACTCGATGGGGATACGTGATTCCATAGGATATGTGCGATGTTTTCTAGATAAAACAAAAAATTGTGTCCAAGGAAGAGGTATAGAAAGTAGATCCATATTGTTTAAGATTTTCGTACGTACATATGTTTAAATATAGCAATTGATAGAAATAGAATGGAAAATAATATACATATAACTCGAAAGTTTGCATTCTATGGAATGACCTTATTAAACGATGATATATATATATATATATATATATATATATATATATATATATATACTAGCGGAAAAAAGAATACAGTTCAGTAATTTCATTTATAGATTCATTTAGAAAATATGTTGCATTACGTTTATCATTACATATTTGATATAATGCATTGCCCTTCAATTAGAATATCAAACCACGGATTTTGTCCAAACAACTGAAAGTAAGGGGTTGCAAAAAAGTTTCACAAGTTTAATGGCGTGTATGACCGCCATTTGCACCGATGCATTCTTCACACCGACGATGCATTGAGCAAATCACATTATACAAAAATGCCTGGGAAATCACACGCCATATGCGCAATAAAGAACGATGCAAAGCGTCCAACGTAGCAGGAATTTGGCTTTTGACGTAGACGTCGTTCTACGTCACCCCAAACAAGTTGTATTGGCAATAAATCCGGTGACATCACAAATCAGGGTATCACATTCACGTTTTGCTGTTGTAAATAGTCACTAACAAGGCTTGCGGTTGTGCTTTGGCCTGCTGCAGAATGACGTTACGCTGGTTCTTGTGAATGAACGGAATGGCATGCTGACGTACAATCTCGTCACGGTAGCGTACGCCAGTTAAATTGCCCTTCACCAAAACCAAAGGGTCGTTCTATGTGTTGCAGTTCCACCTCAGACTATAACCCTCCCTCCGCCGAATTGGCGGCGCTGAATAACGTAGGTGTTAATATAACGTTCTTCGACGCGACGGTAAGCCCAAACACGACCGTCACTGTTGTCGAGATAAAATCTCGACTGGTCCGTAAACAGAACTTCCGCCCAATCTGTTATTGAAACGACGATGCCTCCTACACCACGCTAACGGTGACGCCAAAGCACAAGACGGATAGAAGGATGTTGCAATCTGTCCATTAAGGTAGAAGGACTTGTCCGTCGATGCCCAGGGATACTTCTACCTGTCAAAGAAACCGACTGGAATCGATTCCGCAAATGTGACATCTGTATATACGTATCTTGCCAAGTAACGTCACACGCGGGCGTCCTGATTGTGGGGGTCTCGAAAGGTGCCAGTTTGCTGATATCATCTCCATAAAACATATACAGAGTTAATATGAACTCCAAACCGTCTTGAGACATCCCAGCTTGCAGCATCCCAAGAGCACGCAAGCGATGATTTTCAATCGTACGAGGCATCTCGCAATAAAAATGTTAATGCAAAACTCAATGTTTTTCTGTTTCAATACACTGAATACTGTAGATGAATGCAGAAAATTCTAATCCATTACTAACCACGTCTCGCTTTGACTTGTAACTCCAGAAAAGCGTGCTGTTTCGATCATGGCGAATCGAACGCAATATTTAACAAATCGAGTACTTAAACACGCGCTTAGTATATTACACCATGTCTTTAAGAATAAAGAGATACCAAATAATACTTTATGCTTTTATTTAACTTTTAAGTACACACATTTCATTTTTACGCTAGTACACAATGTATATATATTCCACAACGCTTTATGGTATTAAAGGACTATGTGTCACTGGTTGAGTAAATTCGTTACATAGTCTTTTATTGACCTGGTACGGGATGATACCTGGTAAGCAAATATCATACCCAGCTTGGCTTCATACCGTATCCGGTCAATAAATAACTATGTAACTAATAATATGGCCCCTTGAATTGACGTTCAGAGTTTTGTGGCAAAGTTGACCTTGTTTTGATGAAGAATATAAGCACAGCGTTTTTTTTTTAAATGTGCTGATGATCATCATGTACAATTTCTTGAACTTTGATTAAAAAAGTGCTTCTGTCTGTATATACCAAATTCCTTTCCGCAAATACATCACTTTTTGAATTTATCTTGTCCCATGATCCTTTGCACTGAAAATGTAGTACAAAGGATCATGGGACAATACTTTCTTTGGATGACATGGTTATGTACGTATCTCTCAAAGTTAGACACTTCCGTAGCACTTAGTTCTTTCCACGCCATGAGGTACCGCGACACTCTTTCTCCAAACCACTCTGTCTCTTGCTACAATTTTCACTCCATTCTAGCTTCTCCATCCTGCACTTCGTCTTTCTCCTTCCACTCTCCTTCTCCGGGTTGTGTTCTGTCTCCCCCCATGCTTTTTTCCCTTTGTGTCTACCCTAACGCCGTCTCACACAGTCGTTGTCACCTCTCTGTACACGTGTCTTATACAGTTCCATTGTCGTATATTTCCCAACTGATGCATCCTTTGGGGGCTACCGTTAATCTGGTCGAGCGCTGGACTTCTCGACAGATTTGGCCCAACGTTGCCATGCTGCTTTTTCCACTCCCACTCTCCTCAGTCCTGACAATAGCTTCCACAAGGAGACATGCATTGGACTTGCTGTGGTGAGATTATGTACTGGAAGAGGAAGGCCTACATATTGCTCGCCTCTTCACATTTTCTGCTAGCCAGCGATGAGGACTGAAAGCGAGAAGTGACAAGCACACAGACACTAACACCATCACACTAGACTTTAACAGACCAAAGGTAGACAACTGATAGACAATCACATGATGTTCTCGTGCGTTTAGTTTGTAGAATAAATGACGACAACTACAATGAAATGTTTCATATACAAGATGTGTCGATCGTAAATATTACCATGGTTTTGTCACTTGAATTGGATTTTGAAAAGAATAATTCAAATCAAGAAAATTTAGAGAGACTGACAGTTAGGTAGCTAATCCTTTTTGTTGAATTTCTTTTTTCTTGTAATATAAAATCCTTACCCATCGGAATCGGAGTCCCTCTGATCAAACAAAGGTTGTCTGTTGTCTGTCGTTTTTGTCTATGTAAAATTTTCACATTTTCATCTTCTCCGGAATTACCAAGCCAATTTCAAACAAACTTGGCACGAATCATCCCTGGATGAAGAGAATTCAAGTTTTCAAATGAAAGGACATACCCCCTTGAAAGGGGTGATAATAAAGAAAAGAAACAGGGAGGGGGTCATTTAAATATTCTCAAGAACCATTAGGCCAGAAAAGTTGAAAGTTACATGAAAGCTTCCTGACATAGAGTAGACGCCAGTTCGTTGAAATCATGGCCACAGGGTGTTGGGAGGGGTTTTAATAGGGAATGAAAGTTTTCAATGCAAATATATAGGGGGGATCTTTTTAGAATCTCCTCTAGAACCACTGGGTCAGAAAAATGAAATTTACATGAAAGCTTCCTGATATAGTGCAGATTCAAGTTTGTTCAAGTCATGGGGTTGGGTGGGATCGACCACAACAGGGGATAACAGTTTTACCTACTTTTAAGAAAACCTAAGCTATTCAATATCTCAAGAACTATTTAAGATAGCGCTTTCATATTTAGTATACGCATTATTTTGGTAAGACCTTTCATTTCATTCCAAGATCTTGACCTTTTCAAGAACAGCAAGGTCATGTCACAGTCATATTCATGTCGAGGCATCCCCATGCTGTATGAATTTAGGTTTGGTTATGTCGTGACCCGTTGGGGGTAGATTGGCACCACAGAATAGTGTCAAAATGTCATTGGAATTAAGATTGACAAAAAATCTTTTAAAAATCAAAAATACATATATTTGTATAATTATTATTCACAAATGATTATTCAGAATTCTTTTATAGGTGAGTGCTCATCACAGCGAAATGTGATATTATCTACTGAGTTCTAAAAGGGCAAAGAATATTTACGTTTTTAAAGAGGATTCAATGCAGGTAATCATGCAAACGTTTCGAGTGCTTGATGTCCAACAGTAAAGATTTTCAAAAAAAACAAAACAAAACAAAAAAAACAACAACAAAAAAACAACAACAAAAAACAAAAAAAAAAACCAAAAACGTATTGCATTTTCAACATATAATCAACCAACTCCCTCCTTTGAGCGGAATCCTTGGGTAATAATTTTACATTGCTCATTATAATGATACAAACAATTTGTATGCTTGATTTCCAGTACTAAAGATTTTCTATGGCATTTTAGTACATAGTGTATATGGTAAATCTAGCCCCACCTGAACCTTGGGGTCACGAACTTCACAATTCTGGTAGAGGGCTCATTGCCCACTCTAATCATGCAGACATTTTGCCTCCTTGATGTAGAACATTTTCTAAGATAATTATGATGCACGTTCAATATATTACCAACTAAGCCCTACCCTGGGACCTAAACCCAGGGGTTATGTATTTCACAGTTTTGGTATAGGGATCATTGCTCATATAAACTGGCAAATAGTTTGACTGCTTGATGTCCAGAAGTAAAGAATTTATTCTAAAAGATATTGCATTTTAAAATATGACTAATTTATCTCCACCCTTGGGGCATGAGCCCCGAACCCGGGGATCATGAATTTTAGTTTTGGTATAGGGCTCATAATTATGTCAACAGTTTGACTTCCAGAAAAAAAAAGAATTTTTTTTCTAAGATGTAATGCATATTCAGTATATGACCAACTTAATCCCACCTTGGGGTCTGAACCACGAATCAAGGAATCATGAATTTCAAAACTTTCACAATTTTGGTAGAGGCTTGAGTACTCATCATTTTGCCTCCTTGGTTTAAACAATATTTATTCAAGAAAACATGATCAGCTAACAATATTATGATGTACATATGTAGACAGGGATTTGAAAAAAAGCAAATCTGCTTATATAAATTCATCTCCCTATAATCAATGCACTTAGATAATTGAGATGGTCATTTGTAGAAGTAAGGAACGGGTTACACAAATTTCGGTATGTATGCATAAAAAATAGAGAAGAATTCTACATGAAATAAACCAACAAAATCTTACAGACTTGTTAAAGAACGAACATCAATAAGGTACATACTAATAATGAGGGGTCTAATAAGGATATGGTACAAATATATGAAATATATCATGCAATGAGTGTTCACAATATAATAATTCATCATAGGTACAAATTGAGATACGTGAGCACATAATGATTGAAAGTCAAGCAAATCTCTTAGTATTAATTATAAATTTTTGGACACTTATAAATATATTTTCATTTCCAGTGTACGGTAAATTTTGATTTCCATATAGCAATAGATCAAGAGTTAAAGGATGATTTATTTGGCTTTGTAGTAAACCTCTTTGGGTAGTGTACTGATTACATGATAGTAAGAAATGGGCGGTTGATTCAATCTGGTTGCACTTACAAAGAGGATTAGGTTCAATATTCTTTTCATAAAGATGTTGTTTGAGAGAGCTACAGCTCATGCGAAGTCTTGCATGTAATATCTGTCCGAGACGACTACCAGCGAAATAGTACTTGGGAACTTTTGAATGTTGCACGGAAATTGCTTTTTTGAAGGATTCAACAGAAGTCATTTCTTTAATATGTGGTGGAAGATTGTTCCAAAGGCGAACACAAGAAGGAAGAAAACTATTTTAATAATGAGCACTATTTGAACTTATATAAACATGATTTTGAGCGTTGCGTGTGTTGTAGTTGTGGATATTATGGTGCTTTTCAGGGATTAATGATGAAAGATATTCAGGTGTCAAACATTTGACCATTTTGAAATATTGTACTAATTTGTGTTCTTCGCGTCTTTTTTCTAAAGTAGACAAGCCCGACTCGTTATAAAGTAGTCTTAAACTCGTTAGTTTTGTTGCACCGGTTATTATTCGTGCTGCTTCTATATTAATTTTCTCCAGTTTCTCTTTACAAGCTTGGGTGCAATTATCCCAAATAATATCTGAATATTCGATAACAGGCCGAATAAATGAAAAGTACAGTGCCTGGAGAGATTTCCTATCAATTTTGAATTTTAGTGCTCGCAGAAGCTTAAGTTTGTCAGATGCTTTTTCAAAGATAAGATCAATGTGACCCTTCCATTGACAGAATGCATCGAATAAAAGACCAAGATGTTTATGTTGAGAAACTCCTTGTATAGGATTATTATTCATGAATAAGGTCGGGTGGTGAGTAGGAGCCGTTTTTCTCGATATTAGTAGTGTTTTGGTTTTTTGGGGATTAAAGTTAACCAACCATTTTTTAGACCAATTGTGAATTTTGTCTAGGTTTTGATTTAGCTGAATAGCATCAGAAAGTGGGTTGTCTATGATCATGTATATAGATGTATCATCTGCAAATAATTTAATTGAACAATCAACTTCAAACACTATGTCATTAATGAAAACAAGAAAGAGAAGGGGACCAAGAATAGACCCCTGAGGGACACCGGCATTTATTGACAGAATATTTGATTCCTTGCCATTCAAGAGAACTTTTTGTTGTCGTGAAGATAAGTAATTTTCAATCCATTCTAACATATTGCCTTTAATTCCCATTTTTTAAAGTTTATAGGTTAATCCCCTATGCCAAACACGGTCAAATGCTTTGCTAATGTCAAAAAAAATTACACGAATTTCTTTTCCATTGTCTAGCGCTTTAGAAAACTCATTAGACAAATACAAAAGTTGATTTGTCGTTGAGTCACCTCTTGTGAATCCGGATTGGTGAGGAGTTAATAGATCATTACCTACAATGAAATTATAGATGTATTTGTAGACACATTTTTCCAAAATTTTCCTAAAATACTTAGCAAAGAAATAGGTCGATAATTTCCAACTTTACTTTGGTCGTCTTTTTTGTGTATGGGTATAACATTGGCAATTTTCCAAGCAGAGGGGAACTGCTTTGATTTCAATGATAGGTTAAAAAGTTTGCATAGGTGAGGGGTTAAAACACTTGCAGCTTCTTTTAAGATTTGGGGACTTATAAGGTCGGGTCCTAGTGCTTTGTTTATATCCAGGTTCGTTAGTACATCTTTAACATCATCGTGGGTTAAGGTAACACTTTCTAAAGATTGAGACAAGTTATTAGTTATGGGTGGTAGTGTATTTCCTGTTTCGATTATTGTAGATTGAAGACAAAAGAATTCGTTCAATAAATTGGCTTTATCAAAGTCATCATGTATAACATTACCTTCGTCGGTAGTTAATATTGATATAGAACGCGTTGTAGAAGACCCTGTTAGTTGCTTCATTATTTTCCACCAATCTTTAGACCCAAATTTGTTAGAGTTTAATTTTTCACATATTTTGTCAAAGTAAGTTCTTCTTGCATACCTTAGGTTGTTTACGACAGTGTTACGGATTATTCTGAATTTGGATCTATGATATTCACTATTAGTTTTATTTGCTTTCTTTCTTAATCTATTTCTTTTTCTCATTAATTTTTTTGTATTGTTATCAAGCCATGGTAAATCGTTCTGCCGTACTGTTATAATTTTGTTAGGTATACAATTTGATGCCTCCTTGATGTCCAGAAGCAAAGAAGCAGTCTTTCTAAGATATAGACATTTTCAGTATATGACCAACTTAGCCCCACTCTGGGACCTAAACCCAGGGGCCATGAATTTCACAATTTAGTAGAGGGATAATTACTTATCATAACCGTGCAAACAACTTTTAACTGCTTTATGTCAAAAACTAAAACGATTTTGAAGATTGCGTTAATTTGAGTGGTTTAACCCCCCCCCCCCCTTCAGTTCTCATGGAAGCAGAGTCCATGAAATTTACAATTTTTGTTCCCATTTACCTATAAATGCTATATACCAAAATTGGTTAGAATTGGTTCAGCCGTACAAATGTTCATAAGATTGTGATTGATTCACAGCGAAGGACGAAAGCAGATAACAATCGGTCACCTGAGTGAGGTGACCTTAAAAAAAATAGAAATAAAAAAAAACCCCGCCCAATATGTAATGACATAATATTTGTAATATATCTAATGTTATTATGTTTGAATTTAAAGGAAATTATACACATTATTTGGTACTAAATACAAATTGAAACAGTCAGGCTTACTGATATTGGTTGCGGTCAACGTTAGTCTGTAATTTGCCTCATTATATAGAGCTATTTGTAGTTACAACAGTTTAGACGGATTACTTGTTTTATTATCATGAAAAAACAGCATACAAAACATAAAAAACAGCTTGAAATAGAACATGTCAACATACATCAGCATGAAATGTACATGTTCTCGGTGAACCACAAAGATTGTGCTAGCCAGCTTTATTGCATTGGTTCTAAACAACCATTTCATACTTATTTTTTTACCTTTTCAGTTACTTTATGGACATATACTAATATCCAGAATATGGATACAAACAGATTATCGAGGTAACATGTCTAAAATAATTTTCAATATATTTGATAAACATTGTTTTCGCTTGCCTTTCTCTTCCGCAAGTCGATACTTTCGCCGTCACGTGTATATTGCACCTCTAACAAGAATATTTCACCCTTTTCGTGAAATTCAAATTGTTTCATTTGATTGTTGAATTTGATCACGTGTCTGCAAACCTGTCAAGGATCAAATAAAGTTCTGGAACGTGCACAAAAGTTAATAATCCACAATGGACAGCATTTGACTGTATTGTCAAAAGAAGAGCAATATCCCATAGCATAACCGTACCGCGGACACGTGTCAACACAAGGACAAAGGAAGGTGTAGGGACACATCATCAGCTGCCTCGGATTCTGACCTAAAAAAAACATAAATGAAATTTTAAAAAATTCTTCAGACTGCAACTATTTTGCTAGGATTCTTTTAAAGTGATGTAAAGTGTGTGTGTGTGTGGGGGGGGGGGGGGGGGGGGGGGGTTATCAAAGAGAAATACAAATGTATGATGATTTGCATATTGATAATGGACTTATTTTAAATGAGCAAGTTAGTTGTGGATATCTTTTTATCATCTGAAAAGAAAAATTATTGGAAAATCCATATGGAATATTCAACTTAAGTACATTTACTTGGATATTAGTATTAAGCTCCAGAATTAACAGTTTTTAATTGATATAAGATCCGCCCCGCGACTGATGTGTTGAAAAGGCCACCCTTGATAAAAATCAGACACTGCTTAGTATCTAATTGGTACATAAAATGTCAATGATGTCAACGAAAAGCACTTTCTTCATCTTAAGGTTTGTTTGATAGCTAAGAAATCCTGATAGTTTCAAATGAGATAGCATCTCCTTATATCGATTTATTACCTTGTTTTTCAGAAACCTAGTTATATCATTATAAATATGAAAGTTGCATGTACGTATTGTATTATAACAAGTTGACTTATCACGAGAACAGTCGTTATATTTACATCTAAATACAATTTTCTCTATCATTCTAAGAAAATTACGTTAGTGTCAATATATGATGCATAAAAACTATAGACACAATGTATAACCACAACCCGGGCGGAGACCACATGTCGGTTGCCGAAACATAAAAAATGACAGGTGTCAATTTCCTTTTGATCTAAAATACTGGTTCCTCATTTTAAGTAGAACACATAAACAAAAATAAAGACTTTTTCAAACATTTTTTCAATATGTTATTATACGAACCCAAACAAGAAAATATTTGGACTTGTCTGCTAATCAAAAATTCATGCAGCCTAACTGGTCTATCAATCATAAATCACATTTATACTCGCAGACATTATGTACGCAAGAATGCGAGCGGATGAATCATCTAATTTTAATCAAATTATATTTTCCGTTGCCATTTCAGGGGATTTCCTTCTTTTAAATTTGTTTGATCTATACAATACATGGTTTTGTTGGATTAAAAGAGTACAATAATCTACAAAACACGAATTTTATATACGTATGGCTAAATTTTCAATACAGCGTCAAGTTACTGTGACACATACTTGAAGGAGGGGGGGGGGGGGGGGGGGGGGGGGGGCAACAACTTTTAAATATTAACGTAATTGTTGGAATGGAATATATTTAGTATCCACATGTATGCTTTCTAACTGTTCCGGTAAAATAAGATCTGTGGGTTTTTTAAACCATAAAATAAATAAGTCACCTACAACATATATTGGATGCACAGGACACACAATTTGCAAGTATCTGCTTGTTGAGAAGAGTGAACTAAAGTATTGTGTACAGCTGTACTTGACGCATTTCAGTATATTTATATTTTCAATTTCCTCATGAATGTGAACAAAACTGCGTATGAATCATGATAAATACAGTACGACAATTTTAACGAATAGGATTCCGACAGAAATGAAAGTAGAATGTAAGTATATATATATATATATATATATATATATATATATATTTATATCAAAAAATGCATTTTTGAAAAAGAAAGAAAGAAAGAACATGAGGGTATGAACTACAACGCTTCATGAAGTATGCTAGCGCAAAGCATCGCAGTTCATGTTCTCAAGTATTTTTCAAAAATAATGCGAATGATTTCTATGATAAAAATGTCATTTAATGTGCACTATATTTTTATCATCAAATTGGAGAGGGTGGGGGTGGGAGGTCGTAGTTTTACTGGTATAGGAATAGTAGACAACAAGTTACATGTATTGAAATGACCATTTTAACGTTATCAGCATATTATTTGATACATCAATATTTATCAATCTCTGCCTGATTTCCCAAATACGTCAACCTTTAGAGACAGTTTCCAAAAAAGTTGTGTTGGTTAGTTGTTTTACGTCTCGTCGAGAATTTGTCATTCATATTGAGACGTCACCAACAGTAGAAGTATAATACATTTAAACCTGTGCTTAGTGCTCAGGGCCGTAGCAGTGAGTGTTAATCTTCAACGCCTGCGGCAACACGGAACCTCCGTTTTAAAGATCATATCCTAGAGACCCCTAATTCTCACTTTTAAATACTGAGCGTTAGGCAAAGGAGCAATCACTATCTATCTTTACGTCTTAGGTGTGACGTGGCCATGACACTAGCGGGGCTCGAACTCACGACCTCCCGGTTTCGAACCACTGAGCTACTGCGAATGTTGGGTTGTATATATGTTTGTTTGTTTGACGTCCCGTTGAGAATTTTTAACTTTCATTGAGCGACCGTTGGGTGCATGGGTAGTAAATATATAGGGATTTACTTGCAAACAATATGTACCAAATCGCTAAAGACGAGGTTCATATCAGTTTTATTATCTACATCCCAATGTTTTTGCCGTCGTCGCAAACCACATCATTAAAATATCGAAATCTGTTATCGTGATTGTGATTGGTCAAGAAATGATCGTGTCATTTCATAAATATGAATTCATGAAAATCGAGAATTTCGCTGATCATGCAGCTACGGTTTGAGGTAGGGTAGGTACTCCGAACTCAATAAGCATGGCTAGCGACAATGTGTTTTTCCCTATGATATCTTCACAAATAGATATTTCCTCGTAAACGCGCTGCATTTATAAATAATTCGCATTGCAACGTATGAATAGAAATATAGTGTGTATATCATATCGGCTGAGAATTCCGAAAGAAATGAAAGTAGAATGTTGATTGGTAGGAAGTTTTTGTTTACGTCCCGTCGAGAATTTTTCACTTGTATTGAAACGTCACCAGTTTTGGTGAACTACCACAAATTTAGATCTATGTTTAGCGATCAAGGCCGTAGCAGTGAGGGTTCTTTAACGTTTCAAAGCCTGCCGCAAAATGGTACCTGCATTTTCAAAGTTCGTAAGAACCGTGGTTCTCACTTTTAAATGCCATGTGTTTAGCGAACGAACAGTTTAATATATGCGGCCTTGGTATGAGCGGGGCTCGAATCCTCGACATACCGAATACGAAACGAACGCTCTACCATTGAGCCACCGTGACCGGTAATTTCAATTTTGAAAATACTTGAGGGTATGAACTGGTGAATATGCTGGCGTGAAGCGTCGAAGTTCATACCCTCAGGTATTTTCGAAAAATGAAATTTATATCTTGAATATTATTGCATAACCAAACAAATGGTGCGAAAAATGAATTGTACGCAAAGACTTTATAACTGTTACAAAAGTTAGTTAATGATGACGACATTTGAAAGCCATAAAGCAAGTTTCGTATTTATATCTCATGCTGCAAAAAATGAATTTTGTGCAGAGCTGTATCCTAGTTAATGTAGGTGAGCTGAGAAGAAAGTCAATCTTTTTCTATATTTACATTTCTGTAATTATCACTTGCATATGGTGTTTTATATCTCTTAACTGGTTCGATACGCAAGAGCACGTTCTACGTATATCAGTTCTTAAATTGAAGCAGGCTACTGATAAATAAGTTGTTACAGGAGTTTCAACAGTCTAGGGAATAGTCTACATTTCCAAAATTCTATGGTCTTTATAATGATATAATTTGCAAATACAACTTGTCATTAGTAGTCGAATACTGTTTATCATATTAATATATCGAATGTAACATACAAGGGCCATTAACTGTTCTTAAACTTTTTCCACCGTGTCTAAAGTCGAACTTGATCTGTTGATGTTCAAAGGAAGGCTTAAATGTCAATTTTCATATCAATGCCTCAAATGCGGAAAACTTAAAAGGCAATACAAAAAGGCGCACAGACAGTTAGGATACCTACAGAGAACCCGCCACTTTGGCCGGCAGATGACTTTTGAAAAAAAAGTAACACTTAACACCGAAGTGGCTAACACTGGGCATTTGTTTATTTTTTATCACTTAGTATTCTATAATCTTAACACTATTTTAAAATATAAATATACTTTTAAGAAATTAAATTCATTTTTGAAAAACCAAAACAAAACATAAAGGTATGAACTACGACTTGTTGCAATTCATGCCCTTATGTATTTTCAGAAACGAAATTTATTTTTTATATATACATTTTACTTTTCATTTCTGTCGATATTCCCAGCCGTTAAAATAGACGAACTATATTAATCAAGTAGTTTCGAAAACGTCAGAGATAAATGAACAAATACGAGACTTGATTAATGTTTAATATCCTTTTGAAGAGTTAGATAACTCTGAAATTGGCAAGTGACTGATTTCCTTACAAAATGATCATGTTTCAAAGTGATCTGTCTCTTAACTTTGAAGTCAGATCGAAATTGAACTTCAGTTGGAAAATAAATACGTTTATAAGAACATTGAATTGTACTGTGCCAAGAGAAGGATTCTTTGCTTTTACCCCTAACATTCCCCACAGTTTACATTTACTAATTATTTTTGACAAATTTAAGTTAGCTAACTAATATCTAAACTATGATTGTCCAGATTTCATTGAGATCATGTTTAACAAATGTTTCAACTCCAAAATCAAGCGGAGATATTTACGATTTATATGATTGAATTTGAAATTGTTACATTAAGAGCAATGTTAATACGAATGGGCATTCCGATATCTGCACATGTCTTAGGGCCTTAAAAAACCCCTAAACAATTACATGCAGTAATTCAAATGTAAATATTGAATATATTGACTTACCACTGGAGAGATACGGGTATTTAAACAGCATCAACAAGACAATGAGGTAAAATACGACAAACTGTTTCATATCGATATTGTGACTGTCCTGTTCAGTTTCTTCACCGTGTCTGTCCGTGGCAGAGAACGTCTATATGACATCACTTACCAAACTAAGAAAGTTTTCATACAGTGATGGTCCGTGTCACTCTGCATTACAAATTGTGGTCGAATAAGTATTTGATGTAACGTTAGATTATTGATGATGTTGTCAGTAAAGATATTTCTTTTTTAGGCTCTTCCGGAAATATCGTTTCCTTCATATTACTTTTATTAATCAGGATTGTTTTTCTTGCAAGATATTTCATCTATAAACACCCCTCGCATTGGTTTGTAAATAGAAATTTGTCAGCCAGCACTATGATATACATGTGTAGATTATTAGAACTATCATAAAGATTACTGTGATCGCTCTAAACAAGTGACTTACTGAATTTGATAGCCGAAAAAGATAAAACCTGAACAGCCGACATGAATGCTATACGAAAGAAATTTGATATGGATGAAAAGTGGAAGATATGTACAACAATATTTTGAAACTGAAATTTTTTTAATTTACTTTTATTTAGTAAAAAATGCAGTTTTAGAAGAAAGTGATCGGAGAAAAAATATTGAAAATCTCTGCTGGACTCGAACCCTCGATATACAGTTCAACGTGCTAAACCACTGAGCTACTCAACTAGGCAGGGGACTAAGAAACGAATAGACAGATATTGCTGATATTTGTACTTTCATGCATGGTTTAAAAGGACGTCAGCCATTGTGAGAATGTAAAGTACCTCATTAATTGAATTCAGTTAACAGATGCAGGTAAGGCAGTGCTGGAATACATGTATATGCCTGTTTCAAGTTAGTAAATCCATGACGACCATATCTTATTTTTGATTAATTAATCTAAGTCATTTCCTCTTGGGTATCAATGAGAAAAGTTTTGAAGATGAAAATGATTCACGAAGATATTTTGCAAAAGTATCCGTAAAAATGTCGCTTAATCAGTTTGACATTCAAGTGCATCGGAAAAGCCTTTCTGCGAAAATGTTGGATACGAAGTTGAATTATAAAGATATGTTTCAGTAAAATGTTGAATGAAACTATTATTTGTTAAATTTTACAAAGATCATCTCCACACAGAAATGTGTGCCTTTTATTTCTACTTCATCATTTTGGAGTTGGGGGCGTCAAGGACAGACAATTCACGAAAATACCTAACCCTAGCGTAATGAACTGTATACAATTCTTTTTCCGGTTTTCGGTTCTGTAAAACATGTCTTCAAACTATACATGCAAGATGCAGGTTAAAATGTCTAGATAAAAATATATATTAACAGTGCAGATAAAAAAAGGATAAAATCAGTCTATCAGTGTTTTTTATTTTGTAATAATTTTATTTACAAATAGTGAAAGGAATTGGGCAGCAGCCTATTTTAACCTTCTCCCAACATCACAAAGATCATATACATGTATATCAGTTTACCGTAGTGTGGCTACCTGGGACGCGGCCTTGGAGTTCCCCGGAGTGGAACAGGCTATAGTAGTGTGTAACAGACTGTTCTATACACGGATAACATCGGGAAAGAAGGACTGTTTGTATATGGAGGTTCTGGTTATGACACAAGTAACTGTGCCCTCTCTCCAATACTGCTGTGGGGATGAGATATGATGTAGGTATGTCCATGATCTTATTCACTATCGTATACATCGTAGTAACCTTTGCTTGTGCTCTCCGCCCCGAGCCCTCCACTGTAGATGGTTTAGCATTGATGTTACGCTGCTTATTCTGCGATAGTCGTTCATTACAGATCTCCCTCGACCCATCAGCTTCCTTGTCTTCTCTCCTGTGTGTTGATCCCATATATGCGTCCATACTACATTATAGGTCTTACTAATGTGGCATAGCACACTGGTCATACTGGGCCGGGAAGCGATGTTACGCTGCAAGAAAAGCCCTAGTGTTGTTGAAATTTTTCGTCCATATGATATTCCTAACTGAGCTTGCGGTATATGGTGAATCCTAGGTATTTTGCCTTGTCTGCCTCTTCTAGTCTATGCCTGTACATTGTATATGACATCTTAATGGGAATCTTGTGGAATGTATGAAGAGGATTTGTCATTTCTGGTAGTGGAACTCTTATGCCATTGTTGAAGAGCTTCCAGTTCTTGTTGGAGCTTGGCGGAGTCATCGTGTGATCTTACATCTCGGTACATCACACTGTTGTCTGTATATAGCCTAACCGATGAGGAATTCTTTGAGATATTCAGGAAGGTCGTTGATGAAAAGGAGAAAGAGTAGAGGGCCACGAATACTCCCATGGGGTACACTGGATTGTACAGGTGAAGTCCTGGGTGTGCAGCTTTCTAGTACTACTCTCTGTTGTCCCTCAAGGAGGTTTGTGATTCAGTTGTGCACCTGGCCTCTTACTCCGTAGTGGTGACGCTTATGAAGTAGTCTTCTGTAGAGGCACTTTGTCGAAGGTTTTAGCAATGCCCAGGAGGATAACATACATCTGGCCGCTGTTGTTTGAAGAGCCCTGGAGAGTGATAGCAAGTTGGGTCTCGCAGTAACAACGTTTCGTAAAACCATGCTGAGCATCTGTGGGGCTATGGTGCAAGATTGCTGCAGACAATGTGCTCTATAATCTTGCATTTTACGGAGGTGAGAGAAACTGCTCTACAATTTGCCACACATCTGTTTATTCTCTTTTCAAATATGGGGTAACGTCAGCACTTTCCCAGTCCTTTGGTAATGCACCATGGTGCAATGACGCCTAGAATAGTGTGGTGAATACTGGTGGCACTTCATTGGCAAATTCCTTAAGAATTTGAGTTGATAAACCACGTAGGCCACTAGCTTCCCTGAAGAAAGTTTTCTAACTTTTGTTGATACACTGGTTCTGTCTAAGGAGTAGAAAAATCCTCTTGATTTTGAGATGAAAAGGTCAAAGTTCCCTCACTCCCTCATTAGAGATGTGGATACCGACATGTGGTATAGGCGGTGAAAGTGGGAGTTTCGTGTCCGTGATATTGCCCGAGATCTCATACGAATTAAAGGCCGTTAAAATTGATTGTTCAGGATGTTAGCCTTTGTTGAGAGTTCAGAGTATGTTATTCCATCCCATGCTTTCAAGGGTACTACCCGACTATTCTCCTCACGACAAATGTAACTCCAGACGTTCTTCGGGTTTGACGAGCTCTCAAGTGAAATGAGGTCAGTAAGGTAGTCGTTAGAGGTTCACAAAGTAGCAATATAAATTTTGAGTGACATTATTGATACTTCTGCAAGATATACACACAAGCTTTACGTCTCTTTTGGATGACTGGAAAGATGTCTTCCCTGAAGGGGTCCCACTACATCTCCTTTTGCTTTTGTTGAATGAATGCTCAATATAGATAAATGCAGACATGTTCTCTTCTTTGGATAGGTAATGATAATAAGTATGGATTTGTCCCATTGCCTACAATAGTGATAACAGTTATTCATGCTTGTACGCCAAGTCTAACGAAGTTATAGATAAAACTATTACATCATCTTTTGTCAAAAACAGTAATTCACTGACAACTATTAGATACATGATTATATGGTGGTATAGTTCAGTGGCAATATTAGACCCACATGAATAACTTCGTGACTTCAAGAAACTGCCCCAGGAATTGAACCTGGACTTCCCAACAATACACGATCGATCATGATGTGGAAAGAATCTCGTTTCAATATATATGCTTCATAAGGTCCTTCCCATCGCTTGATAACAGTTTGGGTTTATGTTATGGAACTAGTGGATATAATGACTCGCTTGAATTAATAAGACCATAAACGATATCTAACCGTAAACATTTTTATAAGTAAGCCAGTGTTAAAGTGTCAATTTAATCTACAATTTGTCGAGTTTGACATGTACACTTACCCTGGCCTATCGCGTCCATCATCAGTTCTTCGATTGATTGATTGATTGTATATTGTTTAACGTCCCGCTAGAGAAATTTTCACTCATATGGAGACGTCACCATTGCCTGTGAAGAACTGGACAATTTTGGCCTATATTTGGCCCTTATGACCTTTGAGGTGGGATCTTTATCGTGTAAAACCCGCTGTAACACGAGGCCTCGGTTTTTAGGGTTTCATCCGAAAGACCTATTCTAACCTGAATTCGCACGGAACTTTCTTGGATCAAGTCGATATATGGGCTTATTAGTACTAATAAGACCACACAGATTTCGACAAAGAAACTTAATTGTCAAATGAGCCAATGGAAAAGTTTCAAGCTTGTCCGGAATACAAACTCCCAATGTAAATTTACCTTACTCGCCGCCATCTTGAACAACGCCATAGAGAGTCGCCATGCGGACTTTCATGCTTGCACATCGGAAGACCTCTGGTAGAAGGCTACGACCAGTTTTTGATGGGCGTGTGAAAATTATATCAGCATAGATTCATAAAACCACAGTTCATATAAACAACAATCTACTTATGGAATATAAACTTTACTGAACAGGACAAAACCCCAATTAATTTGAATTTTTACAATACTTATACATAGATAACGAGACTAATTCATAAAACCAAAACCATATTAGGTATAACAGGTCCTAACAGTTGAAAAAGTCCCGTGTCGAGGTAGGCGTTGGCACGTTAATGAACCCTCACTGCTACAGTCCTGGTCACTAAGCATAGGTCTAAATTTGTGGTACTTTACCTACAGCTGGCGAGGTCTCAGTATGACTGAAAAATTATCGATGGGACATAAAACTAACAAATAAAAGTAGCTAATAATAAAAATATTCGACTTAAAATGTGAAAAATCTCAGGTAGAGATATGAATAAAATACAATTCAGCGTACTCACGGACATCCTTCATACCAAAAACGAAGTATACACGATGTCTCATTTGATTCACCTTTACCTTACCTCAACAAGAACATATTCGCACAAAATTTTACTCTGTTTCTTTGAAAGTGTTTAACGTTTTTAATGTGAAATATACCTTCAATGATATAAATTGTTCATGTTCTTCATTTTGTGTGTGATCCCAGGACTGAAATCAAACGCACCTATTTTGTATGAAAATTACTGAATGTATGGTATTTTTAGAATTCAATAAACCTGGGAATAAGAATGTTCAAATATACATTAATTATTAATCATTGGGAGTTTCTTAAGCATTATGTACATTATTGTTTGTATAAGTAACATAAAAAATTCATGAAAATCATTACTTGCAATACACGAGTTATGCCCCTTTGGTCAGAAAAGTATAGGTGGCGGTTGGGTTAATATAATAACCGAAATGATTTCAATATTAACCGAAGTAGCGATGTAAAAAGTGGCGTATAAAATTACCGGATTAGCGCCTATGTCTTAATACTTAAGTTTTTTTTTTTGCACTAAAACTATACTAATTCCAAATGTTAGGCCTTTCTTTATACACACTGATTTTGACTACGGATTACTCTGTTTACCTGATCAAAATATAGGGCTCACCATAGGTGTGACCAGTCAACAGAAAATGCTAACTCCTCCTAGGTACCTAATTCCACCGATTATTTGGGGGTCCGTGTTTGTCCAACTCTTCATTTTGAATTCTCTAAGTTATGAGATTGATCACTGTTTGTTATCTTCACCTTTTCATTGTGTAGCATTCAATGTTTGCATACATGGTGTATAAATGTATACTTTCAATAGAATATGTTCCAGTTCAAAACTGAGGATAGTACTTTATTGTCAGAGCATATGACACAGAATTTCAATATTTTCTAACAATTTCCCAACTACATGTAAAACAATTATTCATTTTTTAGCATTTATTTTACAAAGTATTTCCGGGACAAGTAGTGCCGTAATATTAGAATCTGAAGGACATTTGAAGAAGCCAAAGTAATTCCACACTTAGAATTTTCAACACGATAATACAGTTCAATTCTGTGATTATGGATGTTACCCATCACAGGCTGGTTAACGAATCACGTCATGGGTTTCGTAAACTGAAATTTACAAACAAATAGATTCCGTCAACATAGCAATATTCATAATAAACTTTAGCTTGTATTCCATCATACTGCAGGTTCAAGTGATTACATACTGTATTTCATATAAATATACTTTTCCTATGTATCCAAACTTTTAAATTACAAGCACACTTTTCGGTGCCTAGATATCGACCATCTTATATAAAATACTGTTATATGTTCTTATTCTTCTTTCAACAATAGTCCAACTGGACATGTCATTTCCGGTAAATTAATGTAAATATAGTTTGAATATCATAACCTGAAACCCCGTGAGGATCCGGGTTGTTAGAATAGATCCTCAGCATCCCTAGCTTGTTGTAAGAGGCGACTAAATGGGGCGGTCCTTCTGATGAGACCGCAAAAACCGAGGTCCCGTGTCACAGCAGGTGTGGCACGTAAAAGATCCCTCCCTGCTCCAAGGCCATAAGTACCGAGTATAGGCCTAAATTTTGCAGACCTTCACCGGCAATGGTGACGTCTCCATATGAGTGAAAAATTCTCGAGCGGGACGTTAAACAATTTATAATCAATCAATCATAACCTGAAATCACTCATTTTAAAAGGTCCAAGATTCAGAGAATTCTGATCCTTCAGTTGATGACTGGAGGTCTTCACTATTGTAATTTCTGTCGAAGATAATGCCAAACAGTGGGCTAAAAATGAATGGGAAGAATTTTGTCAGAATGGATAAAAATATTTTTAAAATTACATGTATTCAGATATCGTGTTAAACACGTTAAAAGAATGTGTACCATCAACCCCACGGCTGAAATGTACGCTCCTCTCCCTTTTCACCCGTGTCTCTCTGCGTGAAAATGTTCTCGCTTCTCAAAAATATGCATGACGCAATTCGGCCATTCGCAGAGCTTCAGAGCACAGGTTAGTCAGAGATTTAAACTGTTTACAGAAAGTGTGCAGATTACTCTTGATAAAATCGGAACTCTTGTACTTCCACTTCTTGGGTAAACTAACCAAAACAGAACCCGTATGTATACAGATAAGGCAATTTCGACATTGAACTGTTAACAAAGGAACAATCAGACGTGTTAGGATATATGATTTCATTTCAACGATAGTTTCGTTGCAAAAAGCACAATTAAGTTTTCATGACCGCAGCCATTATTGAGTTAAACGCAGCTTCGCAATTTATATATCAGATCTTTATAATTTTAAGCACAACTACTTTGAAGTTGATATTAAAAAGATGCTAGAGTTCCTCACTGGACTTAATTAGTCTGTTGGAAATCCCATGGGCACGAATTGTGCTCCTTTGTTAGCTGACCTGTTTTATATTCATATGAAGCAGAATTCATTCCAAAGCTTCTACATGAGAGGAAAAAATCTCTTGCTGTGGCCTTCAATTCGACATTTAGATATATCGACGACGTTTAATATATCAAAAATATGATCGAGATGTAGGGCTCACGGCCAGTGTGACCGGTCGACAAGGGATGCTTACTCCTAGGCACCTGATCCCACCACTGGTATGTCAAGGGGTCCGTACTTGCCTATCTCACTGATTTGTATTTGTTATAGGAATTACGAGAATGAATACTGTTAGTTATCGTCACCTTTACATATTCAGTTTTAGGATAAGCGTGAACTCTATTGGTCAACAAAATATATCATTCTCGTCATGTATTTTTCTGAGAAACGAGAAACGAAAAAAAAATTGCAGCCCTTCACCGCCAGTGGTGACGTCTCCATATGTATGAAAGATTTTCGAGCGACACGTTAAACAATATTTAATCAATCAATCAATCAATGTTCGTTACCTTCACCTTTCGTCACCTCTGATAAGAGAGATAACTCTTATACAATCATCCTATGAAGCTGACTGTGAGGAGGTACTAAAGCTACCACTTTGTTGTTATCTATTTACATCATGTTTTCCTTCGGTTAAACGTAGCATTGTAGAGGCGTTCATGGGACTGTAATTGCTTGTAACATAACTGTAACATCAAACTGACCTTTATGATTATATACCCGCAAAGCTTCTCAGTTCACCTGAGCTGAAAGCTCAATTGAGCATTTCTGATCACCTGTTGTGCGTCTTCCGTCTGCCTATACGTCTGTCTTCTTCTCCAGAGCCACTAGGCCAATTTCAACTAAACTTCAAAAAACATCCTTGGGAGAAGAGAATTCAAAGGGGATTCGAATTTGTTCAAATGAAGCGCAACGTCCTTTTCCAAGAGGAGATAATAGCGAAAATATACAGACAAACTTTAGAAAGCTTCTCCAGAACCACTGGGCTAATTTCAATCAAACTTGGAACAAATTATCGTTGGGTGAAGGAGAATCAACTTTTTCAAATGAAGGACCATGCCCCTTCAAATTGGAGATAATTACGAAAATGCAAAAATTGTGTTGGATCACTTAAAAATGTTCTCAAGAATCTCTGGGCCAGAAAAGTTCAAATTTATAAGAAAGCATCCTGACATTGTGTAGATTCACATCTGAAAAAAAAATCATGGTCCCCGACGGAAAGGAGGAGCCACAATAGGCGATCAAATTTTTACATGCGAAAATATAGGAAAAAATCTTTTAAAAACTTTCTTTAGAACCACTGGGCCAATTTCATTCAAACTTAATACAATTCATCCTTTGGTGAAGGGGATTCAAGTTAGTTTAAATGAAGGGACATGTCTCCTCCAAAAGGGAGATAACTACAAAAATGAAAAATGGAGTTTGATCACTTAAAAAGTTTCTTCTCTAGAACCACTGGAGCAGAAAAGTTCAATTTACACGAAAGTTTCCTGACATAATGCAGATTCAAGATTATTAAAGTCATGCACCCAGGGGTAAGGAGGGGGCACAATACAGGATCAAAGTTTTACATGCGCAAATAAAGGGAAAAGTTTTTAAAAATCTTCTTCTTTAGAACCACTGAATCAATTTCATTCAAACTTAGCACAATTTCATTCTTGCATGAAGGGATTTTACGTTTGTTCAAATGAAGGGCCACGTCCCTTTCAAAGTGGAGATAATCACAAAAATAGGGTGTGGTTATTTAAAATCTTCTCAATAACCATCCGGCCAAAAAAGTTCAAATTTACAGGGAATCTTACTGGTATGGTGCAGATTCAAGTTTGTTTTTGTCGCAGCCAAGGAGCAGTGAAAGTGCCATTTTCCTCGAGGTCGGATCATCACTTTTTGCCGGAGCCGAGGAGCAAGGAGGGAGCTATTCTCGTCGAGGTCGGTTAAATATGGCCATTGCGATAGGATAGGGCCACAATAGAGGATCAAAGTGACTCAGGTGATCAATGTGGCCCGTGGCCTCTTGCTAGTAACCATTACATCAAACTGAATGACGATGACGGAGATTTGTAGAAAGTTACAGGGAGATTTTCATGACATCGTATATTGATAGAATGTAAATATCGGTACGCTGAATGATTATCGCTTGAAAATGACGTTCCTAGTAAACTAATGCCGGTTGGTGAGCAGGTAGAGTGTAAAGGATAGATATACCTAAAACACAAAGCAGATTTTTATCGTCTGCCTATACGTTTATGTACATTTCCTTAGTTTGCCGTCTAAGAATATGTATTCCATGAATAGGAGAAGATAATGAATTACAAATCAGAGAGATGGGTAAACACGGTCCCCTGGGTATACCAGAGGTGGGACAAGGTCTGTCAGCCGGTCACACCCGCCGTAAGCCTTATAACTTGATCAGGTAAACGCAGTGATCCGTAGTCAGCAATAATGTGCCAAGAAACTTAACGACCTAACAATTGGTATAAAACACGTCAGACAGCATTGACCCACTGAATGGTTATATTGGCAAACTAGACTGTTATAACGACCATATAATTTGCGAAATGCTGACTTTAAACGAGATTGTTTAAACCCCTATAACATCAACTTGTTTTTCAGTAGCCTGCCTCGATTTAAAAACTGATCATACGTAGAATAAGCTCTTGTGTATCTAATCAGTTGAAAGATATGAACACCATAATGGATATTGCTACATAGAGTAGGAAGTTGACGATGGAGAAGCTGAAATCTTGCCGTCTGTTATAAACTCGAGTTGTTAGTTTGCCTTAAACATCTATTTTCCAGAAAATATTCAAGTACGAAGCAGATGTGGAGGACTCTGTTTTGTGTTTTATTTCTACTTCACTGGGGCATATGAATGAAAATGATTATAGTTAAGAGATAAAACGCCGTCGATATTTCTAAATGTCAAGTTGAAGGACAGAGCAAGACATTTTTTTCTTCTCATGAGTAAATTCTGCCTCATAAGAATATAAAAACATGCCACCATGTAAAACAAACACAAAAACAATGCTACAAACTACTTGTACATTCATTTTAAGTGCATTTCTGTCCACCTCGATAAAGAGAGGATCAAAGTAACGAATAATTTACCCTGTGAATTTATGTGAGAACGGTCAGCATGAACTTGTCCCCAGGTGTATCGTTTATATTTCGATGATATAAATCTTTGCACCTACCATGTGAGGACACTGGTCCGCTTGATGAACGCTGTTTGGTACACAACATAACTCGTTACATACGCTCTCTGCCTTCGGGCTATCAATTGAATATTGAAACTTTACATACAACAAAGAGGAGATTTTGTAGAGTTTTATGCCATCTTTTTATATAACTAAATTGAAATAACAATAAAACTGATCTATTAGCATAAAAATCATTGTAATGCATGCTTATCTATTGTCTGGTGGTCGCTTTAACTTCCTTAGTACACAAAATATCATTGTGACATTTTACTCTTTTACAAAATTAAAGTGAAAAGCCAAAAATATATAATTGTTTCACACTTTACACTCATTCCAAATGGTTCACCGGCTTATATAACAATTGGAATTTTCTTTTTAAAAAAGCTTAGCGGTTAAGCCGCTCGCTTCTCGGTCTCAAACCTGAAACGTTTCTCATAGGTAGCGATTTATGATTTATTCAATAAACAAATACCTATAATACATGTATATGATATTATATGATGAAAGTGTAAAATCCACTGATTTAAACGTCATTGTTATTCCCCGAGAGGCTAATATGAAATGAAAGTTAAAAGGAGTGCGGTGAAATGTGGTTTACGTCACTGATACCGGGTATTCCCACCATTAGCGTTGTTGATAACGGCACATAGTCGACATGTCATTGACTGACAGACATGGCTAGTGATGCAAAGACATCCTTTTCATATAACGTTGAGTACCGTACTGTAAGTCGTTACTTGTATTTAAAAGGTAAAACAGTCACGGAAATACAAGGTGAGTTAGCCGATGTTTATGGATCTTTTGCACCATCTTATTGCTCGGGTTAAATTCTGGGTAGGGGAATTCAAACATGGTAGAACGTTCTTAGAGGATGAAGCCAGGTCTGGATGCCCACTGGATGCCACCGACGAAGAAATGTATAACAAAGTTCGTGATCTGGTATACTTTGATAGGCGAATTCAGGTGGACGAAATATCGCAGGCATCAATCGTTTCATATGGTAGCGTTTCAACAATCGTGCATGAGCGTTTAGGTATGCGGAAGCTAACAGCCCGTTGGGTCCCCAAATCTCTTAGCGATGAACAAATGGCATCCAGAGCATCAGCGTATTAGGTCTAAAGATGATTATCTTTTGCGTCTGGTTACTGTAGAAGAGACTTGGGTTCATTATTATGAGTCAGAGAATAAAGCTAAGAGTCGTCAGTGGGTAGGACTGAGGCCAAAGAAGTTCAAGACGCAACCATCTGATGGCAAGGTGATGGCCACAGTATTTTGGGACGCAAAAGGCGTTATTATGATGGACGTTTACCCAAGAGAAGTACAATAACTGGAGTGTACTTTGCAAACTTGCTAGACCAGCTGAGAACCGCCATCCGTGAAAAACGCCAAGGTATACTCTCTAAAGGTGGTTTGCTGCAACAGGATAACGCGAGAGTCTACACTTGCAAAGTTGCAATGGATGCCGTAGAGCGAAATGGACATGGATTAATACCACATCCTGCCTATTCGCCTAACCTAGCTTCTATCGACTTCTTCCTATTAACAAACGTGAAAAGGGATATGAGTGGATGTCATTTCCGGTCTGAGGAAGAAGTCGTGTCGGCAGTTGGGGAGTGGGTCAATGGAAAGGGCCGTGACTTTTTCAGTTCTGGGCTGATAGCACTTGAACACCGTTGGTCGAAGTTCATTACAGTAGAGGGCAATTACATTGACTAAAAAAGAGTGGATCTCACAGGAAGTAAGTTAGGCTGGTTACTTATTGTCTCGCCCTTGTATTATCATCCTACTAGTATGAATTCTGTAGACATGGGTATCTCTCTACTCATGACACAGCTCTCACGCCACATGGTTTTCAATAAATAAATAATAATCATTCTATTTTACATCATTATGGCATGCGAGGTTTTGAAAGTGTCGCTGAAGTAACTTCGAATTTCTACAGATTTTCGTCACCTTCAGGGAGTTTGACGTAACATCTTGACTGCCTCAATAAATAATAATAATAATAATAAATTTATTTTGTAAAGCGTAAAGTCCATACTGCTCTAAACGCTATTTAAACAACAATAAAATGAGTGAAATGAGGTATATAAAAACAGATCATAGTAGGTCCCAGATTAGTTGTAGCATGTGAACAGATGAGTCTTTAATTTAGATTTGAAGGTACAGAGACTGGTGGCAGTTCTGATATCATACGGAAGAGCGTTCCACAGTTTAGGGCCAGCAACACTAAAGGCTCGAGTTTGAATCACCGTTGAGGTGGTAAATGGCACTCGTAGTAGGCTCTGGTCACTGGACCGCAGTATTCTGGAGGGAGGATAAGGTGTTATGAGTTCTTGCAGATAGGATGGGGCTGTGTTGTGTACTGTTTTGTACACCAACACCAATGTCTTGAAGATGACTCTTTGCTGAACTGGAAGCCAATGGAGAGAGCGTAGTACAGGTGTAATTCTGTCATATTTGCTGGTGCCTGAGATGATTCTGGCAGCAGCATTTTGGATAGATTGAAGCCGCTGGATCTGCGTTGATGGTAAGCCGCAAAAGAGAGAGTTACAGTAGTCCAGCTTTGTTGTTATAAAGGCATGGACAACATATTCTAACGATTCCCTGTCTAGATATCTTCTCAGCTGGCCCAGGTTCTTAAGGTGGATGAAGGCACCTCTGCACACTGATGATATATGTGCCTCCATGGTCAAGTGTTGGTCAATTGTTACACCAACTCCCTTGGCCTTAGCAACAGGAGTGATAGAATCGTTTCCTACTTGCAGTGATGGTATGTGCAGCTTAGATGCCATTTGTTTTGAGGATAGTACTAGCACCTCGGTCTTGTCTGTGTTGATCTTGAGGTGATGTTGAGCCATCCAGGTTTGAACTGACCTCAAGCAAGACTCCATCTGACTGACTGCAAGAGCAACCTGTTGAACTTTAAAGCTGATATACAATTCATTGTCGTCAGCATACATGTGGTACAAGACATTATTCTTTCTGAGAAGGGTCCCCAGGGATGATGTGTAGATGTTGAATAGGACAGGCCCAAGGACCGATCCCTGGGGGACACCGCAGCCCAACTCAGTGGCACCAGATTTTGCCCCCTTCACTTTGACAATCTGGGTCTGATTGGTAAGATAGGACGCGAACCACATGAGCACAGTGTCCTTAATTCCAAGGTCCTTGAGTATTTGTAGCAAGCGTGAATGATCCACAGTATCAAAGGCAGCCGATAGGTCCAACTGCACTAGCAAGACAGCTTTCTGCTCTCCAATGGCACAAACCACATCATTGTGAACTCGCAGAAGTGCCGTCTCAGTACTATGTCCCTGACGGTAAGCACTTTGGAATGGCTCGAGTAGATCATTCTCACTGAGGTAGGTATGTATCTGTGCTGCTACAACCTTCTTAATTAAGTTGGATACATATGCAAGGTTGGACACTGGCCGGTAGTTCTTTGGTACATCAGGGTCTAGTGAAGCCTTTTTCAGAAGTGGTGTCACAATAGCTCCTTTGAAAGATGTTGGGAAGGAACCACTCTCAAGTGACTTATTTATGATGGACGTGATGATGGGAGCGAGAGTTGTGACCTCTTGCTTCACAAGAGATGTGGGCAGAGGGTGAAGTTCACAGCTCTTGTTGGCAGATGACATTATCAACTTCGTTACTTGATCTACAGTAACATGTTGGAAATGACTAAGTTCGGTTTCGTCTCCGAGTGCTGGTAGTTCTACAAGTGGATGGTGGTAGTCGCATGTAATGGAGCTGCGAATACGTGAAAATTTCTGTACGAAAAAGTCACTAAACATGACAGCCAGATCTGATGGTAATTTGTCAGCAGGCAATGGAGTGACTGAGTTTCTACCAAGCAGCTTGTTGACCACCCTGAAAAGCTGCTTACTGTCACCTTTGTTATCATGCACCAAGGTCCTGTAATGCTGGAGCTTAGCCGTATCTATGAGCATGTTCACCTCTTCCCTGCGCTGAATGTAAATCTCTCTGTGTACCGCGAGTCCTGATTTGCGCCACATTCTCTCAGCTTGTCTGCGTCTCTTCTTCGCCTCTCTGATAGAGCTGTTGTACCACTCAGATTCTGACCTGATGGTGATAATGCGAGTTCTGAGTGGTGCAAGCTTGTCCATAATGGATGAGAGTTCACTGTTATAGAGATCTGTGAGGTCAGTGAGTGACATCTCAGTTGCAGCCGATGTGCAAAGAGAAGAGCTGATGACAGCTTGACTGAAAGTACTGGGATTAATGGTCTTGACCTTGCGATAAGTCACTGACTGTTTAGGCAGCTCGGATTTGTACAAGGAGAGATTCACAAACACAGGGAAATGATCCGGGAACCCATGGTCCTCAGCAAGGGTGGTAAGCACAAGTGAGTCTACTGATCGGGATAAAACAAGGTCCAGTGTGTGACCACCGCGATGGGTACTCTGAGTGACATGTTGCTGGAAGCCAAAAGACGTCAAATAAAACGTTAAGATAACGAACAGTGTCCAATCTGATAAACCCCATAAGGAATACAAAATTAAGAGTAGGCAAACATGAACCCTTGGACACACCAGAGGTGAAATCAGGTGTCTAGGAGGAGTGGAGTAAGCATCCCCTGATGACCCGTTACACCGCCCGTGATCACTATATCTTGATCAGGTAAACTGAGTAATCCAAAGTCAAAATCAGTATATAAAGAACGGCTGACAGTTGGTATGAAATACGTCAGACAACATTCGATCTAACTACAGGTTGTACTTTCAAGTAAGATCAGCGAGGTCTCCGTGGCCGAGTGGTTAAAGTATCGCACTCAAAATCACAAGGCCTCTTACCTCTAGTCGGGTTCGATTCCGATTCTCGCTCGCGCCGATATATCTGAGAAAGTTTGCCAGTAAACTTTCGCAAGGTCAGTGGTCTCTTACCGGGTATATTGTATCTGGGTTCTCTCCTCAACCAATGAAATACTGGACGCCACCAGATAAGTGAAAAATTGCTGAGTGTGGTGGAAAACAACAAACAAACAATCAAATAAGATAATTATAAAGAGCATATAATTTGTGAAATGGTTACTTCAAACGAGACTATTGAAACATCAGTAACATCAACTTATTCGTTAGTAGCTTGGCTCGATTTAAAAACTGATTATACGCGGAACGTGTAAAAGTAAGAAGTGTTTGTTAGTATGTTTGTTTTACGTCCCGTTGAGAATGTTTCACCCATATTGAAACGTTACCAGCTGGAGGTGAAATACCACCAATTTAGACCTATGCTTACCGCTCAGGGCTTTAGCATTGATGGTTCTTTAACGTTCCAACGCCTGCCTCTCCATAGGACCTCCTTTTTAAGGTCATATCTGAAGGACCCGTGATTTTCACTTTAAAAGCTGAGTTTTTGAGCAGAAAATTCAAATCAATTAATTATTGAAATGAGCGCATCCACTAGATACTTAATATGCGGATTGATTATTTGTTTGTTTTACGTCCCGTCGAGAATTTTTCAATCATATTGAGACTAATTTGCGGAAGAAAAAAATTCCTCTCACAAACCTGAATCTCTTCTAGAATCTAATGAATTGGTTGCAGTAATTAGGCAAATCTTTAGTTTCGTATCATAATTAATTCGTAAGTGATTTGCAGTCCTATTAACGGGGAGACAGACAAATGAAATAACAATAGGGTCCTTTTGGCGGGAATCTTTTACTGACCATATGTAAATAAATCATTGATACTATCTCGCCAATCTAATACATAGATACACATGTATAATGACAAGGTTTATTTGCGGTCTGCTTCGGAACGCCTAATCAAATTATTTGGTGCCATTTATCATCATGTGGGATATAAGAATAATCAGTTTTCCCCTTTGAGTGATATCGTCCTGTTACAGTACACCGTCATATGCCAAGCATGTCTGAAAATTGAAAGGAAATTACTGTTTTTAATTCCAGCATATGTCCTTCGAGTTAAACATGTGTAAAGTGAACGATGAATAATGTGAGAATTATTTATATAATATGTCCCTTTTATTGGAGAAGCTTTCATCTTTAGTTGAGCGTTAAGTATAAATTACAGCCGTTTAATTGTTGAATGCGTTCGTTTAGCAATATTATTTACACATAAAAAAAACATAGTTAATCTAAATTACCACTGTTTGTAAAACAAAGAAACTAATGAATGAATAATTAGGGAGTGTTATTCTAAAAATATAAAAAACATAACAAATGTTTACAGCGGGTCTCGAACCTAAACATTAATGAATTATGCGGTGATTTGTATTCTTTCGTCAACAGTTTTGACAGGAGATGGTCTAAGTATTTGTCTTAGAACTCTTTAATTTGTTTCATTTGTTGTTTGACGTCCCATTCAAAAATTCTCTGGCGGATATCTTCATGTATCATTACATTTCTTATCTCGGATTACGTTTCATTCTAGGTCCGTCCCCCATGGAGATCCGGGTTAAAATAGATCCCCAGTACCCCTTGCTTGTCCTACGAGGCGACTAAATGGGGCGGTCCATCGAATGAGACCGCAAAAAACGAGGCCCCGTTTTACAGCAGGTATAGCATGATAAAGATCCCTCCGTGCTCAAAGGCCTTAAGCGCCAAGCATTGGCCTAAATTTTGCAAACCTTCACCGGCAAAGGTGACGTTTTCATATGAGTGACAAATTCTCAAGCGGGACGTAAAACATTGTGCAATCAATCACTCCAGGTTCGTAGCCGATAATTGGTCTTACTACTGATACATTTATTGATTGACATGAATTAATTCAATACATTAAATGACTGAAAACATTGATTGATTGTCGTAGTGATTAATTGAAATATTATTTGAATGATTGAGAAATTAATTGATTGTTGATGTTGCAAAATAATTACCAAAAACGTCAATGTAAATGACGAGAAAATGAAAATCAGTTTTATAATTCCTATATAGGATACAAAAGTAATTAAGAATAAGACACACACGGACTCCTGGACATATCATAGGTGAGATCGGGTGCATAGGAGGAGTAAGCTTCCCTTGTTGATCGGTTACACCCACCATGAGCCCTAAATCTCGATTACGAAAACGGAATAATCCGTAGTTAAAATATGTATGTAAAAAACGGCCAAACAACTGTATGATCGATCCCGTGGAAATCAAGGTTAGAATAGGTCCTAAGTACCCCTTGCTTGTCGAAAGAGGTGACTAAATGGGACGGTCCTTCAAATGAGACAGCAAAAATCGAAGCCTCGTGTCACAGAAGATATGACCCTTCCCTGCTCAAACGCCGTGGGTGCCGAGCGTAAGCCTAAATTTTTCAGCCCTTCACCGACAATGGTGACGTCTCCATATATTAAGTGAAAGATTCTCGAGCGGGACGTTGAACAATAGACGACCAACCAAAAAAGGTATGAACATGCTTAGGCTTGAAATAGCCTGTACAAAACTTTCAAAAGACAGAAATAACATTTTGTGCGATATGATGTAGATCTAATTGCCTGTTGAAGTAAAGTAAAAGTGAATTAAATGAGCCATCGTGTGTAGTTTTTGTATGGACGATGACTGTTATTACACCTAAGACTTAGTTTCATCACATTCACGTTATTCCCATGTCGGTTGTTACTGGACTTGTAATTAGTTTATTGATGTAGTGTTTGTCAATACTGGCTGGACGTTAATGTTACATTGTCATAACAACGATGGTAAAGACTGCCAATACTGTGGATTTTTTTTAAAATCTATACTCTTGAAATAGATATGTATGTTGAGTCAGCGGGTCCTTTCCACTTTACCCAAACATTATTGATTTGTTCTCCTTTATATATGATTTTACCTATTCGTCTGAGAACACCATACTCTGTTTCTTATGTAAGTTGTTTTACGTCATAATAAAAAAAAATCAAGTAGAATAGTAACTAACTTTGACGTATGCATGACGCTAACGCCCTTAGCAGTGGGGGTTCTTTAACGTGCCAGCGACTACCGTGACAAAGGACCTCATTTTTTTCCCTAAAGGTCATATAGGAAATACCCGTGATTTTCCCTCTAATATCGGACCTTGGCGAAAGAAGAGTCACTACCTATGACTGACAGGTACTCTGTGATTGGACCTGTTGGGAATATTCTGCAACTCTTCCAATAATTTCCTTTGTATTCTTGTGTGGATTTTGAGGCTACCGGATGCGTGTATGTCTACCTGGCTCGCCCATGAATGTTTGGTCAGGTTTAAGTACAGAGGCATAACGGACCATCAAGAATGTTGATGCTGTTCGTTTAATTTAGAGGAAATATTGAGTCAATCTTGCGATGCGTGGTGGGCAAAAGTTAATCCATAGCCTTGCTTACACTGCTGCTTTAAATGTACATGTACTTGTACAAGCTGCAGAATTTCGTCTACATACATTCGGCAGTTAAGTTCCATTCTAAATGGCCGACTGTGAGCTAACATTTGTGTTCATCACACCTCAGACCATGACTTTACCTCCGTCGAATCTGTCACGTTCAAGGACATAGTTGTCAATATAAAGTAGGAGTAACACGACGATAAACTTTGACTGTACTATTAGCATTATAAACGTAAACCTATCCCGCAAGTGACGTTACCAGACGTACGCTTGTTGACGTGGTGTTGTCACAAACACTTGACCAGTCTTGGACGATCATTTATTGATGCAGTCTGACGACGTCGTAGCAATAACCGGCAAATTGTGCAGGGATGAATATTACAGCAATACTAGATCTGAATCTGAAACTGGATATCAGTGGTTAGAGCGTTCGCTGCGTAACCGGGAGGTCGTGAGTTCGAGCCTCGCTCGTGCCATGGCCGCGTCAAACCTACGACGTAAAAATAGGTAGTGGTTGCTCCTTCGCCAAACGCTCGGCATTTTGAAGTGAGAATCACGGGTCTTCGGATAGGACCTTAAAATGGAAGTCACGGAAGGTGTTGCACGTTAACGAATCCTCACTGCTACGGTCCTAAGCGCTACGTATAGGTCTAAATTTGTGGTACTTCACCTAGAGCTGTTGACATCTCAATATGAGTGAAAATTTCTCGTAAAACAAACTAACAATTAATCAATCTGAATCTGAAACGTTTAATTTGTTGTAAAATTATGCTACTATGATAGTTGTGCATGTAACTTTAACCATAATTATTTATAAAATTAAAACCAACTTTAAGAATGTTATCAGAATAAAGATTTCGGTTCTGTTGAATATATATAGAAATCAATCTGTGTACGGGAAGACAGTAATGTAATTTTATATATAGAAATCAATTTGTGTACGGGAAGACAGTAATGTAATTTTATATATAGAAATCAATTTGTGTACGGGAAGACAGTAATGTAATTTTATATATAGAAATCAATTTGTGTACGGGAAGACAGTAATGTAATTTTATATATAGAAATCAATTTGTGTACGGGAAGACAGTAATGTAATTTTATATATAGAAATCAATTTGTGTACGGGAAGACAGTAATGCAATTTTATATATAGAAATCAATTTGTGTACGGGAAGACAGTAATGTAATTTAGCTTTATTCAGAGTCGCTGAATAGATTTTCTAACATAAATATCAATAACAAAAGTTACATACCTTATATTTGTCCGTCATTGAAATAGTAAATCAAAATTTTACATTAAAAAAATTCACACCAAAATGACAGCTAATATTGCTTTAAAACGTCATGCTGCCTCTCGCTGGCCAAAACCTGCTTGCAGCATACTGACGACCTGAGTTTGAATTTCATTGTTTAAACTAGGCATAGTCTTATTTATTTTTATCTCTGCTGTTGTTATATCACCAGCATATTCTTTTATCAAGATAAAACTTTTATATTTTTATTAGTTTTGAATACTGCTAGGAAAATTCTCCGTAATGTTACTCACATCGCGTGAATAATGAACGCAAGAACGACAAGGAGTGGATTTTAAAAAAACAGCACTTTAGAGGGTAAGTGAAATTTGCAATAAATATCATAAAAATATTATAAAAAAACATTTGGAAAAAATAATTATATATGTTGCGTATATATAAGCCATCAATGTAAATAACAGAGGCATTATAGCTAATTAAACCACAAAGCATATAGTGAAATACGAAACCGACGTCTACAAAATGTACACATTTAGCTTACACTTTATGGCTAGTCAACGTTCATGCCTCGAGTCAATTTGCATCAGCACAACAGAGACAATGTTAAACACTAAATACACATTTATTTTAAGTGAATTACTACCCACCTCAAAACGTAGAGGATCAAGGTAGCGAATAATTTACCCTGTGAATTTATGTGAGAACGGTCAACATGAACTTGCCCCAGGTGTGTCGTTTATATTTCAATGATATAAATCTTTGCACCTACCATGTGAGGACATTGGTTCGTTTGATAAACGTTGTTTGGTACACACCACAACTTATTCAGTTTTGTGCCTTTGGGTTATCTGTAAAATATGTAAAACTTCACATGTGTTATAAAGGAGAGTTTGAAGGATTTATGTCATATATATTTGTATATCAAATTTGGAGTGCAACTAAACTTTCATAACCGAGGGTGGGGGACGCAGTAAAAGGCTGGGGGTCTGGGGCTGTTTCAAGCCTCCCAGTGGGTTTAAGGCGAAGCCCCATGAAGCTGAAATTTGACAAAATAAGAAGTACTTTGTATTTTTGGTCATTTTTCAATAAATAAATAAAAAGAAATGGATCATGTTGGGGGGGGGGGGGACTGATCTCGTTAGCACATTCTAGTAATATACTTAGGAATTTACAAAGGCGTTATTTATAACAATTAACAATGGCTGGCATGATTTGAGAAGAACCAGTCAAACATTTGTTTTACGCTTACTATATATATATATATATATATATATATATATATATATATATATATATGCAGTGAAGCATTAACTTTACCAATTTTAAACACACTTGCACCATTTTTATACAGTTTTACAAAGCATAATTTAATTGCAAACTTTTTAAAAACACTCTTGTATTGTTTTATTTGGCATGATATCCTGTGGGGATCCTGGTTATAATAGATCTTAGTATCCCTTGCTTGTCGTAAGAGGCGACTAAATGGGGCGGTCCTTCGGATGAGACAGCAAAAACCGAGGCTCCGTGTCACTGCAGACATGGCATAATAAAGATCCCTCCCTGCTCAAAGGCCATAAGCGCCGAGCATAGGCCTAAATTTTGCAGCCCTTCCCCGGCAAATGGTGGTGTCTCCATATGAAAGATTCTTGAGTGGGTCATTTAACAATATATAACAACAATTTAGCATAATACACATTATCTTTATTGCCATTTCCTGCTTATTTATTCTCTCTTTTCTTTGTTTTACAAACAGTGCTAATTTAGATGAGCAATAGTTGTATTGCCTGCCATATAAATGCAACACCGATAAAGGGACCCATTCAACATTGAAACGGCTGCACTATTTGCACTACAAATGAAAGCTTTTCAAAAATAAGAGACATTCTTACATTATTCACTTAAAGTCGATGTACAGCCATGTATATTGGAATTCAAAAGTATTTTCAGACATGCTTGGTGTGGGGCCATGTACTGTGACGGAAAAATATCAATCACTGAAAACGAATATTTATTTCCCATATGATGACAAATGGCACACTGTATTGTGTACTGGTCATTTGTTTGGGCGGTCCGAAGCAGACCACAAATAAACCTTGGTTATGGCACGTGTAATTTTGCTTGCCATTTTATCAGTTTTTGGATATTTATGCAATGTTAGTGGTAAGTTGGCTAATAATATCAAGGATTTTTTTTTATTCATCGACAGCGCTACAAACTTATATCCAGACGGTGTACATTCTAGAAAAAAGGTTAAATACCCCCACCAGTCATGATATTTGTTCACACGTGTCTCCATCCCTTAAGGAGGAATATCATATCAGAGAAATTTCAAAAGGATGAAAGTGGAGGATATGTACAATGTTAGTTTGAAATTGAAACTTTAAAAGTTACTTTGTTTAATTAAGAAACGTAGTTTTAGTGCAAAGTAATTTGAAAAAATAAAAATAAAACCTCTGCTGGACTTGAACCCGCCATCTACAGATCAACAGTCGACAAGCTAATCGGCTGACCTGCTCAGTTAGACAATCAAATTTAAAAGAAATATAATTATTTCTAATCATATTTTCATTCATGTCGGCCATTATGACGATGTAGTATACCTCCTTAAAAGGAATGTGCAGAAAGTTTAGAGTTGACTAGATTTCCTCATCAACTTTTAAAAAAACCCTCACAACTCTTTACTGACAACCATTTATCGGATCTTTAGAGAGATTGCGGTCTGTGGTACGAAATCTCTATACTGATCTGGTGTATGGAAGCTCGTTTCAGTTGTGTAGCAGACTAAACTGATTGTGTAAGCCTGCCTGGAAAATTGAAATGTGAAGATATATGTTTAACACGCTTTCTTAACTTTTTGTTGTTCAACAATTTGAAAGCAGAGCAGAAATGAAGATTTACCAGTAGAAAACGTCATTCAGAAGTTTGCACAGTGATAGTGCAGAAAAAATTCCGACCAGTTCTGCCATATTTATATTAATACGGCACATCAATATCAGAAAGATTATTTCAAACTGCTCTGAACTGTACCGATCGTGTTTAGACCACTGGTTAGTGTGTTCGTATCCCGGGGGGGGGGGTGTTCTCGATTTGTATTAAACCTAATATATTTTTGTAATACAAGAACTGGAACTCGTTTACTCCTTTAAAAAATAAAATAAATAAATAAAAATATATATATAAAAAAAGAAATAAAAAAAATCGCGAACACCATTGGTTGTGTGAATTGTCATTTATTGGGTTGGCAATGTAAAAAGGGAGGTCACCATAAAATATCTCATACACTGGTACTAATTTAAGTTGCGTAATGATCTCCGCTAATATAAATAAAATGATGTAAAAAATCAGATAAAAGGGAACAAACTGAGGAAAAAAAACAACAAGTACATAGTACAATTAAAAAAGTCGTTCATTTGATATAAGTATTGCCCGTCCCTTCCCCATGTACCCGGTATTAGAATTGATGTCTTGTGGATGTTTGGCGTTGGCACGGTAAAAGTATCCTTAGCTTTACAGCCGTGAACGCATATAGAGGCACTAGTACTTCATCTACAGCTGGGGTATAAAAATAATTACGGAGTCTAAACTTATACCTGTCATCCAATCTTCGAACCGGCACATTTTATTTTGTCTCATTCCTGCATGCGATCATTGAAAGCTTTCAAAGAAAAGTTTCAGTGACATAAGGTTTATATTTTAATCACATAAGGTTTATCTTTTAATCACATAAGGTTTATCTTTTAATCACATAAGGTTTATCTTTTAATCACATAGGGTTTATCTATGTTTTTATGTTTGATGTCTTTTTAACAAATTATAATCATAAGCATTTCCTCTTGAACGCACTGTAGTTGTAAACAATGAGCGTATGAATACGTACCAACTTGATAAATATAGCAGGTCTATTTTAACAACAAGGAATTCCGACAGAAATGAAATTAGAATGTAAATAATTCGCTTCATGAAGTATGCCGCTGTGAAGAGTCTCAGTTCATATCCTTATGGATTTTCGAAAATTGAAATTAATTCCTTAAATAAGGTTTAGATATTGTATAGCATGAAAAGGCACAGCATAACCCAGAATCTTAAAAACAAAAATTTAATTATCAAACATATATTGAAAAAGTTTGGTTCTGAAAATTTTATCTAGATGGTTAGGTCTTAGCATTTTGTAATCTTCAGTGTTTGCAATAAATCTCTTCTCGCCGATACATGAAGAAAGACGTTACAGTAATATTAACAGAGGATGCTTACTCCTCCTAGTCTCCTGATCTTACTCCTCCTAGTCTCCTGATCCTACTCCTCCTAGTCTCCTGATCCTACTCCTCCTAGTCTCCTGATCCTACTTTTCATGTTTACAGGGGCAATTGCTTGACTGCTCGTAATCTATATTCTTTATAGGATTTCTGAGATTGATCATTTTTTATTATTTTCACCTTTTTTCATATATGAAAATAGTTTGCCAGTTTATTGCTTATTTTGATACGATAAACAGAGGCCAACCTAATACTATTAAGTAAATATGAGTCGATTTTTCCATATATTTCGAGATCTTGTTTCGTAAGAACGAGAACTATTTTTCTCGTAATTACGAGAAAATCAATTCGTTATTAGGAGCTTTTTTTGTCATAATGTATAGAGATAATTATCTCATATTAATGTGAACTTTTTCAATTGATACCAGTGGACTTTACAAAGAGAAGTCTGTTTAATTGATCTAAAAGTGCTTATGTTAAATTTATTTTCAAAAAGTGGTCAAGTTAGATTTCTATCACTGAATCGGAGAAATAACGATCTTTACACGTATCATAATCCGATATAACTGTTTATGCGTTCCATAGTATTTGCGAATTCAAAACAGATGCATGTAATTTTATACATATATGAAATAGGTTTGTCAAAATATGAATGATGTTGTCTACAAAATCTGAAAACTTGACGGAGAACTATACATAACTATCACATATGGTTCTGTGCACATTACAGGGGTTCTCGCTCCATTTTAACTCAAACAGAGCATGACTAGCTTCTGTTGTCAAATAAAAGAGAGACTGGTCCTAGTGGCCCAGTAGTTACTTGTTACAAGTTTAATTGATATTAAATGCTTTATAGATGTAACAGTTGATGATGTTCTATATAGCAACTAAACTTAGTGCAACTGGGTCTTGGTGTCTTAATTTTATACATGTACGTTCTTCATCAGCTCTATCTGAAATCAAACGTCAAGAGGTCTTGGTGTAGCAGCTTTTTACAGTTTTTAATTCTGCTTTTCAATACTGAGCAGTTGTTGAAATATTTTTCCATTGAATTTATAAGGCACGTTAACCTCCACCTTCCATGATTCCGGATAATAACAAATATTCTGATTCTGGTTAGTTGGTGCGTTCTACAATAAGTTGTGGGTAATAAAATGCTCAGGACAGTTTGAATGGTGCTTCAATGATTTTAAGGTAATTACAAATGTTTCGGATATTTTGACTGGTACTTCAATACTATGGGGGTAAGGATAAATAATTTGGACAGTTTGTGTGGTGCTTAGATGATTTGGGACAATAACAAACTTTGTATATTGCTTTCATGATTCTGATTAATCCTAATAACAAATGCCCTGGAGAGTTTTGATGGTGTCAGTGATATGGGCTGATAGGAGTTTAACAAAATATTGCGGACAGCATTAATCTACGGTTAACACATTCTTTTAATTAATCAAAAATGCAATTATAATCTCAAACACATAACAATAAAGTATTCATTTATCAAAAAGTCACTTACAATATGTCGTGTATTTCTTGCAATCCCCACTATTTGATTAATGATGGACACGAAGTGGTCATTTATTTTACTACACTTCACAGGCACATTATCACGCGTCCTCTTCCTAAGAGCCATTTAATAGCTGTGAACATTAGGAAGTTTAGAATAGAGTCATTACAAACAGAAAAAGACATGCTTTCAGGTTATTTAATACTTTTTTTAACGTCCAGAAAATTCACTGGTAATGATTAATTAATTCAATTAATCTTAATCATATGCTAATAAAAGTTTATGAAGTTTTGTCTACATTGGTTCTGTAATAATGTCAACTTAAAGGAGCCAGAATTTGTTCTTCGACGAACATAATTGTAAATAGGGTGAGAGGAAAGGATTTTCCTTTTGGCCAGCGAGACAGCCTTTCTGGTTTGTTATCAATCTCAATGAGTAGCGAATTATTGTCAAGAAATATCTACATGCAGCATTTAATAATAACATTATTGTTACACCAAAGTGAAATAATGGTAGTTGCATTTGCTGTAGAGCATCAATTTTATTTCGATCTGCACTTTAGTACTCATGATGTATAATGTCATCACTGCTTTGGAACTTAAAGAATCACGATGCACTAAGAAGTCTCTTTTGAGAGTGATTTTTAAAGCACCTTCGCTACCCTGACTTCACAAATTATACACGAATTTTAGATTATTTATCAGAATTTACTAGTCGCAGTAGATCAGTGGTAGAGCGTTCGCTGTGTAACTCGGGAGGTCGTGATATCAAGTCCTATTAGTGCCACGGCCGCGTTAAACCTAAGACGGAAATATAAGCAGTGATTGATCTTTCGCCAGATGCTCTGCATTTAGAAGTGAGAATCACGGGTCTTTTGGATACGACCTTAAAATCGGAGGTCCCGAGTCGCGGCAGGCGTTGGGACGTTAAAGAATTCTCATTGATACGACCCTGAGCGTTAAGCATACATATGTTGGTCTAAATTTGTGGTACATCACCAATAGCCGGTGACGTCTCAGTCTGAGTGAAAAGTTCTCAATGAGACGTAAACATATAACCAAACAACAATGGAATATTTTTTTGTGAAAAGAAAGTGCTATACTCATCGCCGTGCAGTTCTAAATAAAATGGTAATATTAATGAAAATGCAATTCTTCTTCTTCTTCTTCTTCCCAATAATGGCCACCATCAACATGTTGATTATTTTGATTATTGGCAAGGACTTAAATTGTGTAGAAGGTTTTTGTAAAAGAAAACTCTCGAAATATGTATTATTTTCTGTTGCATAGCCCTCTCGAGCTGTTTCTAATTTTCTTTTACACCACAGAAAAACAAAATAAATTTCGGATACATGTACATTCTTGTCATCATATTGACATCTTAGGAAATGTATGTGCTTACATATATTTTTTTTCAGCTATGAAATATGTGGGTCATAGTATATTGCTCTTTCTTGCTCAAGGTTGTAATATTTATGCATGGGGAACTTGAATTGAAGGGTGCAATATTTTCAGTGGATATCAATTTAATCCCATTTGCTGAAAATTTTATTTTCAGGTATTGAATTTTGAAAAGAGAATGTCTTTCAAAATGCATATATTAAAAGTATGATGGAAATAACTATCAATATGCAAAACTGGAGATTATCTGATGAAATTGAATCTACTTTACATCTTATTAAATTTGCCGGTGTATATTATATGCACAACATGAGAGGATTCACACGGACATACTTATTAACGCGCTTCATGAAAAATATGCGTTAATCATTGCAATTCATACAATTATATGAAATTCATTTTTTATATTAAAAGCTATTTTCATCATACTACTTAGTGAATGTACTGTATTTATCAAGATTTATACGTGCACTGGTTACAATTGCAGCGTATTCATGAAGAAATGACTGTCATAATAATTTGTAAAGATATCAAACGAGAAGACATTGGAAATGGAAATACTTGGTTATAAACCACAAAAAGATCCAACCGATATCTGCTCTTACAGAATGGCTGTTCCCCCTGATTATGACCCTGAACTAACTTTGAAACAAAACCAGGAAAAGTGAACATACAGTACTTTAATTTGTGCCACGCAATAGGTGCCTGGGTCAAAGACATTGGTATACACAATGAAGGAAATTCGAACCATGAATAATTATTCCTCTTTGATCTATATTGTCTTTTGTCATTTTCTGTGTGTGTGTCATGAAACTTAACATGTATCAATACATAAAGTACTAATTTAGCCACGTTTTAAAATTTAACCCACTAGGCCTATGTACAGACAACAGCACTGCTTACCAGCTGATCCCCCCCCCCCCCCTACTCACTATTCTTATATAATGATTTAAATCCTCTTATAACAGTTAGTGTTTTTAAAATATTTTTTTCTGTCGAGAGTTATTCTAATCTCGGAATTTGCATATTTATGAAACGGATTCGGGCAAGGTCCCTTCCACTTTTTCTCTGTAATTTTTTTTTCTTAATTTAGCATAGAAATTTTACTTTACTTGATTGATATCTTCTTTCACCTTTTGCGTTGTGTAATGAAATATTCATAAAGTGAAAATGGCAGTTTTAGTTGAAGAATGGAAACTAGCCACTCCCCCTACCCCCATTCCCCGTCAAAAATGAAGCTATGCACCTAAGAGTTGAGGTATCAGCTACTACTGTTCATTTAAATGTTTTATGTTTGTATTCTGCAACACATAGAAAATTAGAAAATATCTGTACGTGTCAGAAACATTGTGCATAAAATGGCAATGAGTTCTTGGAAACAGGTTAAGAAATGGGGTTAAAAGACTATTCAATATGACAATGAAAAGACATGCTTGTTAAAACTGGACAGAAGATAAAATCGTATACCAGGAATTTGAAATTTAAAGAGAAAACTTAATCCCCCTCCCCCCCCCCCCCCAAAAAAAAACATTAGTATAAGAGACCAAATTAATTGCCATTGTTTGGAGCACAAAAAATTGAAAAGTGACAACATAGATCGGATAGAAATATTTATTCATGGTTCGAATTTCCTCCATTGTTCACATAGAATACTGCTACATTACAGTGCATTAACCTTCACCAACACCTGTATGTCAATGAATGAATATATTCTGCAGCCGTTGTATACAAAATGTCACATCTCAACAAGTCCAATAAATATGAAAGATTCCATCCTTAAGAATGGATGGCTTACAACTCGTTTGACAGTTTTCAGTCAAATATATCAGAACAGATTCAAAGAACGAACGGGTGACATCACAACAATGATTTAAGCAAAGAAAATCATAGATATTTTCCTGCTGCTTCCTTCCACTTTTAAAGAAAGAAAACTGTAAAAGTTACGTAGCATTTACTTTATTTTAAATTCACTTAACCGGTAAATATAAGTTTATCTCTACCAGCTAAGAAATGTACAAAGAAAAATAATTAGAAATCAATTTTAAAACATTATAGGGGCATGAAATAGACCTGATATTACAGCAATATTGATTCTAAACAATATGTGTTGAGTAAGTAAGAGCAAATTGCTGTCCCTTAAAGAGTGGACCATAGGCATATGTTTTGTTTTGAATAGAAACTCGTCATCTAATTTGAAATAAAATTGTGTCTTAAAACATATTATTTTTATATGTTGAAACATATATATATATATATATATATATATATATATATATATACATACATACATACATACATACATACATGTGTGTGTGTGTGTGTGTGTGAGCGCGTTATATCTAGATTTGGCCTAATCGATAAGATATTTCTAACTTTGACCTTTAACCTTAGAGTTAAGTGATCCTTGTATTTCATTTGGATCTTAACGTTCCACGCATACCCGAGGGTGTCTCATTAAATAATTTTTAATCAATAAACCGATTTTATGTATATATCATTTAATCATTTCCTTTCTTTCTTTTAGGGCAAAATATATACCAGATGATGAGTTGCCCACTGCGCATGCTCTGTCCCTGTGCGTATCAATGTTCATCGGATACGTACGCTGCGGGATACTGCTTCCCTTTCCGGGCGGTGAAATGCTGTCCTGCTCAAATTGTCTATTTATGCTCGATGTTTGGAAGTCAAAGAACGGTGGATATTTAAATTAAGGTATTTCAAAGTCAAACAAAATAGAAATACAAGAGAGAAGTAAGTAAACATACTGACATAAAATTTAATCGACAAGACGTCCATGGAAAATCATGCAATCCCCTTTCATAAGGTTTATATCATGTATAGTATAATTAAACATTTTGTGGTGCTAGAATACCACTGAACATTGATTTGGATAAACATTTCAATAATATGGAATGTGCACAGTAAACTTACTTCCTGTGGGAGCCCCTTGTCACGTGTTGCGATAGACAAGCTACCCATTAGAGCAATTAATGTAAACGCTAGTATTAAACGGTCTGTCAGAAACTCATGACAAAACACGTGATCCGGATCAAATATGGTAAGAACATGACGGGAGTCGATCAGACGGTGTCAGCATCTGTTTGCAGAAAAATATTTTGTCTTCCTTTAAAATAGATGTAAACATGACGGGAGTTGATCAGACGGTGTCAGCATCTGTTTGCAGAAAAATATTGCATATATTCTTGGTGTTTATCTACCATCAGACAATGACGTTGAAGCATTTGAACATGAACTTAACGTAGTTGACAGCCTGTACGATTATTACTCTGAGTATGGTAAAGTCATTATTGCAAGTGATATGAATGGCAGTATTATTGACCTCTGCAACACAAACGTACGAAAATCAAAACTACTGTTAAATTTGTATCCAAGTACAATTTATCCATCCCGAATACAGACTTTGTGGCAGAGGGTGAAAAGTTTACCTTTGTACAAAAATTAACAACGTTAGATTATATTCTTTTTGATAAGTACGTTCTGGAAAATCTACAAAATTATAGAATTATTCCTGAAGGCACGTTCTCTACAACGTCAGACCATTTGCCTGTCATTGCAACTATAAACTTCAATATGCCGATGCATAAACTTAAGTTCACCCAATCACGATTACCCGCATGGCACAAAGCTACTCCCGAGGCTATTGCAAAATACCAAAACAACGTAGATATCGCTTTAGAAAATTTGTTACAAACTAACAAAAATAATGAAGCTAGTCTAGTCGAATATATCCGTACTATTACGGATATCCTCCATAGATGTACTAAGGAATCCATTCCATTTACATCCTTCAATCCCTTCACCCGTCCAGAGTGGACAAAAACCGTTAAAGATCTTCACACAATCGAGCGTTCTAAACGTCGTGTGTGGATATCTGAAGGGCGACCTCGTGGTATGAACTTCTCATCATACCGATATTATAAACGGGCAAAACGACAATTTCGTAATGCTCTTAACGAAGAACATGAAAAATACATGCATCAAGTTTATCATGACCTAGTTCATGCAGCTGAATGTGACATACGGTTATTTTGGAAATTAGTTAAACGTAGAAAAACAAGGGCTTCAAGAATTTACCCCGATATAGAAGATGAAAATGGTCAGAAATACAATGATCCCAATAGTGTAGCGGAAGCTTTTGCTTATTATTTCCCAAAAATTTATACTCCTCTTGAGGATAAACATTTTGATTTGAATTTTAAAAATGAAGTTGATCACAATATTAGCAATATTAAAAAAGAATGTAAACTTGACGCTGGTAATCTACCCGGTGGTGAAATAAAACTGGAAGAACTAGCATCGGTTATAAATAGTTTAAAGTTGCGGAAAGCACCAGGGTATGATTCCTTAACAAATGAGCATGTTATTTACGGAGGTAAAAATCTTATTCTTTGCCTCCTAAAAATGTACAACGCAGTCATATTTTGTGGTATTATTCCTTCTGAATGGAAGCGAGGTCTAATAGTTCCATTATACAAAGGTGATAACAAAGTAAAATCCCACTGCAACAGTTACAGACCGGTATCCCTTTTATCCTGCCTCTTCAAAATCTTTGAGAAATTAATTCTTCCTCGTATATCAGAATCAGTTATAGCATGGAAACATTTTCCTAATGATCAACAGCAAGGTTTTCAAAAATATCTCGGCTGTCTAACTGCATCATTTAATATACAAGAGACAATTTTTCATAACATAGAACAAGGCAATAATGTGTATGTCAGTTTTTTGGATAGCAGTAAAGCGTTTGACACGGTTTGGAGGAACGGCCTCATGTTAAAGCTATACAAACTTGGAATAACAGGCAAAACCTGGTCACTGATTAATGATTGTCATCAAGGAACATCAAGTTTTATTATTGTTAATCATACTCAATCTAGATGGTTTTCTGTTAACCAAGGTGTAAGACAGGGTGGTGTTTTGTCTTCATTTTTATACCTTGTTTTCATTAATGACCTTATTAATGAATTAGAGCGATATAGTCCTAATACAGGTATCCTAAATGTTATGAGCAGCTGTCCCTCATTAGCAGATGACATATCTTGTATTGGATTGTCTCCAGTTGCCCTCCAAAATATGCTAGATATTGCTAACTCATATTCAAATAAATGGCGATTCTCATTTAATGCATCAAAATCGTGCATTTTGAAATTCCAAGGCAAGAAAAACAATGTCGAAAACAATTTTGTATGGCATCTGGGACAATCGCTCATCCCATGCGGAAAATTCTACAACCACTTAGGCATTGTGATTCATCAGAATTTCAAGCTTCCCAAAGATTAGATAGAGCCTGCGAAAAGGGCCGAAAGTCATTTTTTGCTTTATCTGACTTAGGATCTCAATTTCTTAATCCAATGACCGTATCTCACTTATACAAAACAATAGTGATGCCCACAGTACTTTATGGATGTGAACTTTGGAACAATATGTCCTGCTCAGACCACCAAAATCTACGTATTTTCCAACATTTTGTGTGCAAAAAATCCTTAAACTTGCCGAAATTATGTAGATCCGATATATGCGAATCACTTTTTGATGTATTGCCTATCAGCGCAGAAATAGATGCAAGAAAACTACTATTTCTAGGAAGACTATGCCGAATGGATATACACACTCTTCCCAAAAAAATATTTTTAACCAGATTATACTCTTACTTTCAAAATCTTTCAGAGACTCAATACGGTTTTATTCCGGACATTTCAACATTTTGCAATCGTACGATCTTACCAACCATATCAGTGTGTGGCTGGACACGGGATTTTTTCCCGACAAACTATCCTGGAAAAAAATAACCAGAAAAACCGTAAGATTATATCACCAAGACCAGCGACAGCTCAGGATGAACAGTTCCGACTTTCATCTCTTCAGACAAATATTTTCTGATAAAAATCCTGCAACTATTTGGAGCCTACCCAACGTTCAACTTTGCAAATTTATATGCAAAATATACTCAGGCATGCATGTTAATGGCGTTATCTATTTGTGTCGTTTATGTGGCAACTCTTTTACGGATGTTTTTTGTCATTCTTCATGCTCATGTTCATGTACCGCTAGTATTAGAGAAGTTTGGTGGAACGCTATAGCTGACTGTTTCTGCGTAGAATTATGCGCAGAACTCTGTGGACTTTCGGAATTCGAGTGGTACGTTGTACTTCTTGGCGGGCAGATATCTACCCACTTGAACCAGGAGGACGATGTATCATTCCGTCATTTAAACTTCAGATTAGTGCGTAGTGCTTCAGCACAATACTACAGATGTTCTACGCAGTAAAGCATTTCAATAACCCATGTACTTTTCATTCAAAGGGACAGCTGCTACAGCTCTGTATGCAATCAATTTTGTTGCACAAATCGGAATGTTACTTTTTCTACTTCCAGTAAGCATTGTACAGAGATTTTTCGCCTCATTTTCACTATGTGTATCATTAGATTATAGCATTACATATTGTTGTATGTTGTAGTCATACTTATTTAATTTAATTGTACTTAACTTATAATCTCCTAAGGGAGGAAATAAAGATTGAATGAATGAATACAGTAAACTTACTTCCTGTGGGAGCCCCTTGTCACGTGTTGCGATAGACAAGCTACCCATTAGAGCAATTAATGTAAACGCTAGTATTAAACGGTCTGTCAGAAACTCATGACAAAACACGTGATCCGAATCAAATATGGTAAGAACATGACGGGAGTCGATCAGACGGTGTCAGCATCTGTTTGCAGAAAAATATTTTGTCTTCCTTTAAAATAGATGTAAACAAGAGGCCCACAGGCTTTATCGGTCATCTCGATATTAGTTTAAAGTATCACTAGTCCCAAGGGCTATAAAATCTACAAAAAATCTGTTCTGAATATCTACAGTATATTCTAATATTCAACAAAATTCACAAATTTGGTACATCCTTTACTGCTTTTCCTAAGTATACATTTAGTTCTTATAACTTTAGAAAGTCTTTCAAATGATAAGATAATAATCACTATGATAATTTTGGTCCCATCATGGAACCAAGCCCCTCCCCCCTAGGATAAAAAAGGATCATAAGATATAAGATTTTCATGAGGGACTACCTACTCCTTCTCAGTATATATTTAGTTCCAATTTTGTATCAATAGCACTAAAGAATATGTTATTTGAATATCTTATACATATATATTATATATTCAAATTTGTCCCCGACCTGGAGTCGGAACCTCTATACCAGGGATCATGAAATCTACAATTCTGGCAGAGGCCTTCCTGCCCTATATCAATAAACAATTAGTTCTTCTTCACATGAACAGTTGTAGAGAAGATTTTTGAAAAATGAACAATATTTGACAGTGTTTACCCTTCTCCTACGGCCCCGGGGGTGCAGGAGTCCTGAAATGTCCTCTTTTTTTTCCTAATGATGTTTCATACAAAATTTGAAAAGAATAAGAATTATAGTTGTTCACACATTATATATATCACTGACGATTTTGGCCCCACCGTAATACCAAAACTCCTAACCCTGGGATCATCAAATTTTATTTTGGGTAAAAGGGCTATCTGCTCCTTCTAAATATCCATTTAGTTTCAATTTAGTATCAATAGCACTAAAGAAAATGCTGTTTCAGTGTTTTACACATAAACACTATGTACCGAGTTTGGCTCCACCATGGGATCAAAACCTCTATCCCGGGGATCATGAAATTTACAATTGTGGTAGAGACCTTCCTGTTCTACATCACCATGTATTCAATTTTTCTTACACGTGCAGTTCTAGAGGGGGAAAAAGATTTTTGATAAATGGTCAGTTTCTGGTAGTTTTGTCCCGCCCCTAATGCTCCAGGGATGCAGGAGTCTTGACATTTACAATATATGTCTCACTTGTCCCAAAGATGTTTCATACCAAATTTGGAATGAATTGGAATGGTAATTACCAAGAAGTTAAAAATTGTTCAATTGTTCACACATTTAATAATGATCATTTTTGCCCCACCCTGATACTAAAACTCCTATTCCTGGCATCATAAAGTTTACAATTTTGGTAAAAAGACTACCTGCTCTTTCTAAATATCCATTTAGTTTCAAATTAGTTTCAATACCACTAAAGAAAATTTTAATTATTTAAGTAAATTACACATAAACACTATTTACCAAGTTTGGCCCTGCCCTGAGGTAAAAACCCCTATCTCGGGGGTCATGAAATTTACAATATTGGTTGAGGCCTTCCTGCTTTACATCACTGTGCATTTAGCATTTCTTACATATGTGCGATTGTAGAGGAGAGTTTTGAAAAATGGTCAATTTTTGGCAGTTTTTACCCCGCCCTTAAGGTCCCTGGGGTCCAAGAGCCCTGAAATTGACAATTCAAGTTGCCCTTGTTCCCAAGATGCTTCATATCAAATATGAAAACAATTACAATGGTAGTTATCAAGAAGTTAAAAATGTTCGACTGGTAACGGACGACTCACGACGGACGACAACCAATTGCAATGTGTCACCTGAAATTACGCAGGTGACCTTAAAAAAAACTCAAGGCTGAAGAGATGGTAATCATTGAAATTTCCTACTTCAGTAACGAATATACAACCCGTTAGCATTTGTTGGAGCTCAAACTCAACGATGCATAAAGTTCATTACACGGTTTATTTGTACCATAGGAATGTTCTGTCATTCTTACAGAAGTGTCTGAAACAAAACGGGTTGAGTCGATGGTGGATTTTGTCGCATTCGAATATACCCTGTTCTATTGGCGAGAGAGAGAGAGAGAGAGAGAGAGAGAGAGAGAGAGAGCGAGCGGAGACGCCCCAGCACAATATCTCGGATTATTGTTGAATTATATAGTTCTATACCGGCTGCGCAAGTGCTGTATCCTGACAGGGCATCGTTACCTTCGACCGGTCATTCGAGTGGCAGTTGCGACTTCAAAGCGTTTCAGGGGACGAAACATTGCACTTTTGAGTTCATTTAGACTCTTGCCACATTTTATTTAATTTTTTTGGGGGGGGGGGGTGTTTCTGCCAACATAAACTGCACCGCCCAGGTGCGTGCAGCGTTAGGTAGCCTTGGCATCCTTTACACAACTTGATACCAGATTATTCATACCAGATACATGAAGGATAACAAACAGATTTAAGACGAGGAAGTTCTTTTGCGTGTATTCGTTCACCTTCTTATAAGGTTAGTACCAGTATTGCTGTCTCGCGGACACGCAAACGCGTTGTGTGAGTTCAATCAACCGTGAATTGTTGTTAATGTGTATGATATGCAATTCAAAATTATTAATATTAGGAATTTATTAATTGTCCCTGCTTGACATCACCTGCTTGTGAATACACATGCTCTTCACTTAACCTGTATCAAAGAAATAATTCTACATGATGAACTTCCTGTCTTTCAGAGCTCCAGTGTACAAAATGTAGAACCCGGTTTGGCTGCTTCAGACTTTTGCCACCTGAGCAAATATATATAATCCAGAAGCTTGCAGCATTTGGAGTAATAGACATTTTCTAATGGGGAAATCTTTGCGAAAAATTGTTAGATTTCATATCAAAATACATGTATAATAAACTACATTTAAAGTCTTTTATAGAGTTATTATAATTTGTAGTGCATTGCATGTAAATTATTTGTAGACATGTGAAAATATATTGCTCGTTTAGTTTTGATGTTGCTCATTCTGAACGTTTCAAGTTCTAATCGCGTGTGGTATGACATTTATAGTATGATATTTACAACTGCAGTGACAGCCAGTGATCATCACTTGCTGTGTCAATTTCAATCAAGCGCGGTCGACCACTAGAATGTAAATACATGTAGCATTAACACGAAATCGTTATGAACCAATGATATTACATGTACTAGCTGAACCATGTGTCAATCAGAAGAAAGTCATTTATTCAGATATCGATGATCTGCTTTTCGCAAACAACAATAAAACTGAAGGATGTTCCCTACACTAAATCAAACCAATGAACGAATGATTCGCACAATGATCAATGACTGGAAATATTGTTGAATGGAAGGTTTGTTTTTCGCAAATAAGGTTGAGTGACCTTGACCTTTACAAAAAAATCTTGAATGACCTTGTCCAGAAAATCAATAACTGTTGAAATATTGTTGAAATGTAGGATTTTTCATCTATGTTATATGTTCTGAATGACCTTGACCTTCAAATATACATGCATCTTGAGTGACCTTTCTCCGAAAGTCATTTGCTTATGATCCACTATTTAAATAAGGAATGTTTTCCTGCTATAATGTATATGTGTTGATTGACCATGAGATTTCCAAAATTATCTTGGTCCAAAAGTCCCTGCCCCAAGTGATGCCGATGAAAGATTTAGGAGATATGAGCTCAGACGGACACGACAGCGAATATGCTCCAAAATTAAACTTTTCGGGAAGCATAAAAAAGGAAGTGGTAAATCATTGTTCTACCAGACTATTAAAGCTTTCCGCCAACATTTTCATAGTTTATATTCTCTTACACGTGGTCGTATGTTAGAAGCAGTTTGACTGTACTCTACCACTGTTTGCTCTTATCTAAATTCAGTGTTCTGAAGTCACGTAGTTACGATTAAATTTGAAAAGGGTAAAAATGAGATTATCCATCGGAAGCCTTGGCTAGCGAAGATGGACTCTATTGAAACAATTAGAAAGTTGTCTTGCTCGAGCACAAGTAGCACGCAGTCGAACCTAATGAACAGTAAAATTATAATCATTTTAATATTCAGTAAGAGCAAATTCTGCATACACTAGCCACTGCTTGAATTTCACACGGACGTCTAATTTTATTGTCATGGCGATATGGTCTGGTGAGTTTAATGTTAAAATCGTTTTCCTTTTTGTTACAGGGAGGAACATGGAGGGGATATCATATAGCATTTTAGATAACAAATTTCTATGTAAATATTTGAAATATATTGTGAAATCGTCAAACAAACAACAAAACAAATGCGATTGTCAATAGATAGCAAAGAGAGATATTCTCAGTTTAGTTTTTAAAGGAATATATATTTTATTCTCACCGATCGACAATGTGTATCAAGTGTTTGGTAACTTGACTTTAAAGTTTGAATTAAAAATGGTTAATAAATGTGTGTGTGTGTGTGTGTGTGTGTGTGTGTTTTAATTGATTGATTGTTTGTTTGTTTTACGTCCCGTCGAGAATTTTTCACTCATATTGAGACGTCACCAGCTGTAGGTGAAGTACCACAAATTTAGACCTATGCTTAGCGCTCAGGGCCGTAGCAGTGAGGGTTCTTTAACGTGCCAACGCCTACCGTGACACGGGACCTCCGTTTTGAAGGTCATATCCGAAAGACCCGTGATTCTCACTTCTAAATGCCGAGCGTTTGGCGAAGGAGCAATCACTACCTATTTTTCGTCTTAGGTTTGACGCGGTCATGGCACGAGCGGGGCTCGAACTCACGACCTCCCGGTTACGAAGCGAACGCTCTAATCACTGAGCTACCGCGACGGGTGTGTGTGTGTGTGTGTGTGTGTGTGTGTGTGTGTGTGTGTGTGTGTGTGAACATTCGGGTCATAAAGTCCCTTTAAAGTTATCTAATGAGAACGTCATCGATTGTATTTTCACCATAATATTGTAGGTTGCTTGATTGTATGTCTCGCACGAGAATCGTTTACTCATATGGAGACGTCACCATTGCCGGTGAAGGGCTGCAAAATTTAGGTCTATGATTGGCGCTTTCAGCCACCAAGAAGGGAGTGCTAATTATCGTGCCACACCTGCTGTGATTCGGGACCAAGAATTTTGCGGTCTAATCCGAAGGACCGCCTCATTTAGCAGCCTCTTACGACAAGAAACGGGTAAAGAGGACCTATTCTAGCCCGGATCCCCACGGGACTTTACCATAATGTACCGGTTTTCCTTTGCCTAAGTGATATTAACAAATTGTCCCTCTATTAAGTCTTAAATGATTGTATAACATAATATTATGTAGTAAGAGGAGAAAATGTTAGTTTACCGTGTTTCAGTACATTACTGAACTAGCAAAGGATACTGGATTCAAGATCATCACACCGGTCGCGTTAGCTCAGTGATAGAGCGTTCGCTTTGTAAGCGGGAGGTCCCGAGTTCGAGCCCAGCATGTGCTCAATCATAAGACATAAATATACGTAGTGATTGCTTGTTTGCCAAACGCTTGGGTTTTGAAGTGAGAATCACGGATCTTTCAACTGTGACCTTAGAAACGGAAGTCCCGTTTCGCGAAAGGCGTTGGCACATTAAAATATCCTCGCTGCTACGGCCCTGAGCGCTAAGCATAGGTCTAGATTAGTAACACGTCACCTATAGCTCTCAACAGGAGTAAAACAACCAACCGAAACTTCACAAAAACAGATACATTTCAGGATCCAGTAAATGTTCTACCAGGACCGCCTGTACGCCCCACAAAATACCAACCGCTTTGAAGGAGAAATTTCAGATGTATCTCGTTACAACATATGTATGAAATGCTGTACATCAAATGTGGACTTTAAAGAACTTGCAGTAAATTTGAAATCACAAAGGTTTCCATAGTCAACAGCAACAAAACGTACCTGTATGACTTTTCTACACTTTACACCACCATTCGTCACGTTAGGTGAGACAAGGATTTTTGAAAATCGTAAACAGATGTATTCAATAAAAATGGAACTCGAAAATATTCATACAGTTTGATCAGTCATACAAAAATTACTTTATTAAACACCAATTTCAGTTTGCGCACAAATACTCTGAAGTGATACGAACAGATGCTGTATTTCCCCAATGACAGTGTCTTCGTAGTCTTTGGTGATCAGGTCTTCTAACAGTCTGTTGGAACTCCTATGGGCACGAATTTTGTTCCATATTATTAACTGATCTGTTTATGTGTCTTATGAGACAGAATTTATTCTAATCATTTTTCATGAGAAGAAATAATCTCTTGTCGTAGCTTTCAACGTGTCATTTAGATACAGCGAGACGTTTTATCTATTAACAATACTCTCTTCAATGCATATATCGATACGATATATCCAAGTGAACTCGACATAAACGACACCATAGAATCTTCCATATCTGCTTCATATTTGGATATTTTATCAAACACAGACTCGAACGGAACTAACAACTCAACTTTATGACAAGTGAGATGACTATAGCTTCATTGCCAACCTCTTGTATGTAGCCACATTTCTTTATCACCTGCATGTGGTGTTTACGTTTCTCAACTGATGTAACTCCGAATGTAACCTTTTAAATAGAGGCATGCCACTGACAAATACGTTCATGTTAAAGGGATTGAATACAACATGCCATTAGGTCGATTACTGTCTGATATGTTTCATACAAATTGTTGGACCGTTCTGTACATCCTGGTTTGAACTACGGATTACTCCATTTACCTGGCCAAGGTATGGGATTCACGGCGGGTGTGACTGGTAAAGAGTGGAGATTACTCCTCCTTGGGACTTGATCCCGCCTCTGGAGAGGTTCATGATTGCCCTATTCTCAGTTTTGTATTCTATATGATATTAATGAGATTGATCGCTGCTCACATCCTCACTTTTTCATGCAGTTATAAAGGTTTCCCAAGCTAAGACGTTCTCCATCCAAAGTTTATCAAACATACCATAACTCCTCAACATACAGCTTATAAAGGTTCCTCTAGGTTAGATGTTTCAACTTCATCCTAGATTAAAGAATTCATAGTGAAATAATTTTCGCTACTTCATTTTCAAGTGAAGAAAATGTGTATTTTCTACAATCAACTCAACTAAAGAAAACCGACAAGTTAGAAGGGGCTTCGCAATGAATATCTTAATATAAAAAAATCTCATAACTGTAACGATAAAACTGATAAAATGTTTTTCCTCTTCCTAATCCGAGTATTACTTATTTATTCTATAAAAATCTTTTTAATTAATCTCAAATTATTGCGTGCCATAGAAAGTGTTATTATCTTATCAATGTCATAAAATTCTAAGTGGGGATCCGGGTTAGAATATATCCTCAGTACCCCTTGCTTGTCGTAAGAAGCGACTAAATGGGGCGGTCCCTCGAATGAGACCCTAAAAAGCAACGCCCCGTGTCACAGCAGGTGTGGCCTCCCTGCTCAAAGGCCCTAAGCGCCAAGCATAGGCCTAATATTGTCCAACCCTTCATCGGCAATGGTGACGTCTCCATACCGGTGAAAGATTCTTGAGAGGGACGTTAAACAATATACGGTCAATCAATAAAATTCTAAGTCCCACAATTCCGTAACGCCAAACCAAATAGAAAGGATGTAAAGGGGGTCTTTCTCTGTCTAATCAAAGTATTATATATAAATTTCTGAAAACCTTCTCAAAAACGTAAATTATCATGTGTCATAAAACGTAATGACGGACCTACGGACGGACAAAGTGATTACTGAAGGGCACCCGCCACATGGTGGAGTCCTGCCAAATACTCCGATTCCTTAACTTCATGTAAATGTAAACTCATTTATCCGTTTTCAAAGACTAATATTGGGTTAACTAAAACTCAATAAGGAATGATGCAAACAAAACATACGTGTACATTGCAGACTCACTCGGTTCAAGTATGTAAATCTGCACTATCCCTCTGCTAAACCCAATATCATTAACCAACCCCAACACGTACATTTGATCATCGCGATCATTAACTACTTCACAGAAAGAAAAAGGCATCCATAAAAATGTACGCTTTTTTGGTTATATCCCTTGTAGTCATGGATTCACCATTGTCATTATATATAGAAGGAGAAAATTACCTTTCTTGGAGCTTAATTGTATAGCCTAATTGTATAGGTTCAGAATTATATGTTGCAGGGGAGGAAGCTATGTGCATTTCCTAATGATAAGGACGTATCAAAACAATCGGTAGCACTTCTAATATTTTAAACGAAAAGGCAAGATAACGAACAATGATCAATCTCATAGCTCCTATAAGGAGTTGGGCAAACATGGACCCCTGGATATACCAGAGGTGGGATCAGATGCGTAGGACGAGGAAGCATTCCCTGTAAACCGGTCAAACCTGATGTGAATCCTCTATCTTGATCAGGTAAACAGAGTAAACCGTAATCAAAATCACTGTGTACATTATTTATATGAAATACATCATATTTCCGTCAAACCTAAGACGTAAATATAGTTAATGATTGCTCCCTCGCCAAACGGTCGGCATTTAGAAGTGAGAATCACGAGTCTTTCAAATATGACCTTAAAAACGGAGGTCTCGTGTTGCGACTGGCGTTGGCAGGATAATGAAACCGTCACTGCTACGGCCGAAAGCGCTAAACAGAGGTCTACATTTGTAGTGCTTCACCCACAACCGGTGACGCTTCGATATGAGTGAAAAATGCTCGACGGGACGTAAAATAAATTAAACAAATAAACATTTCATCAAGTAAACAGTGCTTGTGTACAATCTGTGTTGGGACGCGGAGTTTTTGATGTTACTAAGGAACAGCATCAGAACAGAGATATATCATGGTGAAGCACTGCTACCACGAAACTTGTAAATTGGATAGTGGGGATCCGGATATGCTTATTGGCGCGAATTCCATCCCATTCTCAAAGCTAAAGTTCGATAAGTGCTTACGTTGGAAATTACGATTCAAAGAAAACGGAAAGACAGTACATAAAACAGATGATTGGATGTTCAGTTTACATGTAAATTGTTGTACATATATTACTTGAGAATAATGTGAAGAGGTCTACCAAATGCCCGTGGTACCAAAGGACTTTAATCAGAGAGCGAGCGTTTGCTACACCTACCGCCATATAGAACTTCAAAATGTGGTCTCATCGCCCCAATATGTTGCTTTTCACAAACAGGCCAATGGGTATTAAGGAAAAAAATTAAACCTGGTATTCCTCGGATTATATCTTATTTGTATAACATATGTAAATTATTTTGTCTATTAGCTGGTAATCGTTTGGTGCAAGTTAATAAATGTGAACATCCTTTGTTGTTTTACCGTAGATGTACTTAATAATACTTAATTTTGCTTTTTTTCAGCAGTTTATTTTATTGGATGGCCCTACCGAGAAGAACCCGGATCCATTTGATGCACGTACAGAGGGATAAACTGCAGAGAGCGAGACTAAAGATTCGATACATGTATCAACAGTCTAGATCAATTGTGACATCCATCAGCCAGAGTAGGTATGCATTAACATTTAAACAGGCAGATCAGAGATGTACATCATATATATGTCTATGGCATGGATGTTCCTAATGCAAGAATCAAATTATAAATCTAAAGGTTAATGTCACTTCGCCCCAAAACTATTTTACTCCGTCTTCGAGCACTCCAAGTTTTATTTACAAGCACCACGAAATTTATCATAATCACTTAGAAATTAATTGACGATACATTAGTTAAGGCAAAGTGGATGCATGGTATTTATTTTCTTATTTATTTCTGTTTTCAAGTACTGAAGGTTCGACAGATTTTTCATCAGTGGTATGCTGTGCTATTACACAAATCACGTGACAATGCTATGTGCCATACAGAAGAAGACTATGTGAAGGGAAGATCAAGATGATGAAAAAGAATCACACTTTCATCTGTAAAATATTTCATTTTCATCACATTGAGTATGACATAGAAGTCGATGATGTAACTTCTGCAAACAGGTAAATTTGTATGCTAGTGTTCTTTAAAAATTAGCGAGTTTCGCAAACATTTCTGCGCTGAAATCAACATTTTTTGGTTACTTTTCCACAAATAGTTTGTGTGTGTACACTACATGTATACAAATAGAAACACCAGTAACTATTAATTGGCCTTGAATTTGGAAATAATCATCATGATTTTGTTTTCAAAATGCGAAGAGTCTCCCGATTCCTCTAGACAGAATTTGGGCAGTTGCATTGCTTCTAAAATGAATTATTTTCTTGCTGAAAAGGGACATTTGATTTCTAACACCCAATTATGTCCATCTGTACAAACTTTGTGTGCACTGACCATCAGGAGAGGCAAGAAGAAATGAAACATTTTGGATTTATAAACATGAATATGTACATCAGGAAATGTTTTCTATACACTCATAGCATTTGCCATGAGAAGTTGTTTCAGAAGTAATATTCCTACTTCCAGATATTTTGGAAAAAAGCTGTTTATAATATCTTTTGCATATTTTTGCAAACTAAGAAGATCTTTTGATTAAACCACAATGCATTCCCAGACTGGTCAACAGTTGATCGTATTAATTTAACAGCCTCGTCATGTGTTACGTTGGATATTTTACGGAGGTGTTGAAATTCTGAATTTATTAATGACACATATAAGTCCAATTGAAATGCAGTATTACCACAGGTCCCATGTTCAAAAGATGGAAAGAGTCCTTGTAGGTTTTTAGATGAACATTATCAGAAAACATTATTTATAGTTTATGTATAAATAAAGTATGTGCATCTTACTTTTATATATACACGTACTACACACATGTAAATATTTTCATATTGTACTGTTGTCTACACTGTTATCTTTCTTACAAAAATAGTTATTTATGAATTAGTTTATGCACTACATGTACATCAGTATTTCTGGATATGCTTTCATTGTTCTCAATAGCAAGACAGCTAAAGGAAGATTCCTTACGAACTTGAACGGAAGAAATCATTATCTAATTCTGCTTGCCAGACAACTGCGAAGTTCAAGATGAAAAACTTATTTGATTTTTACACAGGATTAAATTATGCTAGGTTTATTACAATATAATACTATTATACGTCTTGCTTTTCTCTTTCCAAGTAGTGAAGAAAAGAAGTACATGTTGACAGATTTTCGTTGCTATAGTAGGTGTTAATATACTTGTGCAGACTCAGCAATGGTTTGGATCTTTCAGATTTGATATATGTATAGGTTTAAACAATTCATAATGGATAAATGGGGTGGGTGGGGGTTGTAAAGTAGATGCATTTATGTATAGGTTCATTAGGTTACTGTCCCGTCGATATACAATTATTGTTTAGAATTGACTGTACGAAGCTGAAGACTGAACATCATTCATCACTAAACAACAAAGACAGGGCTATTCTGACTACAAATCACGCAATACATGACCATTATTATTTATTTCAGATTTATATTCAGGAAGTATAGCTGACAATGATATCATTGAACAATGTGGTTTTAACAATTATTGAAAGAAAAAAAATATTGTAGACGCATTAATGACTGACGAAGGATTTTTTATTGTAAAAGAATTAGTAAATCAAGGCCTGCAGTTAAATATTTGGAGGTCATGAGTTCGAGCCCCATCCTTGTCATGGCCGCGTAAAACCTAAGACATAATTTAGGTAGTGATTGCTCCTTTGAAAACGCTCGGCATTTAAAAGTGAGAATCACGGGTCTTTCGGATGTATGAAAATTCACATTTGCTCATAGACCGGTAACATTTTGTAGCTATATCGATGGAGATTATAATGTTAATGCAAGAACGTATCCATTAATAAAATAACTATAGCTCCCTCCATCGTTCTATCGGAAATTGCAGTATTTCTGAAAACAAAAGGCATACAGGCCTTAATGATCACCTGAGTATCATAGCCTATACAAAGACCCGTCGTGGGAGTTTAAGCCTCTTTCTGGAGTCTTGTTCACTATTTTATGAACTTTCTAAATATGAATGATTGATTATATATTGTTTAACGTCCCGCTCGATAGTTTTCCACTCATATGGAGACGTCACCATTGCCGGTGAAGAGCTGCAAAAGTTGGGCATACGCTCGGCGCTCAGGGCCTTCATACAGGTACATACAGGAACATATAGGTATATACAGGTACATACAGGAACATACAGGTATATACAGGTACATACAGGAACATACAGGTACATACAGGAACATACAGGTACATACAGGAACATACTTCTAACTGTTCGTTATACAACTTTCAGAAATCATATGTCCGACGTGTTTTATGTTCTAAAGCTGTTCTTTACATTATGATTTTGACTACGGATTGCACCCTTTCTCTGATAAACAGGGCTTACGGCGGATGTGACCAGTCCATAGGGAATGCTTACTCCTTTGACACCAGGGGCCCGTTTCACAAAAAGGCCTACGCCAAGGCGTAAGCTTAGTCGGGCGTAAAAACAGGTCTAAGCCATAAAACCGGACTAAGTTGCGTTTCATAAAACAGACTACATTTGCACCTGACTAAATTTATGGCTTAAATCTACACCTGCTTATGACTAGGTGTAACTCTTAGTCTGCAGGAAAAATTATCGTAACGTAATATCATAGACTGAATCTAATTATGATTTTCAAAGAAAAGAGTACATGTAATTTAATTCCTCTGGTCAAAACATTTTTAGATAATATGTTTGAAGTACAATTCATTGCAGAACTTTGTAGTAAAACCTAAAGTTACATCTGCTATTTCATAATGTATGACAAATATTCATGTAGTGAAAATGTTTCGGGAAGGGGGGGGGGGGGGGGTGGGGGGACTAATGGGCAATTACGGTACATAGAATTTGACGATAATATTGAATGCTTTCAATTTTGAAGAATTTTAATTAATGCATGCCATTCAATTAGTACATGTAAGGAAATCATGGAACCTAAAATGTTATACGCACATTTTCAAGAATTTTACTATCAAAAACATCAATGAAAACCGAGTATAAAATGCATCCACTGATCTACATGTATATAAGTTACAATTGTATGTCCTATATGCAGAAGGAAGTGGGGGAATTAATTAAATTACAAGAACAATTGTTTTAAACATTCTTTCCTTTTTCTAAACCTTTTAGACTTGACTACTTACTGTCTGGTGATTTCCTTCCATATTCCCCTTTTCTTTTCTGATGTTATTTCGGGCGAAAATTTGGCGAATAAAATCTCTTTATTTTCACGAATCGACGACGCGAGAACTTGTAGTTCATCGTCTGTCCAATTTGGTTTTCGTTTGCTTATCTTACTATCTAAATCTGACGCCATTATTGTCTTCAACACTGAATCAGACGACAGATGCAATGCTAGAAATAAATGTTTTCCTGCAATGCATTGCTGATATGTACACCGGCATAAGTTATACATGAAATATACGTGCATTAAAAATATACATGTAAATACATGTATGCACAAGTACATGTAAGCCTCCCTCATTTATGCTGTCGATTGATAATTACGACATAATTCAAGTCATAAATTATTTTGCACTTTAATTATTATTAATGCATCTTTTTTTTCAAATAGTTTATACATGCAATTATACATGTAGATACATGTACCTTGATATTTTATTTATTCATGCTTTAAAACCTCATTTCATATAAAAAGTACAATTTATAAATTACAATGACAATGATAATAATAATAATCATGATGAAATTTATATCGCGCCATATATTCTAGGCGCTTTACAAACAAGATATACTTGTATTATATAATGTAGGTAGATATACGCATTACAAATAAATACAGAAATAGAAAGTGAGTTGGATTGAATACATACTATTACCCGTATAAATGGCTAATAAATGTTTTAAACTCTCTCTCTCTCTCTCTCTCTGCCTCTCTCTCTCTCTGCCCCCTCTCTCTTTCTCTCTCTCTCACCTTGCTCCCACGGAATTTTAACGGCGAACATTGTACATTTAATAAAGGCCTTTTTAAATAATGAATACTATAGTAATAAAAACTTTTCTTCTGATATGAGCATATGCAAAAATGCACCACTTATATAAAAATCAATTAATTCATTGAAACGTGAATTATGAGTTTTTCTTCAGTAGAAAAAAAACGTCACAAATGTTTATCTTACCGCGGGTGGTTATTTTGCGGATGTAATAAAAAAGAGAATCTTAATTTATGCTAGTTATTAATTAGTCTCTGTTGAAGATGTGTTTCCTTAATTTCAATCCATATGCCACACGCATATACACGAAATATTTATCTATTACATTACATTTGTATGTATATGCCGCTAATTTTTCAGCAAGAAAAGATTTGTGATCCACCACAATGTTGTAAAATAATCTCAAACCCAAAACCACATAGCATATGCGCATGCTCAAAATGTGGTCTAAGTCAGTGTAGTGTATTTGGCTTACGTCCAGAATTGCACTCCTTTGTGAAACGCGATTTGGGCTGGGCTAAAATTTGGCGTAAATTAGTTAGTCGGCCTAAGTTACGCCCTAAATTTACACCTTTTTGTGAAACGGGCCCCTGATCGCACCTCTGACACGATAGACCCTATTTACATTTCCGGTAAAAAATAAAGAGCAATTTTCTGAAATCATTTAATTATTCAAAACGACGTGGGTGTAATATTGTGATGTGTATGAACTTCGAATTATATATTGGTAAAGTGCAGTACCAATTTTTCAATTTCGTTTCCTATAATTGTAATAAGTTCTTTGCATGGCAATTATTTATATTCCAAAGGAAAGACACTAGTGGTGTTTTCAAATTTTGTTTCCAATCCTTTTGATATTTTGATTGTATATCAACAGAATATGATAAAAACAAAACCTACAAATTTCAAATAAAGTGGAGCCCCCCCCCCCCCCCCCCCCCCCCCCAATAAAAAAAAAATTGGTTTTTCTCCCACTTGTGTAGGGGTAGAGAAGGTTTTTAAAACTTTCGTGGTTTTTTTTTTGGGTTTTTTTTTGCAATTTTTGCCCCAAAAGCCATGAGGTCCTTAGGGAGTTGTGATAATAAATTTCACAATATACTATATTCTTCTTATCGAAAGAGATCTTGTCCCGTCCCTGAAGTACCAGGGAAGCAGGAGCCGTGAAATTTAAAAATAGTGTCCCCCTTGTCCCAAAGATTGATTGATTATATATTTTTTAAGTCCCGCTCGAGAATTTTCCACTCGTATTGAGACGTCACAATTGCTGGTGAAGGGCTGCAAAATTTAGGCCTATGCTCGGCGCTTAGGGCCTTTGAGCAGGGAGGGATCTTTATTGTGCCACACCTGCTGTGACACGGGACCTCGGTTTTTGCGGTTTCATCCGAATGGACGACCCATTTAGTCGCCTCTTACGACAAGCAAGGGGTACTGAGGATATATTCTAAACCGGATCCCCACGGGTGTCCAAAAGATGTTTCATACAAACTTTCGCAGGAATTGGAATGGTAATTATCAAGAAGTTAAAATTTTTTAATTGTTAACACATTTAGTCACTGATCATTATGGCCCCACCCTTATATCAAAACCCCTACCCCTGGGATCACCAAATTTACTTTGGTAAAGAGCTACTTACTCATTCTAAATATCCGTCTGGTTTCAATTTGGTATCAATAGCATTAAAGAAGATGTTTTTAAATGTTTTACTCTCGAAAACTATATACCAAGTTTGGTTTTTTCGTGGGGTCAGAACCTCTACCCCGGGGATCATGAAATTTAAAGCCCTTCCTGTTCTACATTGCTAAGCATTTAGTTTTTCTTAGAAATGTGCAATTCTGGAGACCATTTTTGAAAATTTGTAAGTTTTTGGAAGTTTTGGCCCCATCCCTATAGCCCCAAGGAGAGGGGGCAGGATTTCTGAAATTTACAATTTATGTCCGCCTTGTCCCAAAGATGCTTCATACCAAATTTGAAAAGAATTGGAATGGTAGTTACTAAGAAGTTAAAATTTTATTTGCGAACGCACGACGGACGACGACGAAAAAAGACCAATTGCAATAGGTCACTTGAGGACCTAAAAGATCTAGAATCAAAGTTAAATTGGTTTCGCCCGCCATATCCGACACGGGATTGTCGTTTACATCGGTGCGTACATGTAATGGTTCATTGCATCGTTTCTCGTAGATGACGTACTTTGAAGCCGCATGTGGATACCTTATAATAACGGAATACATACACAGCCCTCCATACACAGACAAAATATACATTTATGGCAGCTAAAATGTTTTGGTATATATTAATAAAATGACTTGTTATCTAATCTGTAGAGAATTACATTGAAGAATGAATATGTTCGTGCGGGCAAATAATCGTGGTGTAAGAGAAAAAAAAATCTCTTGTGGGTTTGTCAATGCCACGGCATCGGCGAAAAATAAACCTCCGAGAAAATGTGTTTTATACTACACAGCCGCATCAAAGCATTGTTCTGAAGATGACCTCGATCTGACTGATCTATCCCAAAGGTCAATAATGGCATGGTTTTTGCGACCATTTCTATTCATGGACAAAAGAGAAAAGGGCATTAAAGAGGATGTTTATCCAAAATATAAAGACTGACAATACTTTAATATCAATTCAATTTTTGAGGGAGGGGTTGGTTCCATTTTATAAGATTATGTATCGAACCAGATTTGAATAATATCTGTTTTGAAAATCCCCTACCAAATCTACATTTACTGAAAAATTCTAGAATAGCAATATATTTTGTAATTTAAAAAAGTATTGTTCCAGACATCATAATTTACAATATGTCTTTAACTATGGTTCTGGTTTAGATATAAATGAGAGTGAAAAAGAGACAGAAAGAGTCATCAACCGGCCCTATGGTTATTCATTTTTATTGAAGATATATTTCCCCTTCATGTGGATTTTTGTTGACAAATATACTTAATGAACATCCCTTTGGACATCAAAGTTACGTCAAATAATTTTGCTATAATTAGCAATATCGTGACCCTCTTCTGCGCAGAAGTTACTGTCATAAAAAGTCAAGTCTCATTAAATGAAATTTGTTAATTCACGCTAAAACTTATATAAAAGAAAGCAGTTATCTTATTGTATCAAGTCGTGATATACATTCAACGTGTAAAAATGCACCAGACGCTCCTTTTAGTCTTTCTGCTGTGTTGTTTCGGCTCCTGTGTCACGCTATCTCATTTACAAGGTATTTCATCTTCATATTTAAAAATAGAGGCAAAAACAAAAATAATAATAATAATAATAATAATAATACAACTAATAATACTTTTGCAACATGGAATTAAATTACTCAAATGTATTAAACATTATGTGCATAATAGGCAAAATATGTCATTGCTAACAGTGTAGTTATACAATCAGTGCTATTTTAGAGAATTTTTCAGAGTTGAAATATTTGAATAGCCTAACAATTACTGTGACGTTCAGATATCGCAGAAATATCGTTTAATTGGAATTTTGATTTGCAACAAGTTACGTTTTCCCTAAATGCTAAGTAAGATTACTTTGGTTATGTGGTCATATCCCCACGATCTGAATGTAGGACCTTATTATTTCAGCGTATTTGTACGGCTGTTGTACATGTGTAATATACTACATGGATTTTGCTGTTTTTAACAATATTGCAGGTCTATGAACTTTGTCATTTTAATGAGAAGTCTTGTAGCGGTCTGTATGGTTTGGTCGTGTAACTTCTCTCACGATTTGCAAAAAAAGACTCGGACCTTGCAGTTTCACACAGTTTTTGTTTTCTATTTGATTTGCTTTGAGAATCATTCATTCATATAGGGTGGTGGGTATATGTTTTTAATTTCACCGAAACTGTTGATTGTTGAACTCTTGAGAAATACATACGTAGTTTTCTAGCGAAAACAAAAACTTGTCCGTCTCCTAGGAGTGTTTAACTTGGGATCCCCTCATTTCACATAGCATTTGTATCAGTATTGAGGATGTACAGATGGCACGGGCTTTTTTTCTGTATTACTTTTCATGGAAATTGCAATTGGTGACAAATTAATCATGGTTTATCTTTTTAACTCCTCTCAAAGTTTTCAAGATAGGATTGTATAAACTCAGACATTGTTGCAGGAGTATTTTAGATTCGTGTATACAACACGAGCTTTAACATGAGAATTGCAGGCTACTTAATCTCTGGAGTTTTTTCTTTTGAAATAATGGGATATAAAATGAATGTCCCTGAGTCATTCACAACTGTATTTAAAACCTTCATTAATCTTGAACATGAACTGCAACACAATTTTAACTTCAGCACTTTATTTGACCGATTTATCTGAGTGGACATCTTTTGTCATACATACATGTATATAGGTTTTTTGTCTGGTTGAAAGATCTGTACTGTCATCGACAAATATACTGTATTGGAAATCAAAGCTTTAATGCTGACAAAACATTGATAAATGTAAATATTTGTTATAAACGATAAAAGAAAATCATTCAAACAGCAAATCCATGTTCTTTGCTGATAATAACTGTTATTCCTATTATATGAATAAAATGTTAAGGGAATTTTTTTTCCAGGTGAGAATGGAATGTGTGGGAAAACTGGGAAGTTTCTATTCTGCCAGTGTATGGCGGACGGGTGTGAAGACGGACTCATACTTGTAGGATTATGTCCCATCCTTCCCATGATGCCATTGATTCCCAAAGTACAGTGTTGTCCAGTAGAGTATATAATGTTCTGCCAATTCCAAAAAAGAAAATCTTACCCAGCACGAGGTGGAAATTCCCTTCTGTCATTGAGTTCTAGCTCACTGGGCTCCAAACAACCAACAATGATATAAGCTATGATCTAGTATCAGAACTAACTCAAAGTTTTGTTAATGTGGTTTCATGTGGAGCTTTGGAATGCAAGAAAATGTGATTTTCTGAGTGAACTCTAAAATCAGCTTGCACAAACTAACCCGTGAACCTGTCTCATCAACTTTCCTGATGCAGTAATGCAAATCTTTACTTGATATATTGCAACATTTTTTTGTAACAGAATACAATTTATTTCATTGATTCTTTGGAAAATTGTTGATATTTCTATTCAAAGGTTTTATAATATTCAATCCTGCAAGTGGTGAATATAGCTGTTTTTGTAATAAATAGAAAACTCGTTTCCAAAATCCACAAAACTTGTACTACTGATGATAAAATGTTGTTACACTTTCGCCTAGGGAATCTATTCGTGTGTTTGATTTATCAACACATACTAGTATCTGTACTACACGGGCACTACTCTATAGATCAGGTAAGAATGGCACAGTGGCCGATCCTTGGATCAAGTAAACTCACCCGAGAACGTTATGAAACTGAGTAAGGCTTACCTAATCTGGACTGGCACAAAGTAAGATATCAAGCGCTAGCAAGTTGCCGAATTCCACCGCACTTGAATAGTCAATTTTATTTGAACTTGATGAATCTCGAAAGGATATCATTTAAAATAAGGAGAATGGTGGTAAAGTGGGAATTTACAAAATACAAAATGGGAAAATATTGCAGCAAAATTAAATGCAATCTACGAGGTCAATTAATGAATCTGAGACCTTCTGAAATAGCTGTTCAACTGTAGTAACAATTTTGCAAAAGATACTTTTTATCAATTCTTAAAAGTCAACAAGCTGTACGTTTATGTATCCCAACAAATTAGCGTTTACGGTCAACGGAATTCTGCTAGTTTAGCAATCACTCAGTGGTATTAGAACTTTTCTTCAAAGGAGACACTGTAGAGCTCTGTAAAATCTGCATTCTTAAAATATGAGATGATATTAGATTTAATCAACTTCTTACAGTTTGTCCATTTTTTATCAGTCTATCTATATCAAACCGATCCAATATATCCAAATATTCCGGCATTATTCAAGGTGGACGATGTAAAGTCAGATTTAAACTACTTCTACCCTAGGTTCAGAATTTACCGTAAATAAGAGCAGTTCTCAAGTAGGTCGAACCTGTGTGCAACGAGTGAAACTGGATTTAAACATCGAATCAACGATCTGAGGCATAAGTTCAAGATACGCAACCGGCCACGTGGGTCTTGTAGTGATCCGGGTTAGAATAGGTCCTCGGTACGCCTTGCTTGTCGGAAGAGGCGACTAAATGTGGCGGTCTCCAGGATGAGACCTCAAAAACTGAGGCCTCGTGTTACAGCAGGTGTAGTACGATAAAGATCCCTTCCTGCTCAAAGGTCGTAAGCGCCGAGCATAGGCGTAAGTTTTGCAGTCCTTCACCGACAATGGGAGTGAACAATTCTCGAGCGGGACGTTATACAATATACATTGTACAACCAGGAATTCACCAGAAACCTTATTAGAATTGTTGTGGGAAAACTCGCATACTACTGACTATGAACCCACTTAATATACTGAATGTTCTCTATCGTCTAAACGCTTACCTTGACACAAAATTTTGATGTCTAAGGTTCTTCGTCAGATTATCAGGCATCTGTGCTTGCCAAGGGTTCTGATATGCTCAATTTCACTCTCGGTAGATTCAACTGCCATTTCGTATTTTTATAAAACCGACTTTTAAAAGATATCGTTAGAAATATCTGCACTAAATGTATTGTAAGAGCATAAACAAATGAATATATATGAAAATGTAAACACTATAGATGCGGAAACTATAGACCTTTGATATCGCCAAACTCTGCCTTTGAGGATCGGTAGATCAATGTTTGTTACAGGCCGCGCATGAGCGTGGTCTGTCCTGATATGGGTTTTTAAAATGTATATGCGTTTCTGCGGGATTAATGTAAGTATATTTTTTAATGACTTCTTCCAAAAATTATTATAATGTAAGTATTAATTGATGATTGAAGTTATTGTTAATTTTAGCGTTTGATTTGTATAATCTCTAGATAGATAAATCAAATGTATATTAAAATTTAGTAAACATTATAGTTGTTAATTTGTACTGCGTTTGTTTCGAGTTCAATTTAATTAATTTCTATCACTATTCGCTCATGAAATACAAAAAGGTTTTCAGTGTTTTGTGCTTTCAAGACTGTTTTAGCGGATTCACGCAATTAGTATTATATTTAAGTGGTCATGAGGTGATACGGGAAGTCAAATCTAGACAAGTAAAATGCTTTTAACGTTTTTTACCTTTTGCGTAAAATTGTCTATACTATCTAATGTTGCTGACGAAAAGACATCTTAATTAATTAATTTTAATTGATCTTCACAATTAACTCTCCATCCAGTAGGGAAGCACAAAATGCATATCGTCAGTATGGTCCGATCTGATAAAAAGAAGTAATTAATAATAATTATTTGAAAAACTAGAATGATTTCTTCATGTCTTAGACTGCGGTCTGATACTTTTGATTATTAATTGATTATATACTGTTTAACATCCCGCTCGAGAATCTTTCACTCATATGCAGACGTCGCCATTGCCGGTGAAGGGCTGTAAAATTTAGGCCTATGCTCGGCGCTTATGGCCTTCGAGCAGAGAGGGATCTTTAACGTGCCATACTTTCTGCCACATGGGGTCTCGATTTTTGCGGTCTCATACGAAGGTTTGATTATGATTGTTTGTTTGTTTTACGTCCCGTCGAGAATTTTTCACTCATATTGAGACGTCACCAGCTGTAGGTGAAGTACCACAAATTTAGACCTATGCTTAGCGCTCAGGGCCGTAGCAGTGAGAGTTCTTTAACGTGCCAACGCCTACCGTGACACAGGACCTCCGTTTTTAAGGTCATATCCGAAAGACCCGTGATTCTCACTTCTAAATGCCGAGCGTTTAGCGAAGGAGCAGTCACTACCTATTTTTCGTCTTAGGTTTGATGCGGCCATGGCCCGAGCGGGGCTCGAACTCACGACCTCCCGGTTACGAAGCGAACGCTCTAACCACTGAGCTACCGCGACCGGTATACGAAGGACCGCCCCATTTATTCGACTCTTACGACAAGCAAGGGGTACTGAGGATCTATTCTAACAATCCGGATCCCCACGGGGAGATGCTTTTGACGCTTGCGTCAAGTTGCTTTCTTGTCACACCTTTTAGAGTTTTTAGTTTCCTATATTGTTACGATAAAATGTCACATGGGAGCTACCAAGTGTGTAATACAATGATCGTGGTACTAGAAAACGGCACTCGGAACGCCTTACGTGGATCATACCTTGGACGTGATCGGATTGTCACCATCTTGGATTTTTAAATTCACGTGATCAAAATGGAAAGCATAGAAGTGTTCTGTATTTGCGTGTCTTTTTAAATTGAATTCTAATGCAAATGTTTTGCAATTTGATTGACTTTCTAAGGTTTGAGACAAGTAAACGAGCATTACGATTATGAAAAGATGGGGGAAAGTCCACCGAAACCGAAATTAGACGTACCAAGCAAATTGCAAAATTGCATTTGAATGAAAATATTGATTGATTGATTGTTTGTTTTCCGCCACACTCAACAATTTTTCAGTTATCTGGTGGCGTCCAGTTTTTGTAGGTGGGTGAGAGAACCCAGATACAATGTATCCGGGAAGAGACCACCGACCTTCCGAAAGTAAACTGGCAAACTTTCTCACATATATCGGCACGAGCGGGATTCAAACCCGCGCCGACTAGAGGTGCGAGTCCTTGTGATTTTGACCACTCGGCCACGGAGGCCCCTGAATGAAAATAACTGTTTTCTCATTTGTTATTTGCAAACAACGGTCGCAAACCAAACAACCGTTTTACCGGTTCCACTAACGCGACCGTTAAATCAGAATTAACAGTCGCAAGTATCTAATGACGAGGTATCCATTCACCAACTGAGCTAAGGCAATCCTTTGCAAATGGCAGGGCAGTGGAAAAGTCGTCTGTACCTATCTCTAAACTATACGCGGAGTGGAAAAAGAGTGAACAGGTACATAGGATGAGAAAGGTAACAAATCAGTGTATATTCCTACACCAATCACGCCCGAGGTCTGTGTAGTGAAGCCGAAGCATAACGGAATCATCCGAGGGTTGCCGATTGCGCAAAAGGAGAACTGTAAATATATATAATGACTCTCGTCTGGGTTTTGGAAGGTTTATTAATTTGAGATAATTTGAATTTACTAGTAACACGCCATTTAATTAGATAATTTGACTTTATCAACATTTTTTTTTGCATAGTATAAACAAAGTTGCCGTTAAGTCCCGCTATATGACGTCATAGGAATGACTTCACAATGTTTAATTCAGTTTCCATTTTGTTGCTAGGGCAATATCGGTCCGCGTCATAATAATTCATATTTCCTTTAGAATTATTCATCAAATAGTATCAAATGCGGTTTACAATATTAGATAATAAGGATTGAAATTACTTTTCCCACTCATTTTATACGATGTAAAGTATGTTGAGACAGTATACGCTATTTTATAAACTGAATGGCGGTTTATAATCCGTAAATTGCCCCAACTTACTTTTTATCGTATAAAATAAGTAAAACAAAACTTTTATTCCTTAAATAATGGATCGTATATATATATATATATATATATATATATATATATATATATATATAAGCATTTCTTTTGATATATTTACAAATCGTAATTATAAACATTTTCCCACGAACGCACTGCAGTTGTACACAATGTGCGTATGAATCTTATTGAATATAGTACGTATATTTTAGCAGCTCTGGGAAATCCGACAGAGTTGATCAAAAATACAGTGACATTATTTTTTGTGTACGCAGTTTTGTTTGTGACGCGGTCAATCATTTTCCACAAAAATGTGGATTGATGCTTTGTTACTTAAACAGTTTCCGAGAGGCAAGATCCGGAAAGTTGGATCACATCCTGTGAATTTTACAGTATCAAAACATGATTATTGTTTGGTATATAGTAATAGTGTATTTGACATCACTGTTTTCCCAAACAGCGGATGTGACGAAAAAACGATAGTTTGAAGCAACTTTCATTCTGTTCAAGATACAGAACTCTAAACGAGACCATAACGAGAAAACTGGAAAGCCGAGTAAGCTTAATATTAAAGTAGACGTACATACATTATATGTTTTAGCCCTTTGATGTGTTGAATTTACGGAAGTCGATTTTTCAATCACCTTACATGATCAAGAGATGCATTTTTATCATCTACAGCTTCTTTAGTACCGTTTCCCGTTTCCCGTTTGTTCCGAGTTCCTGTAAAAGCGTTTCTTGATATTAAAACTGGTATATTTTGATGGAATATAACATGTTCAATTAAAATAGTTGATACAGTGCTGATTGGAATATCTCGGTGTCCTAACAAAATTTCACTCGTATTATTATAAGTTTATTTCGATGACATGTGGTCTAATAAAGTGAATATTATAGTTAAAGAATTTCAATACTTTATTTACTTCTTGATATTTGATACTGTAACTGAATGTGTAAATTAAACAAAGTTTGATAATTTGATTTTTCTACGACAGAAACTTTGATATTTTAATTTGACCTACTATTGTCCTGAAAACTTCGAAACTTATCGACTATTTTTCTTATGTGGACCAAACTGTACAGTTGTGTGTGTGTGTGTGTGTGTGTGTGTGTGTGTGTGTGTGTGTGTGTGTGTGTGTGTGTAATATTTTGGAGCCCCTATAGAAACAGCATGAAATGTTAGACAAGCTTCTATAGCAAATTTAGTGTTTGTCATAAACTGTGGTCTCATTAGACAAAATTTGGTTTGGAGCTAAAGTATATAAAGTAGCCGTCTATTTGATGGGACACTGTACAGGTAGATATTTACACTGTAACATACAACGATGCATTGGATGATATCTACAGTATTAGTGGTTTCTTTTCTAGGATCCTGTGTTGGCCAATCTAGAGGTAAAGTATATTTCAGACACTTTGCATGAAGTAAAATCATTGCACACTTAAAGTAAAATATTATAATTCTCATATTAGATTTAATACAAACTTAGAGTGTTTTTTTTAGGTAAAATCGTAGAATATAAAATGCTAATAAAACATTACATACATTTATTGCATCAATCATTAATTGATAAGTTCTTTATTGGTATTTAAACTAACGTGATAATGATTTTAAATATGGGCAAAACATCATCGTAATGATGAATATAGAATTAATCTCAAACGAAAATCTTTCTTTAAGTCTAGAAAACTGTACAATATGTGAGAACCGTTCAAATTTTACGCGGACACTGACAATATCTGCTGATACTGACGTCATACTTGAATATCTATGAAATTTTGTAGAAACATCCTTTATCATAATTCTATTAATAGTTGGTCAAAATAGTTCAATTTTTGATCACTAGTTTTTAATATATTGACGACTTCAATGTACATGGAGCACGGCGAAAGTTTCCAAATTTCCCGTGATTTTAGGGAAAATTCAACAATTTTATCTACGCTGGTTTATTGTTCCGTCATTTAGGGATTAAAATTCTTACTTCTTATTTGAAGTATAAATGGACACACTGTGAAATTTTTCCGATGTCTCCTGAAAACGGCAGTAAAAAGGACGTCACGTGAATGGACGGGGAACCTTTATGCAATTTTGTGTATGATCAGGAAAACCCCACCAAAGATCAGACTGGTTTTAAACTCATAGTTTTTAGAATGAACCAGAAATAGTATAGAGATGTATATAAGGTGTGGTTAAGGCAACGCAGACTGTGTATCAAACAAAAAGTAGAACATTTCATGACGCGCTTGGCGTTGTAGATAAAACGTCAGTTTGTTGCTCTGGGACGATGTGCATTGTCTTTAAAGCACACATTATTAAAATCTAATTTACACTATATTGAAATGAAAATTTGATGACTGCATGAAAAATCTTAATTATCAAATGTATGGACTTTATTTGATTGGTTCATAATTTTTTTGGGAACTTGTCCGCGTAATTTTTGAACGATTCTCACTTTGTGTGTGTTTTTATTAACCATTCAATACAATTTCAAAGACTTCGAGATTGGACCAAAAAAATTAATAGATTAAGTATTTTACATATTTGAAAGAAATCCTGTATTTAAGGATGCTTGACTGTAAAAAATGGATGCATGGGTTGATATATATTGCTTGGCTTAATTTGGTTGTATAAAAATTACTAAGAAAAAACAAAAAGGAGAGAGAGCGAGAGAGAGAGAGAGAGAGAGAGAGAGAGAGAGAGAGAGAGAGAGAGAGAGAGAGAGAAGGGACTTGTAAATTTTCTATGATGTTTACAATTGAAATACATATTACCCTCTCTATATAACTCTATACAAATTTCCCCCACCGTTTACAATATACAATCCACACCGTAAACTCATTTATTTTACTTATAGAGCATAAATTTATTTTTTATTTTCATTATTTTTTTTAAAAAAAGTTTTCAGCAAATTTCGTTAAGATGAATGGGTAATATAGGATAGAACGAACAATTTACATGCAATTCACATGTTAACAGAGAATATTGGAATTTGGGAAAAAAAATAAACAAATAAGTTTCATACATGTATATCAATGAAAAATGAACAATTGTGTAGAATGTTCTCCAAACAAAGTCCATCTCCCATTTCAAGGTCGTCTCATTATGAGTGAAGAATTCTCGACGGAACATAAAACAAACAAGCTAACAAGCAACTCATTTTAAGCAATCGAACTTATCTAAAAATAAAAAATAAAAAAATAAAAAATAAAAAAGAGAGAAAGAATCCTTCTTTTTGGTGGTAGATGATTAATTTAAAACTACTGCTTATTGATTTCAAAATTAGTTCATATGAAATGGGCATTTCCTTCTACCGGTATATGTGTATTTCATTATATATAAAACAAAAGTATAATCTACTTATTTTCGCTTAATTGCAGTAGACTGCGTAAGGATATATGTATTACGCTGAATATAAAACTTTTAAAATTGCATGCCACTTTCACCTCACTTGATCTGTTGGCCATGCTAGATATTGTTGAACCTTACATATATGACCCTAGATGGGGCTCGTTGGTATGTATTTATGCTTTTGTGAGTAATTTCATAGTTTTGTTAACACAGGCTTGTACTTTTTTGTCACGTTATGATTATGTTGGTTAAATATCCTTAAAGTAAAGTCTTCCAACCAAGGTCAGTGGTACGCAAATATGCACCTTCGCAAGCCAAGGGTTTTCGGCCCACTCCCCTCCCCACAAAGTCAATTTTCGCTTAACGTGCTTAGCTTGTTGAAGCATGCATAATAAATACAGTGGGGCAGGTTGTCATTTTGACACGGACTGACAATAGTTCAAAAACTTTAAGTCAAGCTGAAAAAGTTATCCTACGATTTTTTTAGTGGTAGTTGACTCCCACACAACTGACCAGTTCTATTGTAGAGATAGATCCCGAAACTTGTTTAACATCACATGTGCTTGGCTTGTTGACACCCATATTTCTTTTGAATAAAAGCTATCCAGGGTTCGACCTTGGAACCAATGAAAATTAGTCAGAGTTTTCGTGGCGTAATCTGCCAAGAGTTTGTGGGAAGCGAAGTGGACCGGAAACCTATAGGTTCCGAAAATGACAAAAATGATGAAAAACAAACCATCTGTATTGTAAGTGGTTTTTTAACAATGTAAACCACAATAAGTACATTTTCCGTCATTGTCGTTTGCTGTAAAAATTGTGAAAAGCATTCGTGAATCACGAACAAACTGAGGCGACTATAAATAAAACAAACAAACAAACGAACAAACTGATATAAATTTTAAATAATGTATCTTAGTGTTGCATAATCAAACAGTTTTAGTTCATACATGTTGCTTCGACACTAGACAATTAGTATATAAAAATATCCCATACTTCCTGATGTCATATTCCTAAAATAGAAATAGGCAAAAGATAATTGGCATCAACGATCCACCTTCTCCACTCTTTTTAAAATATAAATCATTAAATTGCGATGTAATTATAGCTCTTTAATACAAGAAAAGATTTGTTAAATATAAAAAAAAATCTTTAACGCTTTTGTAGAAATCAGTAAATGACAAAAATAATTTTCATTGTTCTTTACTGACTATTTGAACATACAGATTACCGAATTTCACAGAAATAGGAGAATGTTAACTTGTAGGGCTGAATGGCCATTGTAGTAGTAAGGCATATTTACAGAAGAGACCTAAGTGCCATACCACTCCCCTGAATATCACGCAACAAAACACCAATTGTAAAGAGTAATGTTGCTTATTGCCGGCGCAAAAAGTAGATTGATGATATGGTTGGTTGTTTGTATACTGTTTAACGCCCTCTCGAGAATTTTTCACTCATATAGAGACGTCACCATTGCCGGTGAAGGACTGTAAAATTTAGGCCTATGGTCAGCGCTACGGCCTTTGAGCAGGGAGGGATCTTTATCGTGCCAAACATGCTGTTACACGGGGGCATCGATTTTTATGGCCTCATCCTAAGGACCGCTCCACTTCGCCACCTCTTACGACAACGAACGGGGTACTTAAGATCTATTCTAATCCAGATTCCCACGGGAATCGACGATATGGAAATAGGAAAAATTGTTTATGTGATCAGATATGATAATTACAATAACGCTGAATTCTACTTTTTATTCCTAAATTTACATGACGTAAGAAAAAACAATTCTGCATGATTTTGATTTTCTGCACTTCGCGACCTAAAACCCACCTCAACGTAAAATGAATTTACATGTATATCCTCAGCCCAGTCACACTTTTAAGTATCATATTACAATAGTCAAAAATCCTCATCGGATAATGCTAACGGAGTCCAAAAGAAAACAATAACAAAATTGTCTATCAATTTGCATGCGTTTCTTGTCCGTTTTTCATTCGGTAAATACGATGGCTGTCCGACGACGTTAACTCAATCCCATGGAAAGTTTTGAGCATATTCAAAACTTGGAACGATGTCCACTGAACTAAGATACCCGATTAGTGTGCGGCAACTGTACGTTGGCAACCATTTTGTTCGTAATCCGTACTCTTCTTTTCCTGTAATTGTTTGGTTGCTGCCGTTGATGTCTATTACACCCAAACCACGGACAAACAACTGCGGAGACGACTAAACCGGATCGGCTATGAACACCGAACGCACGTTTCTTCGTATATCGTTCGAAGATCATTTGTTGAGTTTCCCATGCATTGCACTTTCGTTTTATCCGGTACGTTCGAGTTCAGTTTCCCATGCATTGCACTTTCGTTTTATCCGGTACGTTCGAGTTCAGTTTCCCATGCATTGCACTTTCGTTTTATCCGGTACGTTCGAGTTCAGTTTCCCATGCATTGCACTTTCGTTTTATCCGGTACGTTCGAGTTCAATTTCCCATGCATTGCACTTTCGTTTTATCCGGTACGTTCGAGTTCAATTTCCCATGCATTGCACTTTCGTTTTATCCGGTACGTTCGAGTTCAGTTTCCCATGCATTGCACTTTCGTTTTATCCGGTACTTATGGTGAAGTTCGTTAAATGACCGTGGATTGTCCAGTAACTGTACGCTTATTATTCGTTATGTTCTTCAGGGATGACATTCATCGACGCATAACCACCCGATTGGGGTTTTATCCGTTGGATGTCCATTTGTGCTATCCGGTAATGTGTGGCAGAAGTATCAGTAGTTTTCATAAAGTTAAAAAAAGGTCTAGAGAGGGTGATATGGGACATGCCCTTTACAAAGTCTTGAAGAACCAGTTCTCCAAAATTTAAGGTATCCGATCCACACACACACACACACACACACACACACACACACACACACACACACACACATATATATATATATATATATATATATATATATATTAAAAAAGTCATTATTTTTAGTTTTAAATCCAAATGCCTAAATTTTAGTGAGATAAAGATTGCGAAGAGGGTAAATGATGCCCACATCTATTCATAGTAAATAAGAATTTTTTATAGAGTCATCTCTCTTGCAGAAATCCTTCTACTGTCTTTGTCAGAAATGTATTTTCTCTTCGTAGGGATAAATGTTCATCTCTATAAGACATTTTTAATATGTCTTGTCAATTTCGAAAAAAAAATATTGGTGAATTGCCGTGTATGTTGATTATCTTTCATTTGATACCAAGTTTTGTATTACAAAGAATTACAAGAGAGGGATTAATATAAGTCTTCTGACTTGTTTCCCAATCTTTGTCAATGCAAATTTATTATACATGTATTTGTTACAAAGAATAAAAAATATTATTTAAACTAAACTAAAATAAGAATTAATTCTTGTAAAAAAAAAAACTAAGGGATTTTGTGGATTGGATATCTTGATTTGCTTTTCCTTCAAGACCTTGAAAGTAACATATCACCATCTCTAAAGTTTTTTCACTAGGTGAAGATCTTTAAAAATAAATTTAAGCCTTGTCGCAAGACTTAAAACCTCTGTCCAGGAATATGACAAGCTTGGTATATGCCTGCATGCACAATATTATAACAACGCGCGCAATATGTCTGCTAAATATTAAAAAGTAAATGACATTTAGAAAAGGCATCGCTAACGAACAAAATCACATTGTCATCAATATAAAGAGCGTAAAGAAAAAAACAAACAGGTTACCTAACCCTTTTCTTTAAAAAATGGGATACTTCATCTAATACATCAAATTTTACTTTTGTTCTTCAAAATACAGTGTGTCACATTTATTTTAAAAATGTATTTCACATTTTTAAAGGTACCAGCGGATTGTGTGGCACTCTTGGCAAACTTATATCATGTCAGTGCATGGAAGAAGGATGTGACGACGGTCTTATACCAATGGGAATCTGTCCAATGCTTCACAGGATTCCAATGCTTCCCAGATTACAATGCTGTCCGCTGCCCTATTTCATGCTTTGTTTGCTGTCACAAGACAGGGTGTACCAGAAACAGGGTTGAAACTCCACGTCAGTGGGATATATTCCAGTATCATTGTAGTGTATGTTCCACCTTCAATATCAATTTTCGGCCAAGGACGAAGAGGAGCGGTAAACAGGACTCTGTAAACTGTACTGAAATACGGAACATACCAATAACTCGGAATCACGCAATCCGCCAATTTCACCAGTTGAAAAATTTCTCTTGTTCAGTTATTTCAAAAATTGATATAATAAAACTATGCGGATGCATGAGAGTAAAAATATCTTTTTTCATTAAATTTGCTTTTTGTCTCGATAAACCTTATGTTATAATATAATCAGAAAATGTTGCTTTCACAGTATATATAAAGAGTGATGGTTAACAGATTGAAACAATTCAATTTTTATTGTATTCTCGTCTCTGATTGGTAAAACACAAATTAGGATATGTCATTTATTCTTTATAATATGGCTAATATGGAGAAACGCACCCCTGGCAGCCAGCATCCAACTCTTATTTTATTTTACAGTGCAGCACTGTTGTAGACCTTCTATGAAAACGAAATCATTGTGTACAATAAGATACCGACTGTTTTCTCAATGTGAAGGAAGAGTATAGAATCTACGCAAATAAATCAATCTATTTTCTGTATGATATTTGAATAATAGATTACAACAGAGGTATTATAATCCATTTAATGGTATACCATTATATGTAAATTTTGCCCTGTTCATGAACAAATTAGATTAATCGTCAAAAAAGGCAATTATCACTTTAACATTGCATTGCGGTGTTTGAGAGTGTATTAGCTGTCAAAAGAAAGGATGCAGAGTGCGTTTTCCCCCTAGTTTTTTTAAGGAAGATGTGAAAATAAGACGTGGGTAATTTTTTGTCGGCGCAAGGGCTTTGCCATAAAAAAGTCGCCCTTCCAAATAGCCCATTTAAATTGCGAGAAATGGTTATATTGAACCTAAGAAATACTAGCCTCACAGCATATGCCTTCTGTTCTGGTCTTCATCGTTTCACAAAATACACACTCGCACCTTGCGAATGGAAACTGACCTTGTAACAATATATAACTGCGCTCAAAGTTTCTACCAAGTCGTAGATTTACAAACATTCTAAAGATCGACGATAATTGAACTTACAATCATAAATAATAAAATATTGTAATTTCTAACTTTAATTTGAATTATGATGCTTTCCTTTTTGTAAATGAATTATTGGATAATGCCGTGTTCCCACTTCCTAATGTCGTGTACAGTACAACTGGAAAAATGGTATATATATATTGCTTTATTAAAATAAAATATCTGGTATTGTGACTTACTTTTTTAAATTAGATTTTTTCATTTATTTATTTCGAAACGCACCAGTGATGGTGCATCTAGTTGTCAACGATGGAACATGTATCATAACTTTTCTAATCCAAAAATAAATAATTGCACAGTCTATTATAAAAACAAAGCCAATTACATATGTTGAAAGGAATAACCTTACCAGACAGTAGTTAGAAAACAACCCATGTAAACATTATTTACTCGCAATTGCCGAGTTCATGCTCGCTTTCCTCGCTATATTTGGGTATTTACATCGCTATTTGTATGCAGTGGTGGCTAAAACATACAAGGTTTTAATATATTAAGACTCAAGGACGCAACATTTTTTATTCAGTGCAACATTTCATACCGCACACAGTTTTTTAAAAAGCCGTAATGCAGATACTAAATTATGCACCCACCAACATTATGTTAAGAACTATTTCAACAGCTATAACATTTATGATTGTTTATAATCTTTGCAATAATCAGCTTCATCACAGCATACGGATGTATCCTATGTGGTCATTTTATACAGTAGGCGTTTGTTTAGGGTAGTACCAAACACCTGTCAAGTCAGTTTTCACTAATATAGTCTTGAATTCATTAATTTGAAATATCCATAATGGTCATATTCAATGATGTTCTGAACAAGCTAATGTAATCCATGACATCTTTTTGGCATATTCTGAAAAAATATGGGAGACGTCCAACATATTGAAGGTCTGAGAATCTAAATCTTAAATGCATTTATTTTATCTTTGTGAGATTTAACTGCCTGTTATAAAGTGCAACTTTTGTTGTGTTCCTAGTAGAGACCTGATATTTAAACACAAGAATTAGCGGTCTTTTGTCTTAAAGCCAAATGAAGGTCGAGATCACATCTAAAGTTGAGGGTCAAATATGATGACGTCATTTGCCAAATGTGTTAATCTTTGTGAATCAAATTTTCTATAAGTTCAAAATATTCCAAATTTTAGGTTGAATTTTCTTTATTTCAAGATATATCAATTTCTGTACAATGGACTTTGAATTATACATTTTCATTTAAAAGATCTTAATATGTAGCAATTTTACTTTTAAGATTTGCTATTAACGAGTCATATATGCTATCGTGGTGTACACAAATGTATCAATTACGATATATTTTGCTGATATTTAGTAACAAACAGGTCAGCTTCATAATAGGTATTATGAATTATTGTAAAATCTCCATACCGATAAGTTTTACACAGGGCACATTCTTAGCAAGAATGTTTCATTTTACACTTTTCCAACTGGGGTCAGATAACCTATATTTGAAACTATGTGGACAAAAATGATGGCCTTTAATTTTACACCATAACAAAGTGATACGTTTCGTTCCTTCAAACAAAATGTTATAATTTAAAGAAAAAAATGAATTTGAAGAAATTTGTTTTACCTATTTGTTTGGTACAACCTAATAAAATTAAACACGACAATACAGCTCTACAATTTGCAAATAACTGAGAGAAAGAAAGAGAATCCTTGTACAAGATAAACAGAACACGATGTCTGAATCGATGAAGATGAACATACTATTTGACTGTGTATATTGCATAAATATGCAGCACGTAACGTTCATACATAGCACTATCAAAGTTCAAGACAACATCTCCTAGGAAACTTGTCCAATACCAAAATTGTAGAAGTTTAATTCTCTGTATCGCAGGACAACACTAGTGGTAGAATTACTGTCCGGACACTAGTAGCCCTACACTCTGTCCTTCTTCAGTGAGGCCGGAGTAAAAGCCATTGGGCAGAGTTCTGATACTTGTATCTTCTTGTAAGTGCAATCTGGTTTAACCAAGTATAAATCCATCTCTAGACCAAACTATGAAAAAATACAATATCTATTGAAGCAGATACAAAAAAGTGAAGATAACGAACAGTGATCTATATTATCATATAAGGAATACAAAATAAACAGTTGGAAAACACGGACCCCTAGATACACCTGCGGTGGGATCGGGTGCTGAGGAGTAGTAAGCACCCCCTGTTGACCGGTCACACCCGCCGTGAGCCCTATACCTTGATCAGGTAAACGGAGTAATCCGTAGTCAAAATCAGTGTGCAAAGAACGGCGTAACAATTGATATGAAACACATCAGGTGGCATTAGACTCAATGACAGGTTGTAATGAAAAACTAAATCGTTATAACGACCATAGAATTTGCGAAATACTGACTTTATATGAGACTGTTGAAACTCCTGTAACAGCAACTAGTTTGTCAGTAGCCTGCCTCGATTTAAAAAAAAAATATTCGCAGAACAAGCTCATGCGAATCAGGTAAGAAACAAATACTATAAGCAGGTGATAATGAAATATTGCTACTTAAATATGGGAAGTTGACGATGGAAAACCTGAAATCATAATAGCAATCCTCCGCATACTGAATACGAAAAAAAAAGTTTATATATCCATTAATTAAGACTGACGTAATGGAGTTATGTATTTTCCAATGGCTAAAAGACTAAAAAAAGGATAGATAACGATATTTAAATTATGTAACAAACCCTTAATTTTACAATATTTTCCATTAATCATTGTCATATATGAAAAATTTGATATACTGAGATGATAGGAAAAAAACCACAACAGTAATATATTCCTTTAAGTCGTCATACCTCTGCAAATATCTGTCGACAAGCCCCACATGGGCATTCAAATGAATCTTTGGTATCGCTGTAAAAATACAACTGCAAAACATTAGCTTTGATACCAGACATTATTTCCAGCAATATATTGGATAAAAGAATGTGTTATATTTATATTTAAAGATAACAATCCTCACTTTAATGAAGTTCGTTTTCAAGTGCACATACAGTAGATATAAATGAGAATGACACAGTTACCAGGTACACTCCCTAGAAACACCACACCAGGCATTCTTCACGCATACAATAGTTCAAAGCTAGACAAATGTATTTTTGCAATCAATCACACAATCAAAGCTGGACAAAATGTATTTTTGCAATCAACCACACAATCAAAGATGGACAAAATGTATTTTTGCAATTTGCATCACACAACACACGACCTTAAAAGAATCTACATCCCTACCAACACACAGCTAGAGCTTGGAATTCTCTGTGACCCTGTGATACCGCGTTCATAATGGCCACACGCTCCGCACAAACAGTGAGACCGTAAGAAACGTTCTCTACGTTGACTCCTGTTCAAAAGATACATCAAAGAAATGTACGTTTAGCAAGAAATATCTAAAGTTTCGTTATTTGTCGATTTAGTAAGACCACGGAATTAAGAAATCAACGAAATACATTTTTTTATCAGATAGAAAAGAATAAAGGGAATTTGTCCTCGAATAATGGAAACATAATGAAATCGCATGCAGTTCTTAGAAATTCAAAATGAAAGTCTTAATTACGTGGTATCTTTTCAAATATAATCCAATTCTATTTGCTAGTATCTTTTAGTCACTTTTTCTTGGTGCCTGCAATTATAATTCTGTTTATTGCTTTCTCTAATTTTGGCAGAGACATGTATTTTAGGTTTATATGAACTTCTCGTGTGGCATATATGTTGCTTTTAACATATATATTAGTTTTATTTTGCAGCAGTGTAATGTTTTCATTTCTATAGGCCTACATTTTTGCAGTTCCTTACACCGGAAGTTGGGGACGCGCTTACCACGGCATAAATAGTATTATCAAGCACTGAATAGTAAAGCTTACGTTTACCAATTTCTTTATTACGTTGGGTGTTACCAATTTGTATGATACACTGTATCTATGATAAACACAAAGTTTAGTTTCTTCGATTTATGGGGGAAAACTTTTTTTCACAAATATGCACTTGAGTCGGGGAAGAAGGGGGAATTGATGTTTATTTCTGTCCAAGTTATAATGCAGCTAATACCGAGACTGATTGATTGTTTGTTTGTTGTTTTCCGCCACACCCAACAATTTTTCAATTATCTGGTGGCGTCCAGATTTTTATTGGTGGAAGAGAGAACCCAGGTACAATGTATACGGGAAGAGCACTGACCCTCCGAAAGTAAACAGGCAAACAATCGAATCTGAGTCGAATAGAGGAGAGAGGCCTTGTTATTTTGAGTGCGATGCTCTAACCACTCGGCCACTGAGGCCCATTAATACCGAAAATTCCAGAAGTAATATGTTTTAAAAAACAACAGGTACCTGGAATTAAAAGCGCAATGAAAACATGGGATATGATCAAGCACGTAGCCTCGGCGTTTTTTAAGAGGGGGGGGGGTGTGGTGGAAAAGAAGTTTACTTCACAATATTGCGTGAAAAATTTTGACAAGCAAAATAAAAAAAATAAATAATCCAAAGCTCTAAATCCTGAATTGTGAGATCAATTCATCGGTTAAATTTTATACTTCTACTACAATTCACGCCAATGCTATTTTTATTCATAATTTGGGGGGAGAAAATGAACTTTGCACGTAAAAATAACCAACTTTGCATCAAATAGTAACAAGCATTCTGGGTGTATTGCAGGCGATACAGAGTCTCCTATCGGTAGGATAATTAAGTCATAAGTAGGTCAAACAAAAACGAAACTCGAACTTGATCTGTAACGATCCACGACAAAGTCATTTATAAAATTTCAATTGAATATTTTCATCCATTGTTTAGAAAAGTCCGGAAAACTTCAAGCATTCATCAAGGGCATAATTCAGTCAAAAGTAGGTCAAGCGTAACGAAACTCAATCGTGGTCTGTTACTATTCAAGACAAAGTCATATATAAAATTTCAGTTGAAAATCTTCATCTAATGCGGAGAAAGTCCGGAAAACTGATTCTGAATGACGGACAGACCGAGGGAAAACTAATAGTCCCCTTCGGCAAAGCCGGTAAGGGACTAAAAAGGGGCAGACACTCTGTTGCTACGTGTCTGATAATTATTTATGTGCACATTTCATTAATTCCAGTGCAAGAAGAGCTATAGACTCAAAGTTGATTTACATATAATTTAATTTTCAAAAGATGAATCACACGCGAAAAAATATATATCAACATAAATATTACACACGAGATACCAATGTTCGAAATAATTAACCCGTTCTGTTTACTGGAACGTGTACATTTAGCAACAAGTAGTTTTTTCCAGCGTGAAATGATACATGTAAATTAATTACATGTATAATAATTGAACATGCACATGTCATGTACACGCAAATTCAGGAATATCTATTTATCTAATTGTGTTTTGGTTGTCGAAAATGGTGATAAAAATTAATGATAACAAATGCTGATGTACTAAAGACATCCATTTCTCATCTGAAGAAGTCGAGGACTAGTTTAATATAAATAATTTGTTACATCATGATCCAGTATTGCTTGCGGAAAAAATACACAAGGGGCAAATTACATGTAATCAGTGATTAAGTTTTATTGTTCAGTCATATTATTTTAAGTTTTAATTCTTAAGTCGTAGAAAAATTCCTTAACTGACAATTAATTACAATGAAAAATAGTACATTTTCTATCTATACCTTATATGATGCCATCAACCGAGGACCGTGATGTGCTGCTGTGCCCCCTGTATTCAGGGAGAAATAACTACAGTAGCATTGTGAAAAATAAATGTATCCCATTGTAATAAAAATAATGCTCGTCACAACACCCCCCCCCCCCAAACCCCCAAAAAACCAAACAAACAAAAAACAAAACAGTAGATTCAAAGACAACTATATTGGTAAGACGATGGTATAATTACCAGTGATTACTTGGTCATTAGCAGTTAACACAGCCGCTCCCACGTGGAAATTGCTGTAGGGACAGTAAGCTCGGTTTTTTGCTTGGACTGCGGCTAGAACCAGTTCTTTGAATGGAGACTCTACAAACGAAATCACGCAAAGACTCCGCAGATATTCATAACAACATCTTCCCATAGTACAGAAGCTCATTAATTCAAACCAAAACTAAATTTAAAAAACGAAATTATACATAAAAAAACGAAATTAATATAAATGAAATTAAACATGAAATTATTAAATAAAAAATTAAATTAATAAATAAAAAACGAAAACTTACTAAACAAAAAAGTTAATAAATAAATAAATAAAATAAAACGAATTTATTAAATGAAAAACGAAATTATTAAAATATCTAAACTAAATTTAAAAAAAAGAAATTATTGAATAAAAAACGAAATATAAATAACAAAACCCCCGAAATTATTAAATATGATTGAATGTATATTGCTTAACATCCCTCTCGAGGATTTTTCACCCATATGGAGACGTCTCCATTGCCGGTGAAAGGCTACAAAATTTAGACCTATGCTCGGCCTTTGAGCAGGGAGGATATATATCGTGCCACACCTACTGTGACACGGGGTCTCGGTTTTTGCAGCCTCACCCGAAGGACCGCCCCATTTAGTCGCCTCTCACGACAAGCAAGGGGTACTGAGGATCTATTCTAACCCGGATCCCCACGGGGATAAATAAAAACGAATTTAAGGACAATTTGTGTATGTCAGTAGAGCTTGACAAGAAAGAAGACATGATCCTAATTGTTTGATTTATGGCGATTTTATGATCGCCATTGAAGCTTTACAGAAATCTGACTTTACACAACAACCAACGTATCCATTCGCTACATGTTTATATCAATCACTGAAATTCAAAGACCTCGCGTATCGGATTCAAAATGAGTTCAACATTAGCCCCCTAATTAAGTGTTTCGGCGGTGTGATACGAGGATTGATTGATAGACATGCAAAGAACGATACAGAGAAAACCTCGTTGTCTCTGTGGAGGATGTGCCAGCATTTTAAAAGCTTTTGTTTTATGGGTTGTATTTGGTTTATTGCTTTTATTTACACCCGAAAACAGAGTGGCTAGATCTACCATTTGTTTTCATTATCACTGTAACCCCTCTTTAGAAGGTTTGTTTTGAAATCTTTAAGAATTTCATTACTTGTGTTTCTCATATAGCGAATGGCTTCACCTTTAATAAATCCCTTAAAAACTGAAGGTGTAAGTTGGATGTATGTTTTAAAATCTAAACTGCGCCTCAAATGACTTTCCTTTATACGCCGTAATGCCTAAGAAATGCATTTTATTGACAGATATCTCATATGTGAATTTAAGTAGTCGATGAGATGCTATAGTGAATAAATTATGGATTCATTTTTCTTCACCACGAAGCACGATAGTGTCACCGTCACGATAACCTCCGTCGTACGTTATGCGATGTTTACCTGTATATATAATTTCCTTGGTTACAGATTTAGTCGGATATCGCATACAAATGGGGAGCATTTAGACCTCCCACAGCACATTCAATGATCTGTTTAAAAAACTTTTGAATTGAATCTAGATTTATTTTCCAATATTAATCTGAGGAAAAGGGTCAGATCGCCAGTGAATGGTGTATATATTGCATAAACAGATTTGTCCGATTTACTGTAGAATGTTTAATTCCTCATACTGCATGTTTGTGTAGTGATGTAACATCATAGCTGACCATGTATTAAGTAAGTAAATATATGGCTCCCATCAGCCAGGTACCTCAACAATCACTTGACTCTACACAGTTGTTTCGTTGGTGTGATACGTTTGTCCTATTGTGGTTGCTACAACTGGCGGACTTTGTTTACGCCAAGCGCTGAATACTTTGCCGTTTCATGTAGAATGAATGACTTACGAGTTCACATCAGTACATTCCTTATCTAATATTTTCGTTTTTTATTTAATAATGTCGTTTGTATTCAATAAGTCTTTTTTAATTTTATAATTTCGTATTTTATTTAATAACTTCGTTCTCTTTACATAGTTTGGGTTTTTTATTTAGTAAATTTGTTTTTGTTTTGTCTAAATATTTTCTTTTTTACTTAATAATTTCGTTTTTATACAATATTTCGTTTTTCATTTCGTTTATATATATATTTTTAATCATTATCATTATTTAGTTTTGGTTTGCACTAATGGGCTTCCATACCATAGCGATCAAATCACAATTCACGCAACTGAGCAAAGAAACTCTGTAGGAAAACGGGTTAAACGACAGAAATATTGAGAATGTTAATTGCATAGTGGTCATGATTAGAAATGAAGTTACTCTAGAAGTATTTACCTAGGTGTGTTACATTCATGACGATGATAACGCAACTGGAAACTACAAAAGCGGACTGACCTCGTAACCCAGTAAATCAAATGAAGCGCCAATCTCTCTGTACGAGGCGCAGTTTCGGTTAATAGTATCCACGGCATTCAAAAATTACAAATATAGAGCTACTAAGTGTGATAGACTCGTACTATACATGTATATTGATATATTAATATGTATATACATTCAGCTATTTTAAACACATAAGTTGACTGTATTCAATAAATTGCTTATGCAAGTTAATATAGTTTAATCATGCAGTCAAGCGGAAAATTTGGTCAGTTCCCAGTGATATGCCTTGGGGTATGTAATTATGCTTTGGCCAAACTTTCCATGTGTCTTTTAATTTCATTGGTGTTTTAGTTTGTTTTCTGGTCTTGGATTGGTCTTGGAAATTTTTCCCTCCAAAAGTTGTTTCTTTGTGACCAGTCTTGGTTCAGTTTTTGAAGGAGCAAGTTGTAATTCAACAGACCTGACATATTTGACATTTAGACACATAGACCAACATATTTCCTCTTATATGGTAAGTTATTTATGTATTACTAATGCTAATCTATTCTATAATTCCATTACTAAATGTTAAATCAGTAATTTTGCATAAAGTTCCCTTTTTCACATCCCTTGAGTAAATAGTCAGTGAGAGTGAGACTTCTATAATGTAAATATTTCTATAAGAATAATGTATATAATTTATCTCACTGTGATATATTTTAAAGAAAAAGTATATTTTTATGAATTTACGAGAGACTGAAAGTATTGTAATTAATTTATATAGATCAGACCAGTTTGGTACTGTCTATAACTGTTCAAGAGCCTGTTCCCATAGAATGGTATAAACACCTATGGTTTTATTTATTTCAATAATTAATAATGTTAATACATATTATAAGGATAATTATTGTAAAGTTTTTATTATAAAAATTAAGAAATCTTTATGACTAGGGAGATTTATTATGTGGTAAATGCATGTAAATGAGTTATCTCCCTTGATGTAAATTGTATAGATGTAATACTATAATCATATATTGGTTGTATATATCAGTATTGGTGTGAAATTATAGTATTCATGTTTTTATTTAGCCTATATTTATTGTTATAGGGTTTTGATGATTTGATGATTCAATGAACAATCCATCTTTTGATGAGACTCTTGGATCAACGGAATAAACGTCTTGTCTAGAACCCAAAAACAATTTCCTTGTCATCTATCATTAAGGGAAAATCTGTGACTCATACAGTTGTCATATAGACAAGTTATCCAGTGTATGAAATATGCACAGAAATTGAGAAACTGAGAAAACCACAATGGCTCTATCTAATTAAAATTAGATCCTTTGATCCGCTCACGAATAACGCTACACAATCAAAGGATCTAATTTTAATTAGATTGACAATGATTGAGTCTCTAAACAAAGTATTTGAATTTCTTGCCCAGCATCACAGTGTATCACCGACACCGGGTATTGATACCAATCGAGGTGAGGATTTTTGAAGTAATGCATGCAACACACCAAGATAAGAATTCTTTCTTTTATGCATTCGCTGATGCTACCCGCTTGTTGGAATGTTTCAACGATACAGACATAACGTCAATGACTTAGAATTACATGAAAAGAGTCGCACCTCGTGTGTACCTCGATTTAATGCACCAAGATCTGTAAGAGAGGAAATTGATATCCACTTCTTTTCCAATCCCAACATGCATACAATCATGGTCCTCTTTTTGAAATATAAACTAATGAGCTAAGCTTTATTCCATTCGATTATACGTTATTTTCTTTTTCGAATGAATTTCGTCTCTGGGAATTGTTGCTGAATGAGCTATTTGAACCACAAGGATGTCGTCAGTGACGATTTTAGAGCCCTCCCTCCGGCTTTTTGTGACAAAAATGTATTAGAACAACCGAAAAAAGTATAAAATTTGGCATTTTACACAAAACAAGGGCAGTGAGATATTTGTTGTTTGTTTTTATATATATTGATATTATGTGTAAACAAGGCTAAAATAATCATAAAAATTAATCATTCTGGAGCCCCCAGCCTATCGCCCCTTTTAAACAAATTAATCCAGGATCCACCACTGGTCATTCAACATAAACCAAACACCATCCTAACAATGAATGTTAAACTAAAGGAACATGTACTAGTAGAATCTATCATGGCCTTTGAGCAGGGAGGGATCTTTTACATGCCACACCTGCTGTGACACGGGACCTCGGTTTTAACGATCTCATCCGAAGAACCGCCCCATTTAGTCTCCTCTTACGAGAAGCAAGGGGTATTGAGGATCTATTCTAACAACCCGGATCCCCAATAGGGACAAATTCCATTGAATAAATGTTGAATGATTCACGATTTGTTATGTTACCGGAAATATCCTTCCTTAATTATTTTTTGGAGAAAGACTCCGATCTCGTGATGAAGAGTGTGATGGAGTAAACTCTATTTCCTCCAAGACCCCAAATTTGTTTAATTATAGTGACGCAACCGATCGCTATACTGTTTTGGTTTATTTTTTATAAAGATGAGTTACGTCTCATTGATTGTTTGGGGGTGTCTGCAGCTACAGACCCCGCAGAGGTCACAGCTAAAACCTTTTTTCTGTTTTAACCTTTTGCATCTGTTTTTCTTTAATCCAGATTGGACATTGTTTAGAAGAAAACATGTGGTCCTCATTGCAATTTTTGCATTTATATTTCTTATGGCAACTCTTTCCATACCACACCTGACGAGGCTTTGGAGCCATCAGAATTTGTTTGGCCATGGCCATATCGTTGACATATAAAGCAACGCAGCGGATTTGGTACAAATATTTCTATTTTCATTTAACCCGTGGAGATCTGCGTTGTTAGAATAGATCCTCAGTACCCTTTGCTTATCATAAGAGGCGACTAAATGGGGTGGTCCTTCGGATGAGACCACAAAAACCGAGGCTCCCTGCTCAAAGGCCATATGTGCGGAGCATAGGCCTAAATTGTGCAGCCCTTCACCGTCAATGGTGACGTCTCCATATGAGTAAAAACATTTCGAGCGGGACGTTAAACAATATATAATCAATCAATCAATCAATCTATTTTCATTTGCTAAAACCAGACTTTAATATTTTTTGAAAGTAATGGCATTCCAAAAGTTAAAAGGTAATAATTTGTTGGCTCAATGTTTTCGTTCCGTTGTTGTTGTTTTGTAAACCTTTTGACATTGACCATTGGCCACTCCATGGATTCCAATTCTTTTTGGATTTGCTGTTCTGGAGTGCCATCCAGGTCGAGATCTTTATCTTTGCGTTGATTTAGCCCAAAGTGGGTTTTATCAATGAAAAATAAACCAGTAAGATTTTTTCCCAAACTTAACAAGGATGTAGAATGTTGTATTTTGTAACTTTTATAAGTGCTCCAGATTTCAACTTTTTGACGGATTTTGAAGTTCCAATTATTTCTTGTAGACCATTTTATAATTATAAGAAAAGGCGAAAGGCTTTGTTTGCTTGTCTGACAGTTCTGCTACAAGTGTAATGAAACGGGGCCAGTGCTCACTAACAGTGGTAATCTGTTTATCATTAAGAAGTCTCTAAAGGTGTTAAGAAACGACCTTTTTTTTAAGTAGTTATAGTAAAATGAATACTATTTCGGATTTCTTGCTCTCCGCCCGCCTCGGAACTCTAACAAGGGCGATGTAAGTTCAAATGGATTTCTAGTAATACCGACACCAAGAGGGTGCAAAGAATCTATACTAAGAAAAAAATTATGTGATTAACCCTATGACACCGCTTGATATGTACATATTGAAATGGTCGTTTGTGGAAAATTGCAAAAAGCAGGATAAATACTTATAAGGGTAATGCATGCACACCAATACTACAATGAAGCTATCATCAGCTCGGTATTACTGGCCGATTGACCAAATCGGGTAAAATTTGACCACCTGTATAGCGGAAGTCGGGCCAAAGTGGAGTGTTGGTCAACAGACACTATAAACCCCATTGTCTGTAAACTTCAGCCACCAGGATAACTTTCTCCGTTCGTTCGGGTTGCAACTGGATGCCCCCATTTTGTCGCCACTTTCGACAGGCAAGGAGGGTGTAACAGAGGACCTATTCTTTTCACACCAGGGTTGACTGTGTATATTGCATATATATATACAAAACGTACGTTCATACATAGCACACTGAAAGTTGAAGACGACATTAATTTAATCGAACAATATCAAATTTGCCGAAGTTAAATCGCAGTATCGTAGGACAACGACAGAGGCTTCCTGTCCGAGTAGCCTTAGACTCTGTCCATCTTCAGTGAGGTCGGAGTAAAAGCCATTGGACAGATTTCTGCCACTTGTATCTTCTTGTAAGTGCAGTCTGGTTTAACCAAGTATAAATCCATCTCCAGACCAAACTATGAAAATAATGAAATATCTTTTGAAGTACATACCTGGATATACTAAGCATGAAAAAAAAATGAGTTCATATGTCCATTAATTTAGTATAAATACAGTATTTTTAATGTCTACAACACCAGACTCGAATTTCAAAGATAGAGATGTGTAAATAATATGAAATGCACATAATTTACGCAATTTCTGTTAATTAATCATCATATGTGAAAAACTGGAAATATGGAAATAAAAAAGCACAGCTGTATTAAACCTGTCCCTATTCAGTCGCCTTACCTCTACATATATCTGTCGACAAGCGCCACATGGGTATTTAAATGAATCTTTGATATCGCTGCAAAAAATGCAACTGCAATGTTAAAATATTACCTTCGATACAAGACATTTTCGTCAATGTGTAGAATAAAAGGTTGCGTTATTTTTAAAGATAACAGTCCTTTTTCAATATTTTTAAGTACTCATGCAGTAGACAGGAATACGAATGATATAGATACCAGATACACACCCTAGTAACAACACACCAATCATTCTTCACACATACAATAGTTCAAAGCTGGGCAAATGCATTTTTGCAAGCAATCGTACAATCAAAGCTAGACAAATGTATTTTTGCAATTAGTATCATACAACACACAAATTGAAAGGAATCTATATCCCTACCAACACACAGCTACAGCTTGGAATTCTCTGTGACCCTGTGATACAGCGTTCATAATAGCCACACGCTCCGCACAAACAGAGAGACCGTAAGAGACATTCTCTACGTTGACTCCTGTTCAAAATACACACCAAAGAAATGTACGTTTAGCACAGAAATATCTAATGTTTTGTTATTTCTCGATTTAGCAAAACCACGGAATTAAGAAATCATCGAAATACAGGGGGAGGGGGTTACTAGAGAGGATACAATATAGGGAATCTCTCCTTGAAATTAAAAATCAACAACGTTTGATGTCAACATCATGGATTTGCATGTAGTTCTTTGATATTCAAAGTCTTTTCACATGCAACTATAATCTATTTTACTTACTGGTTTATCTCATTTTGGCAGAAATAATACAAGTATTGTTAGGGTTGTTTGTACTTCCCTTGTACCATAATGCATTTATTTGGTATGGTAATGTTTTTAGTTATATTGGCATTTGTCATGAATGTTCCTTACAACACACATTGGACTACTGTTAGAATCTTTGGGCAGAAAACAGCAGTGTAGATTCAAAGAAAACAAATATCAGCTTAGACAATACAGAATGCATACTATTATATTTGGAGCAGATGGGAAAGTCAAATCTATTGATGACTTTACAATCAAATGCCATGATTTCATTAAGTCCTCTAACAAGGTCAAATACTTAGGTGTCGCTATTGACAAATTCATAATATGCGACTATATCGTAGATTACATTATAAACATGGTCAACAGTAGATTAAACATCTTGTACAGAAACAAAGGTTGGCTTAATACTAGGTCAAGGTTATCTCTATCATCAGCATTCATTCATTGTTATTTCGATTACTGTTGTTCTTCTTGGTATAGAAGTCTTACAGAATCCCTACGCAGAAGGCTTCAGACAATGCAAAACAAGGTCGCAAGATTTATTTCTGAGCTGAAGCCAAGGACAAGAGTTACATACGATATCTTACAGTCTATTGATATACGCTTTATACATGATAGAGTAAAATAACTACAACTAAATCATGTTTTTAATATTTTTAATGGTACTGCTCCTGTGTGCATGACAGTACTTTGTAAGAAATGAAGCCTTCACTAGAGGAGCTACAAACTTCAATTATATAATCCCTAGAGTTGGCTCTAAAGGAACATGGAATAGGTTACATTAAGAATATTAGAAATAAAAAATGTTTTAAAGAGGCTGTAAAATCATCTCGCACTGACTGCAAGACAAATGGAAGAAAATGCTTTTTATGATGGAATGAACTGTTTTGTATTTTTATATTTCGTCATGTAAATAGTTGAATATTAACATACATACTGTAAATATTTTGATGTATTATTAGCAGGCTATTTAATTATCTTATAGATTTTTAATGAAATATTTTAATATGTGATTACCATCAAGAGACCCCATTGGAAATAAGCCATTTAATTGGCTTTTATGGGCTATCCCAGGCAGTATTTTAAATACATTTATAAAATATCTATTTACAATTATTACTGTGTTGGAAATATGTCGGTATGTGATACATTTTTGCCATCTGCCATGATACAAATGTAATAGTGACGTAAGAATGTGATAAAATACATTACCATCTGTGTCAATTACAAAGTGATATCATCTTTGATACTCATTATGACTAACTTGTGATGCTGGACTCATTTATATGCTTTTTATTTGTTGTTATTGCCTGAGTAAATAATAATAATTAGCATGTGTTATTGGTAGGATGATGGTATAATTACCAGTGATTACTTGGTCATTAGCAGTTAACACAGCCGCCCCCACGTGGAAATTGCTGTAGGGACAGTAAGCGCGGTCTTTGGCTTGGACTGCGGCTAGAACCAGTTCTTTGAATGGAGACTCTTCAAACAAAAGAACATAAAGTCCTCATAAATATTCAAAACAATGTCTTCCCACAGCGACCAAAGCACAATTTAACCGCATATTGAGAATGATAATTGCATAATGGTCATTATTAGACATGCATTTGTTCTAAGAGTATTTACCTAGGTCTGCTACATCCATGACGATGATAATGCAACTCGAAACTACAGAAGCGGACTGTCCTCGTAACCCAGTAAATCAAACGAAACGCCTATCTTTCTGTATGAGGTTAATGGAATTCAGGGTAGCGGTAGTCAAAAAGTACAGGTATGAATTCGATATAACACTACTAAGCATGACCCATATAATAGTATGGAACCCCGTGGGGATTCGGGTTGTTAGAATAGAACCTCAGTACCCCTTGCTTGTCGTAAGAGGCGACTAAATGGAGCGGTCATTCGGATGAGACCGCAAAACCCGAGGCCCGTGTCACAGCGGGTGTGGCACGATAAAGATCCCTCCCTGCTCAAAGGCCATAAGCGCCGAGCATAGGCCCAAATTTTGCAGCCTTTCACTGGCAATGTTGACGTCTCCATATGAGCGAAAAATTCTCGAGCTCAATACTCCAAGTAGGAGGACACCTTCGCTTAGCTCCTCAAGAATCCTTAGAGTATCTCTCGATCACACATTGCTCGACTCCCTATTATCATCATCAGCACGACCTGGTTCATCATCAAGGACGTTACTGCACTGAGAGAGCAAAGCTGGGCATTGGATTAATTAGTGTCATCTGTAATATATCATTGTGTTGTTTGTCGCAAGTTACGTTGTTAACTGGAGCATCGGAAAATGGCGGACTTATCTTTGTCATTGTAATGAAGTTCTTAGTGGATATTGTGTAGGCAACAGAGAAAATGATATATCGTAGAATAAACAAAACAAAAAAAAATACAGACAGGTTTCGTATCCGCGGCACATAAACACGCTGTTTGCATGAGCGGTGTTAAAGTCGTGTTAAAATCAACACTTATTATGTAAAGGATATAAGCCAAAAACTGCCCATTCTGTGAGAGGAAAAACTGATCCAGGCCGTAGGACCGAGATAATTTTTTCTCTTACAAAATGGACAGTTTTTGGCCTTATACCCTACTTAGAACATAATCCAGTTTTTTAGCCAATCAAATACCCCGAAATCTCGCAAAGAATATATTCTTCATGGCGAAGAATCATTCTATTTTTCATGTACTGAAGAATGTTTTGATTGGTTCATTTTGCAAGAAACTGTAAAATGGGAGTGTCTTTATTGATCTTGAAAAATAAATCAAAACAACCATTGGCACACCATACAAAACAGTATTGATATGAAAAGCAGAGACATATATAATAATGTTATATATGTCTCTGTATAAAGCAACAACACAATACCAGATTTAAGACAGTGTATTCTATTTGCAATTCACATTTTATTAATTCAAATTTCGAATGTAATTTTTTATCACCTTTTTGGATGATAAGCTTTTTTACTCTGCGATTTCCTCCGAACTTAGGGGTGCAGAAAAACGACCGTTGTTTGCGGCATTATCATGAAACAAACTTGTGTAGGAATGTTCATTAATTGGGTGGCTTTAATATCTTCTCCATCTCATTCTCCTAATATAGCAAAATCGATGTCCGTTATATCCCACGCTTGGCTAGCTTGAATGTCCATTTTGAAATGATGCGTGTTCGATTTTCACGGGAATTGTGTTCGATTGCAAAATGGGATCCTAATCAAAACTGTCAAGACAAGACACTCTTGTGAGATACTAATGGGTGGGGTTTATATTGAAGTATTGGTTTGATTGACTGGGTTCTGTTTTAAGTCAGAAAGATCATATGAAGAGAAATCTTCGTCACAAAGAATGGGCTTCGCTCCGCTCATATTTTGTGACGAAGATTTCTCGTCATATGATCTTACTATTACTTAAAACATTACATCTTTTGTTCTAAGAATGGATAGGATCAGGTAAACCCACTGACAAAGGAAATGATGAATAAAGATATTTTTAAATAGCCTGATAAAATAAACAGTCTTGTGTGAAAGTCAGCTTCTTTTGTTTACATATTGGGCCAGTGTCATGCGTGTTACATGTATCAACCCACTCACTCTGTAGTACTGAGGCATATCACCATGTCTTCCTCTGATGGGGAGAGCATTTTCCTTGCACAGCCAAATTTTAGGGATGCTAATGAAAGTGCTGTGAGTACTGACAATGTTCTTAGTGATATTCAATATATGGAGTGTGAAAAAGCACTGGAATCAAATTTTGATGTGAAAATCAGTATGTTTTCCGATATTTCGGAAGAGGAAATAATAAACGTCAGTCAAAATGTGGAAAGCATTTCGAGATTCCTAAAACCGTTAAATCAACAGGATTTAGACGCGTTGATACAAAGCGGTTTGTCAGTTTTTCAGTGATTTTCTGATGTAAGAAAATTTAAATTAAATTTGTTTTATTTGAAAAATGTATGGTCTTTGTTTTCAGTGTATCTGTAAAAGTGTGATCAGTCATCGGGATTATCTGGCACTGTGCATTAAGTTGACAATTACTGTCCATTATATTTAAGAATAGACTCTGTCTGTGCTTAAAAATAATGGACAGCAATTGTCAACTTATTGGACACCAACAGGTAGCTTTTCTACAACAAGTGGACTTTCTTCTATATAAAAGCCTAAAAAAAGACAATGGATTACGTAACAAAAGTGTTTTAACTTGAACGAAACTGTAATGTTTTGATAGTATTCATTCTTCGTTATATCAAACTTTGTCATTGGCACCTAAGAGTTAATTAACTATATATTCACAAAACAAAGTACAGGTAATCTACTCATAAGGAATACAATGGTGATGATTATTGTACGAAATATATGATCTATAAATAGACGACGAATAACAGAGACAGACATTTCTGATATTGGAATAAATATTTTCAGAAATTAAAAAAAATGGTGTTGAATTTAATTCAGTTGCTTTCTCCTAGACACAAAAATAACAAAATGTAATCCGACACGAAATTAAATAGGTCTACAGTAGAGGTGATGGAGTAATGTCATCACACATTCAATGCTCATTGCCGGTTTATATCCATTTAAGGCAATATTTCAGATTTAAATTTGACAGGGGTACCAACTTTGCTGGAATTACGGATGCATTGGGGATGGATACATTTAATGTTGACGACTCGACCCTTAGAAGCTTCTTGTCCAAGAGCAGCGATGGTGTTGTATTTTCAACACGCCCTATTCTTCACATAGGTGGTGTATGTGAAAGAGGAAATAGACTTGCCAGACGTATATTGGATGTGATACGTTTGCGAAAACCTACAAGGCAACCTACCTATGACTTTGTCACCTTGGTGACAGCTATCTTAACAACAGACCTTTAGTTCCAGTGTCGATCGACCTTAACGACCCATGGGTACTTCAAACATGTTTCTTACTCAGAGGGTCGATTGATTGATTGATTATATATTGTTTAACGTCCCGCTCGAGAATTTTTCACTCATATGGAGACGTCACCATTACCGGTGAAGGGCTGCAAAATTTAGGCCTATGCTCGGCGCTCATGGCCTTTGAGCAGGGGGGATCTTTAACGTGCCACACCTGCTGTGACACGGGGCCTCGGTTTTTGCGGTCTCATCCAAAGGACCGCCCCATTTAGTCGCCTCTACGACAAGCAAGGAGATGCTGAGGATCTATTCTAACAACCCGGATCCTCACGACTAAATAGATCCTCACGGGGTCGACATTTCACCATTTCAAGAACTTGTATACACCTAATTGGGAATTGCATATCAATTTTAGAAGCGTTGTCAGAATGAGCATCTTCAGCTTCTTCAACATAGAAGAAAGTGGACAGTTTTCGTGTTAGGAATGTTGTACTACTTCAAGATAAGGAGGCTGGCCGTACTGATTAGAGCATGAGTATCATAAATCGAATTTTCCCAGACATTGATGACAACGTAAGCAACCGGTAACTCCCTGTTTATAGAGGTGGATAGCTTGTCCACTAAGGCCGACCTGTGGCGGAAGTGGTTCTTCTAATCCAAAATCAGCAAACAGCTGCGTTTTGTGGATGTTATTGTCGTTTTTGGCGTCGGACTAGGAGTGTGATATTATTTTTCTGGAATAATTTTCAGTTCAATCAATCATCGCCTTTGTTGTGTGTCCATGGTGTAAGTGTTAAATGTATGCTCTTATTACTATATATGATTTCGCACTACAATCTCATGTCTTGAGATCGTCCTCAGTATCCCTTGCTTGTGGTAAGCAGCGACTACATGGGGCGATCCTTAGATGAGAAAACAGAGGTCTCGTGTCACATCAGGCGTGACACAACAAAGATCCCTCCCTGCTCAGAGGCCGTAAGCGCAGAGCATAGGCCAGATTTTTGCAGCCCTTCACCGGCAATGATGACGTCTACATATCAGTGAAATTTTCTCAAGTGGGACGTTAAACAATACACAACCAACATATCTTGAAATGAAAATAGTCGAGAAAATTCGGAATTAGTGTCATGTAGTCATTATATTCCTATACGATTTAATAAATATTGTCATGAATAAAGTTAATATATTTCTGTGAATAATTGCTATGAGCGTACTGTGATGTATTTATATCGTATTTTTAGTATTTTACCCTTTGATGTCTTGCCATAATAAATAGTAAATCGTTTGTCTTTTCATTCGGAACCTGGTAAGATAAGGGTTAGCTACTGCCAATAAGTTTATCTGTGGGGCAGAACACGAGTAAAAAATTCTCGATGTGACGTTAAACAATCACTCAATCTTTGACTGTTCGTTATATTTGCCTTTTCATTTTATCGGTAGAAGGCCAATCTCTAAAGTTTGCAAAACGCATGAAACGATACAAGCATACTGTGATGCATTTAATTGTCTTTCTGTCAGTATTTTACCCTTTGATGTCTTGCCATTTCCTCTTGACCGGTCTTTGACCGGTCAAAGTTCTATATATTTGTCAAATAAACGGAGTGACCCGTTGTGCAAATCTTATGTAAAGAACTGCCTTTCAATTAATATGAAGCACGTCACACAGCATTCAGCCTAATGACAGGTTGTATTTGCAAAGACTGTTGGAATTCAATGTAACATCATCTTATTTCTCAATAGCCTGCCAAGATTTAAAATTTAATCATATGCAAAACATGCTCTTACGTATCGAATATAGTATCATATTACAAGATACAAAACATATATTTATCACTATAAAATACTGTATAAGACCGATCGCGTTAACTCATCGATGGCGCGTTTGCTTTGTAACCCGGGATTGGCCGCGCCAAACCCAAGATGTAACTGCTTTCAGCATTTAGAAGTGGGGATTGTGGGTTTTTCGTATGTGGCCTTAAAATGAAGGTTTCGTTTAGGGGTAGGCGTTGACACTCTTTAAAAACTAACCGCATTGCTACGACCCTGAGCGCTAAGCATAGGTCGAACTTGGGTTAGTTGGTTGTATACTGTTTAACGCCCCCCTCGAGAATTTTTCACTCATATGGAGATGTCACCATTGCCGGTGAAAAGATGTAGGCCTATGCTAGGCGCTTACGGCCTTTGAGCAGGGAACAATCTTTATCGTGCATCACCTGCTGTGATAGGGGCCTCAGATATTGTCGAAAAAGGATCGCCCCATGTAGTCGCTTCTTACGACAATCAAGGAGTACTGATGACCTATTCTGATCCTGATCCTCTCAGGATAGGTCGAACTTTGTGATGCTTCGCTTACGGGTGGTGTCGTCTTAATTCGAATAAAAACTTCTCAGAGGGACGTAAACCAAACGAAGGGTATTATTATATCTACACAATGTATATAGGTGCAAACGAGTACCTTAGATGATACTTATATTTTCAAATCTCTACGGGGCCTCCTTGGACGAGTGGTTAGAGCGTCGGGCTCAAAATCACAAAGCCTCTCACCTCTGTCGGCGCGCGTTCGAATCTCGGCCGCGGCGTTATGTGAGCAAGTTTGCCAGTTTACTTGCGGAAGGTCGGTGGTCTCTTCCCAGGTACATTGTACCTGGGTTCTCTCCTCCACCAACAAAAACTGGACGCCACCAGATAACTGAAAAATTGTTGAGTGTGGCGGAAAGCAATAAATAATCAATCAATCAATCAATCAAATCTCTACTGCAGAGTATCGCAGATTTAACTTTGAAATCAAATATTTGTAGGTACGAAAACCCCACATATTCAAAATGTTGAATTCTTGCAATAAATCCATATTGATGCAATAGCCAGTTTCGTTGTTTTTCCCGCTCTAGCAACATTGATCCGAATGGTGGTTCTAATAGGTGACATTTCAGTATAGTGTTAGCTGCATACTGGTTTCACATGATAAACTATTCCTTTAAAAACTTCTCCTCGCTTTAGAAAATATTTGAGGTCCGTGATTGCGCAATATCTTAGATGAATTGTTAAGTAAAGTGAAATGTTAATGTCAGAAAAGGTCATTCTTCGGGCACATTGAATCAGCCGTTCGGGATGTTACTTCTGATATGCATACGACTTTAGCTTCAGGATAGTCAATTAGACATGGATGTAAAGACTAAAGGATAATCAGATTAGTTATAAATAAAAGCCCTTCCTCACCCATCTTCTTGTCAGCAAATACCTGTCGACAAACTCCGCGGGGTGATTTGAAAGAACATTGTATGTCACTGCCAAATAAAAAGAATTACATGCGATGTAAGTAAATATATGTTTAAATTGACTAAAATAAGGATATATATTGCTAACACAGCCATGACCTTGCATTCTCAGTAACCTTGTGTCATGACGTTTATAATGGCGATACGCTCTGTGCAAATTCGGAGATCATATGAGGCATGTGATTTCTACATTGTTGTGTAGATACATAAAGTGAAATACTGTAAAATAGACGACATGAATGGATCCTGACGCCAGAGGCCATCATTACTGAGCTTGCGTGGAAATTACTTCAAGAACAGTATGTTCTGTCATTTTACTTGAACAACAACTTTGATCAGGCCTTTGTATTGGACGATTCCTAATTTGGTTGGTTTTATATTGTTCAACGTCTCACTCGAGAACTTTCACTCATTTGGAGATGTCACCATTGCCGGTGAATTTGGATAATGTATTTAAAAACGCTAATCCAACGTACGAAAGTAAATTAAGTAATAGCCACCAAGCCGAACAATTACCTGAATCCTACTGGGAAAACACGGAGTACGTACCTTAGAGGTACTCTGATTTCTTGCATATAGAATAGTCAGTTGCTTCCGGATACATAATGATTCCAGTCGCAAACATTCCCTTGTTTTCCCAAATCTCCGTATTAAGTGCACACACTCTCTCTCTCTCTCTCTCTCTCTCTCTCTCTCTCTCTCTCTCTCTCTCTCTCTCTCTCTCTCTCTCTCTCCATTCACTTTGTGTATTCTACTTAATTTCTATTGAAATCTATTGCTTGTCATTTGCAACTGTGAAGATAATAGTTAGATGCCGTCTGTCTTCATGTGAATATGCACATTCTAGGTACTTCGCGATCTATTACGCGGCATTCTTGAAATTGTAGGAATATATTTTATGGTGTATTTCAACATACATTTTATATGAATTTAGAGTAATGGAAAACTGATATGTATATTACACGATGGTTTATTTTGTGAGTTTAGAGTTTGTCCTTCTTGGACTATTTCCTGTTACAATCGATAATATTTTGAAATCATTACCAAATATAGAAACAAGTGAAAGTCGAGCGATTTTCAGGAGATACGTTTAAATAACTTGTATAAAAGTACTGAAAAATATAAATAATATAATGTTTCCTTTGATTTGTTAAACGGGGGATGAAGTTTACAAACATTGCAGAAAAAATGCATAACTCGCTATGTATTTCATCTGCAATGTCTGCGACCTCCGTATCTTGTTAACAAGACTGACGATATCTGGTCGCATTACTGATTAGATAACCCAACTGACTCAGATGACGACCTAGATGTTCTCAAAATGACATCATTACTTTACCTTAGAAATCTGAAAAAGGTGAATTTGAATTCAGATCGATGAAATGAAAAAAAAACTATTCCTACATATTTCACTAATATTCAAGAAGAAATGTAAAGGCTTAAGTCGCGGTAGGAGAAATAATTTCTTGTATAATGCATCCGATTCAATTTTGTATTCCATTTACTTTGGGTTCACTGTGACTTTTCAAGGTCCAGTTAAAAGAATAGTCTAGATCACTGAAAAATTTCGAAATGCACACATTACGTGAGTAAATTTCATTCTTTGGAGTCTATGTCATTTATCTTACTAATTTATCATTTACATATATTTAGGTGACAACACAATATATGTATGTCTCACTTTCTCCTCGAAGTTTGACACTGCATTCAACTAGATGATAGAATACAGTACTTATTTAATAACCGGAAAAGTAAGTGAACGTTTTCTTTGTTTATCGATTCCAAACAGTATGACGGAAAACATGACGTCGGGTTCAATTTCAACGAACTGGTCAGACTTGGAAAAATGTTTTCAACCCATTGCTCCGCACTTTAAAGTATACACTGCAAGAAATACAGCCCTGATAACATCTGGAGACCCGACGTCGAAGTTAATCAGAAATCCAGTTACAGGAAAACACCACGTGATTTATTTAATAAAGGCATACTGTCGCTTAAAGGGAAACCAAATAAAAACATCCGATTGTACTACATGTATGTATGCTATCATTAATCAATTTTGTTAATTGCTTCATATCAAAATACAACATTTATCAACTTAAATTAAGGTGCGTATGTTATAATGTATAAATAAATGAAGCGGCAAACGTCTTTCTTGTGGTATGAATTATCAAGGTATGCAATGACCTGTTCGTACTGCAGTCGGTGCTTCGGGCAGAAGCTTATGCTCCATGTAACACGAGTTCAGAAAGGTGACACTGTATTGATGGAAATACATGTATACCAATGTCTTTCAACTGATACGTAATTTGTAACTCAAATATATTTGAAATGAATATTAGTACTTTGACAGTGACAAAATATATATAAAAACATGTAATGGAAGTAGGTATAGCAAATATTAAAAAACAAGAGACCCATGGGCTTCAACGTTCACCTGAGTCACTTTTGCCCTGCAAAAGATTTTTAAATTTTAAAAAAAGATTTAAAGATTTTTACACATTCATTGTCACGAAATTTTTGGACCCCATGTGACAGTACATATTGTCGTCCGTCTGCAGATATTATCGACAATATCCGAGACAAGGCATATTTTTGAATCGCGGTGCATATTATCATCGACGAGAATACGTTCCTAGACTCATTGTACATGATGTCTTTTGGAATATATTACCGCCTGTCGCGATAGATGGGAAAGTCTGGGGACGGGAGATATTGACGAGTTGTCTTCACCTCATCCTTCGCCTGCCAAGTCTCATCCCAAGAGAAATCTCCCATCAGTTACTCTGTTCGCGAATTCCAGCCATGCCGTTCCGACATCTAATCCTGTTTCTATGTCCGCTAAAGTTACTGCCCCTCTCCCCACTCTGCATTCGGCCTAAGTAGCTGCAGTCCCAACTCCTGTAACGTCCTTGTCTCCACACCAGAATATCATCCTGTGGTTAGTGCCAGATATCCAATTTAGGGCCACTTGCGCTGCAGGCAAAGAACCTCCAAGCTAGGGGATGTGTGTCTCTTCTGTCACCTGCCAGAAAGTCAGTGGAGATCTGGGCAAGCATTTGACACTTAGGAGTGAAGATCTCACTATCATGTGACCATCATGAGAAAACGTTTCTGGAGTTGGAGTTCACAGCCATGACCTAAGGAAGAAGTAGAGCTGGTGGAGATGGGTGCGTGGACAGCGCTAGTCTTCTGGATGAATTTAACTTTCTTGCACCTAGAACATCTGTCCTTTCACCACGGAAGGTATGCAGCCCTGGCCTGAACCTCGCGTGTACTTATATCAAGCCATTCGGGACATTGCTTCTGAAAATATATAGCAAGGCACAGGATTAAGATATCATCAATTTTCTTGAATATGGGAGCTGCTCTGCAAGAGAAACGGACTACATGAAGGAGATGGCAGCAATGCGGTTATTGATGCAGCAGAAGTACCACTTCGTCTGTCTGAATAGACCACATGACTACCCTGCATAAGTTCGAATCTTAAATTTGTTACTTCAAGAGAATTACGAATCTTAGGAGAGGGAAGTGTAGGACCTGCTAGCGCAAACTTGCTCATAAATTTGGGGTGGATTTTATTACGAAGCAGCTTGTTGAAATCAGATGAGAAAATGTAATGGGCAATAATTCATGACGGGTTTTGGGTGGACTTAACTTGTCATGGTTGTCGATTGTATTTTATCAATTTGCTAAAACTGTCGTTTTGTCACTCTTGCCAAGTTGCATGTACCAGACATCGTCTAGTGAATGTCACACTATTTAAACATGTTTAGGTAATGAAATTGTTCCTCACAATAAGGACAAAATTCCACTGTAATTCTGATTGAATAACCCTTTGTGTATTTGTAGAATAAGATACTTGTTTTTTATTTTACTTCGTACAAAAGTGTACGATATTTTTAACAGTACGGCAAAACTATGGGTAAAGAGCAGATGCAGCAAAATGTAACAGCATACATGTAATTGTTATTCGGCCGATTCCTTTATATTTCATTTCGACGACAACTTTTTATACTTAGAGAGAACACTCAAGACACTGATTTAAAAGAGGAATCGATATCACATGTCTGTATTTATTTACCACCCTTCATCGTTGCGATAGAGATAATACGTCAATGTAGCAGAGGATAACATGTACAGATTCGGAAACAAACATTCACCGACTTTTCTGAAATTCCTTAATAGTAAGAAAGGATACGAAATACGTTTTTATTCCCTAGCTAATTTCTTTCCTTTTTGTGGAATATTACCTCTCTCCATGAAAAAATGCAGTAAAACTGTCTACGTTTAGCAATTATGGGAATGAAAAGAATGACCTTTATGCGTTTCTCTAAACTACTTCACATATATTTGCAATGTTCAGAAATCTCAGTGAGTGTTTTCTTTTGAATCTCGAGTTCCTCGCGTTTTCAAGATAAACAACGTGCGTTTAAACCCGGGTTTACATCGGGTCCGACTCTCGCTCATTGGAGTATGAAAGCTCAAGCATGGCGGGAATGGAGTAAATGTTTTTAAGGTCACCCGCGTAAAATGAGGTGATCTACTGTAATTGGTCGCTTCTATAGTTCGTTAACAATTGAACAATTTAACTTCTTGATAACTACCTTTCTAATTCTTTTCAAATTTGGTATAAAACATCTTTAGGACAAGAGGGATATAAATTGCAAATTGCAGGACACCTACAACCCTGAGGCCTTCGGGGTAGGACAAAAACTGCCAAAATTGACCAGTTTTCAGAAATCTTCATCACAACTGCACAAACTAAATGTATAGTCATGTAGATCTAGAACAGGAAGGCCTTTACCAAAATTGTAAATTTCATGATCTCCGGGATAGCGGTTCTCAATCCAGTGCGGGGCCAAACTTGGTATTTAGTATTTATGTCTAAACCATTTAAAAAAGCATCTCCTTTAATGTTATTGATAATAAATTAAAACTTAATGGATATTTCGAATGAATAGGTAGCCTTTTACCAAAATTGTTAATTTCATGATCCCAAGGGTAGGGGTTTTAGTATCATGATGGGGGCCAAAATGCTCAGTGATTAAGTATGTTAAGAATTTAACATTTTTAACATCTTGATAACCACCAATTCCTTTGAATTTTTTCATAAAGCATCTTTGGGACAAGGGGAAATAAATTGTAATTTTCTGAACTTGTACACCCCTGCGGCCTCAGGGACGGCCATACATTTACCAATTTTCAAAAATCTTCTCTATAACTGTATATCTTAATAACTATTTCGAACGGATTTTTCCCTTCTAACTTTCTAATCACGTTTCTGTCTTGTGTATCTAATAACAAAAATCAATTAATCTATAATCGGATATTTTTGGAGGATCCGGCGGATATTTTTAACACCAGGATATGTTATGATTTCGATCCTTTGTAATTAGGTGGGGTGAATCAGATGAATTCGATTACAAATTAGTATGCTTTAAATCATATAGACCTCACACAATAAAAAATACAGACAACAAAGAATACAGAATTTAACAGAGTGCAACGTCAATAGGTTTTACGATTTATATTAGATCGATTGATTAATTGATTGTTGTTTTCCGCCACACTCAACAATTTTTCAGTTATCTGGTGGCGTCCAGTTTTTGTAGGTGGAGGAGAGACCCAGATACAGTGCACCCGGGAAGAGACCACCGACCTTCCGAAAGTAATCTGACAAACTTTCTCACATATATTGGTGCGAGTGCGAATCGAACCCGCGTCGACTAGAGGTGACAGGCCTTGTGATTTTGAGCGCAATGGTCTAACCACTCGGCCACGGAAGCCCCCTATTTATAGTATAATAATTCAAATGTAATTCCTTTATCTAAGATAGTTACGACATCGTAGAGAAACGTCTGGAAAATTACAGTCACCAAAAAGCCCAATATTTAACTGTAACGAAACTTGATACGTAACCATACCAATTTTCATCTTCCTATGTCAAAGCATGGTAAAAAGATAATTCATAAAAGAAATTCATTCAGCCATGAAACTAAGTCTTACAATTTTCCTGTTTCGTGGGGATCCGAGTTAGAATAAGTCCTCATTACCCATTGGTTGTCGTAAGAGGCGATTAAATGGGGCGGGCATTCGGATGAGACCGCAAAAACCGAGGCCCCGCGTCACAGAAGGTGTGGCATGATAAAGATCCCTCCCTGGTCAAAGGCCACAAGCGCCGAACATAAACCTAAATTTTGCAGCCCTTCACCGGCAATGGTGATGTCTCCATATGAGTGAAAAATTCTCGATCGGGACGTTAAACTATATATATTCAATCAATTTTCAGATTTCCAAGTTAAAGTCCCTATGGGGACACGGGTTAGATAGAATAGGTCCTCAATACCCCTTGCTTGTCGTAAGAGTCGACTAAATGAGGCGGTCCTTCGGATGAGACCGCAAATACCGAGGCTAGTGTCACAGCAAGTGTGGCATGATATCCCTCCCTGCTCAAAGGCCCTAAGCACCGAGCATAGGCCTAAATTTTGCAACCCTTTACCGGCAATGGTGACTTTTCTATATGAGTGAAAAAATTTCGATCGGAACGTTAAACTATATATAATCAATCAATCAATCAAAGTTAAAGTATTGTGGGAAAAAACTGGAAAACTATTAAAATATTCGGCATTAAGTCCCATAAAACTAGTTTAAATTAATCAACTGTGACAAAAGAAACTTGATCTGTAAACATATAGTAGTAAATCACATACCAAATGTCAGCTTCCTAAATTAAAAGCATGATGACAAATGTCCGGAAAACTGTTTTCCTATACTGTGGTAGACGGACTGCAAACTACATGTAGTTGATTGTATACTGTTTAACGACTCGCTCGGGCATATTTCACTTCCATGGGGACGTCACCATTGCAGATGAAGGGCTGCAAAATGTAGGCCTTTCTTCGGCGCTTACGGTCTTTGGGCAGGCCTCGGTTTGTGTAGTGACATCCGAAGGATCGCCCTATTTAGTCGCCTCTTACGATAAGCAATGATTAATGAGGACTTTTCTAACTCGGATCCCCACGGGACTAATAATCCTCTTCGGCTTCGCAGGTAGGGGACTAAAATTATATAAATGTGTTATGAAATTAATATTTGTTTCATAACACTTTTTACACTGTGCTCATTCTAATAACGATAATGGGGTTCTTCAATGTAATGGTATGGAGAGAACATGGGGATATTATCTTTTCCTAATGATGGTATCTTATTCAAACTTAATTGGAAGCACATATTAATCATCAAATTGCTTTTTTAGAAACAAACTAACGAGGCCAATTTTACTGTCATCGTAATAACGAAGATCGGTATTTTATATAAGATAAACATTGTTTAATGTATGATAGAAAATATGGATATCATAATTGGGTTACTTTACAATCATCTTTGTGTCTGCCTATATGTTTTATCTGAGTTAACTAAAACAGGCTGATGGGTGAAGGACACACTTGTACACATTAATAGAATGATACAATCAAAATACACAGAATTCAGATATCAAGACTAATTCTTCATTTTAGATGCAGAAATTTAAAGAAAAAAAAAGACACACACAAGAAAAGCAATAGTTCCAAGTTTTAGAAATGACGCCTTGCCAATCAATGCCTCATCTTTAAGCACGAGTAACCCTACCTTCACAAGTAGATCAGCCTCGTGAGAATCACAACAGGTCGACTAGGACTTTATAGAAAATCATTTGCAGACACAAACATTGATTTCGTGTTAATTCCCGGTTGCGAAATCACAAAATGATTTTCATCATTCCTGAAAACTTCGGTATTTGAATATACAGAGTTGGCAACACCTGAAAACAGAATAAGAATAGTAATATTAAAGGATTTAATTCAAGTTTTGAAGAGTTTCACGCTTTACTCTTAGAAAATAAAACTTTTGCAGACAATACCATTGTAGAAGAGAGCGAAGAACGATTGCTGTTGGATCTACGATTCTAGAGAGAAGATAAATATCTGGATGTAAAAGCACATGACAATTACAGAAGAGATGTGAAACGTGGAAACTGTGGTCTCAAAACTGCAAATCATTAAGAAATGGAAATCTCCGAAGGAAAAATATTTTTTAAAAAAAGAAGACAAAGTAAGCGAACAGTGATCAGTCTCATATATCCTACGTTGAATACAAATTAGGGGTTTGGACAAACACGGACCCCTGGATATACCATGCTAGGATCAGTTGCCTAGGGAGGGTTAACATCCCCTGTCGACCGGTCACACTCGTGAGCCCTACATTTTGATCAGGTAAACGGAGTAATCCGTCGTCAGAACGGCCTAACAATTCGTAATGAAACACAATAGATATCATTTATCCCAATGAAAGGTTGTACTGGCAAAGTAGATCGTTATAACGACCATAAACATTGCGAAATGCTGACTTTACTCGAGACTGTTGAAACCCCTGTAACGTCAACATGTTTGTCAGTAGCCTGATGAAAATAATGAAGCTGGAAACAATGCATATGCATGGAAATATTTAGAAACATTCAGTGAATTGGAAGTAAAGTTTTAATCAAAGTTGACATCGGACGCAAAACAAAACTAGCTTCTGATGATACTCCACCGCACTTTGAGATCCCAAGCACTAACTTCACTTCCTGTCAGTAAAGTGGTAAAGTCCAAGACAAATGAAGCCATGATTTTGATTGAAAACATACAGGAACAGAATCGGGATTTGAGTTGACTGATCGGCATCATGGTGTTAAAATGAGAAGAAAAGTGATTACCTGCATGGTTTAATGGAAGAATCTATGAACAGAAAGTGAGGGATTATCATATTGAATACCACTACTGTTCGTTAGTTTTGTTTAAGGTATTACCGTTTTCAGTTGTTAACTTGGTAGGCTAAAACTTTAGCAGCCATTCTTGTTTCATTTGTTTAAATTTTATTTCACCAGAGCCAGATTTGATAAGACATTTTCCGTATTCTTTTGGTAAATTTGCATATATTTATAATGAAAAATGAAGAACCGGCTAAGTTATGTTAAAACATTCAAAATAAATCAAGTAACATTTCATGTAAGCGAGTTTGCTATGCTTGGCTCATTAAATAGTTATCTACTAGATGAAACAAGAATAATGAAATAGTTTGTAATAATGATTATGATTTATTTTGAATTTCACAAACACACACAAATGGTAGTTTTGATTCCTCAGAAACTTTCAATGAATTACAAATTTCACACAGTGATGTTATTAATCAAAGGAATTAGATTTATATCTTTTTTTAAAAAAAAATCATGTTAACTGCACTTGTGTTGTTCAAAATGAACGCTATAGCCCATGGGTCTCTTGTTTACAACTGCGTACTGAGTGGCTTTCATGATTTTGTCCATTAATTCACAATCAGGAAGCTTTATTGGATGCATTGCAATGATCTTTTCACTGCTTTGTTACGTTATGTTTCGTGAACGTTACGCATAAAATAATTGACTTTATACCCATTTGATATTTGACTTGCTTGCTAATTATTATGACTTTAAAATAATCTTTTGAATTTAGTTGTTAAATCAATTTGTTATGTACAATGTTGTGATGTTCAGTCGGACAAATCGCGTATATTGATGGTATCATACGGACTTTGAACCCGATGTAATAATTAAAAAAGAAATCAACAATGATGTTATTTAAGAAATAACATGAAGTTGGTCACGTGATAAATCCCAGGACGCCCGAAGGGCGTTATTGTAGATTTGGTCACGTACAAACTTCATGTTATATCCCAATACCACTTATATCTCATGTCTTATATTTATTTCGATTTGTGTTGTTCCTATCAAGCATCGTACTTGTGTAGGCAGATGATCGTACAACACAAGCTTTTGTTCGTTGAATTTTGATTGAATAAATAATTGGGAACAATATCTTGGAGAATATAGAATGTGAATATTTACGTTGGAAGGAATACAAAAGATGAAACAAGTGTAAAATAAAGATAATTTAGAGCGGCAAGTCAACTCAACTGAAAACAAAAGCGAAGTAAACTATTCAGTCAATCGCTGATGGAGATACGGTAGCAGTCTCTTACATTATATTACTTAAATTAGTTGTAAACGCAATTGCGGAAAACAGATTTCGACAGAAATTTAGAGGATCTAAGAAAAATGACAGAGGATAAATGGATTAAATTGAAGCTAAGCTCAGATCAGGTTTTTGGAAGGAAACAACGGCATGTTCATCGTTAGGACTCGTGGTTGTAGCATTATAACGACAGATTTAGACGAAGTGCAGCTGCGGACTGTTGTATTTTTTACTTCCAGGAGTGTGTACGGAAAGATAAATATGAACTGAAAGAGACATTTTGTTCTATAGAGAAATTTCTGTTGTAGGATTTAAATAAAGACTTGCAGCGGTGCCCCGACTTGAACAATTTTTCGAGCTCGAAACGAGCCTCGCTCGTGGTGGTGATGGTTATCACTCGGAAACAACAGGTTACCATCATCATGAAGTGATTGATTAGGGTTTTACGCCGAATATATTTCGGCAATTTTACAACGGTTAAGCAACTGAAATATGTTTGTTTGTTGGACATTATTAAAAAGTCTATTTCGTATAGGCGTAAAATCGCTACATTTCAAAAGAATGTGATGTATAGTTAGTGGACAGTCACAAGATATACATTGAGGTTGAATTTTTCTGTTTAATGAATAAGAATGTGCCAATTTTCAATGTTCGATGCGTATTCTTGAAATAATAACTTCGTCCCGGCGTTTCAATACGACGTTGCACGATTTTTTTTTACCTTGTTTTAAATAGAATCAAAAGGCTAAGATAACTAACAGTATTCAATCTCGAAATTCCTATAGGAAATACAAATCAGAGGGATTGGAAAACATGGACCCCTGGTCATACCAGAGGTGGGATCAGATGCCTAGGAGGAGTAAGCATCCTAGGTCGACCGGTCACACTCGCCGTGAGCCCTATATTCTGATCAGGTAAACGGAGCAATCCGTAGTCAGAATCAGTGTGTCAAGGACGACCTAACAATTGGTATGAAACACATCAGACAGCATTTGACTTAATGGTAAGTTGTATTGGCAAACTTGATCGTTATAACGACCATAAAAACTCATAATAAAGTTTACCTCTGTCACAGAGATCCCAGTATATTTGCCAAAGACCATTTACACATAGCTTTATGATATATTTTAAATCTATGTAAGGAAAATGTACAATATCATTTTGAAGTGCATTCTTTGCTTGTTTGTCTGCTTTGTTGTTACCATGGATACCAATATGACTTGGACTCCAACAGAACTCAACTAGTTCATTTTGTTTAGTTAGAAGATAGCACTGGTTTAAGATGTCTAAAATGTATGGATGATCAATATTCATATTCCTTATATGCTGTAGACAAGATAGAGAGTTTGAGAATATAGTGAAATATTTGTCATTCGAAATTTTAATATACTCAAACTGAAGTTTCCTTCGCTTCGGCGGAATAAAGTGTTGCTTCATTCGGGAGTCGTGCAGCGAAAACGTTGTTAATGATAACTGCAACAGCAGTGACTTTATTTTGGTCTTTTGATCCATCTGTATAAACATCAGTTGTAGAATGTTTAGATTGGGTTTTTTTTCCGTATAACTTTTGTTTGAAAATAGTGGACTTTGTTTCAGATTGTTTATAATCAGAAAGTGATGTGTCAACTTTTGGATTTAGTACTTTCCATGGTGATATTTCAGAACGTAATGAGGGTTTTATGATGTTCAGAGGTAAGTTAGAATCATGTAAATGTTGGGAGACCAACTGATTTTATACACGTCTTATTTTTGTCATATAAGTCTTCAAATTGTGGATGGAAAATGCAATTAAATTCAGGATTGTCAGTATTAGCTTTTAATTTAACAATATATTGTAAGATAAGTTTTATTTTAGGTAGATCCAGAGGTGGTTCGTTTGCCCCAATATACAAACTTTCTACAAGAGAGATTCAAAAAACTCCTGTGCACAGTCGAAATCCTTGCTGGTGGATTGCATCAAGGGTTTAAATGTACGACGCTCTTGCCGCTCCATATACTATACAGCCATAGTCAAGCTTAGACCGATGGGAGAGCAATACAGATGTATAAGAGTAGTTCTATCTGCTCCCCATTTTGTGTTTGCAACGACTTTTATTATATCAAGAGCTTTTGTGCATTTCTCTTTGAACATTGCTATGTGCGGAATGAAAGAAAGTTTATTATAAAAAATGACACCAAAGAACTTAATCTCATTTACAACCTTTATTGGAGTACCATCTAATTCCAACTGTGGATCATCGTGATGTTTCCGTTTACAACAGAAATGCATGCACGCCGTTTTAATTCTGGAAAAGTTAAAACCACGTTTTGACTTTGTTAAGACATAACTGTAATTTACACTCAATGGAATTCATGTTTTTGGATCTATAACAGAGAACCAAGTCATTGACATACAGAATTCTATGAAAGTCGTTCTTAAGTGCATCAGCTAGACTGTTTATTTTTATACTAAATAATGTAACTGATAAAATGCTTCCTTGTGGTACACCCATTTCATTTTCGAAATTGTCTGAAAATGTAGATCCTAAGCGAAGACTGAAGCGTCTATTACTTAAAACTTTCTTAATATGGTTTGGTAAATGCCCTTTAAGATCTATATTATGAAGATTCTTTATGATACCGTATTTCCATTTGGTATCGTATGCATTTTCTAAGTCAAAATTATAGAGCTCTTTATTGACGAATATAGGTTTCATGTCTTACTAACTGGTCAACTGTGCTTCGGTTTTTCCTGAAACCACATTGTATATCAGTTAAAATGTTATTAGTATCAAGAAGCCATACCAAGCGTTCATTGATCATCCGTTCTATGGTTTTACATACGCTGTTTGTCAAGGCTATTGGTCGATAATTATTGGGATCTGAGTGATAAATTGTCTTAATGTAAATATTAAAGACATCGTTTGGATTCACCATACTTTAGGAGTTGCCATTGTAGTTGCAGACGGTATTTTTGAAAGGTAAAACAACTCAACGGTATTTTTAATGGTTTTGATTATTAATAACTGATATTCTTGTCTGTTTACAAAATAAAATCTTTGTAAATATTCTGATGCGTTTCATTTATTTGTCATTCTTTTATGATGCCAAGACAGGTGAAAGTACAGCACAAAAGGCATAAATACTTTTGAAGCAATGATTGTATTCATACGCAAGAAAAAAGTTTGATCACGTGACTGAGTTCATGCTATGAAAAATTGAATGTCAATTTCGTTAATAGAGTAATATAAGGCAAAACAATGGCAAATGTCAATATTGAAGTATTCTGTAATGAGCAATTGTAATGTTTTGTACTGGTACAAGTTATTACGTAAATTTTAGGAGTTAAACGTGCTAACTTGAATAACGTTTATGACGTTATCACCACGTCATCAAAACAAATTTTGTATATAAAAGATCGGTTTGAGAGTAAAAGTCAGTCGACAGCAGCGAAGAATCAGCGTACTTATGGTATAAGACAGTAAACCAAGTCTAATTATATGTAAGTTCTGGCAGTGTTTTATAGCCATTTACAACCAATTCAATAGGAATGTCTAGGATTGGTTCGTCACTACATGTATATTCATAAACAAATAACAAGTTATTATTTCATGCGTATATATAATTGGACCAATTGGTCATCTCAATAAGAGTTTTAAACTTTATACAAAGTATCATTCCTACAACAATCAATGCAGGTATTATATAAAGTGGACCAAAAATTGGTGTCATTCTTATATAAATCGTGGTTAACATAACCATTTTATCATTGGCAAATTGACCAGAAAATAAGCAGTGTCTAATAATTAAGTTAGTCCTCCATACCCTCAGTTCGTTACATTGGTGACAGCGGTGGGAACATCTTTTAAAAAATGTCACTCTAAAATGATTACAAACATGCCAAGGAACGAAGACGTTTTCGAGGAAAATGACCATAGTATAGAAGCACATCAAGGACAGGTTATTGAGGGTATCCCGAATAGAGACAATAATGACCATATTGATGAATTAAAGTACTCGAATTATGAGACGAAAGCACTAGAAATGTCTACAAATCTGCGTGTCCCGGCATTAAGCGTTTTGAGTGATCCAAGAATATCGATATAATTTTTGACACCTTGTGTCTGCATTATCGGCGAGATTTGACCCAGAAAATAAAACGAGATTTACAAGGCAACTACAGAGCCGGATACCGAAGAAAAACGAAATTTATCTCAGAATGCAAGATAGAAAGCGACTTGTGAAGATGTATTCAGACTCACCTCTAGATTCCTTTGCCAGATAACCAATGATTTGTTCATCGATTAATTGACTGATTGTTTGTTTTACCTCCCGTCGAGAATTTTTCACTCAAATATTCGCTTCGTAACCGGGAGGTCGTGAGTTCGAGCCACTGGCCATGTCAAACCTAAGACGTCAAAATAAGTAGTGATTGCCCCTTCGCCAAACCATCGGCACCCAGAAGTGAAAATCATGGGTCTTTCGGGTATGACCTTAAAACGGAGGTCCCGTGTCACGGTAGGCGTTGGCACGTTACAGAACCCTCACTGCTACGACCCTGAGCGCTAAGCATAGGTCTAAATTTGTGGTACTTCACCTACAGCTGGTGACAGCTGGTGACGTCTCCATATGAGTGAAAAATTCTCGATGGGACGTACATGTAAAACAAACAAACAATCAATCAAATAAGAAAACCCTGTAACAAATAACAAATATTAAATACTTCGCATATCACTATTAGCCTATGACTATACAATCAAGAAAGCGATATTATCATCAAAGGGGTATAATTCAAGTACATGAAATTTTACAAAATCAAATCTCCCCTTCTTTAATCAATATATATTTATTTTAAAATATTTACAATAATTATCCTTATAATGTATGTAAACTTCATTAATTATTGCCATTTATGAAATCACAATATGCATACCATTCAATGGGAATGGAAATTTCATGAAAACGATATACAAGATAGCTAGAGCTAGTATACTGACAGGCTGATATCTACAAATTGATAATTAACAACTTTGTTGACATCTACTAGGCATAAAACAAAATGTTTACTTTGAAATATGAAACAGTGAGACATCATGAATTTACTATTTACACACAAATTTATATTGAAAGTCTCATTTCACTAATCATTTATTCCAGAAAAAATGATTTAAGTGCATATTTAACATTTAATTGAGAATTTACATAATTTAAACATTAGTATCAAGTAATTACTTACCATGCAAGAGGAAATAATTGTCACAAAGTGAAAGGTCTGAAAAAGTCACCAATGCTCAAAATTCTGACCATCACTTTCAAAAGCTAGATGAGGTATGAACCAAAACACAAACAACTCTTGGAGGGAAACACAAAAACCACCCCAACCAGAAAGCATGCGACAAAACACCAATGAAATCAAAAGATACAAATAGCTATGACCAGAATTTAATTACAACCCTGGGGCTAACTATGGACCTTTCTAGAAAATGACCATTTAATAATCAATACACTAAACCACAGGTAGATTAAATAAATCTGTAAAGTAATTCATATGTAGAAGTATGATGCAAATAAAAATATATATTAATTACTTTCATACATAAATGCACATGCAATATGCATAATATATATAAAACACGAGATTTTCAAAACACCAGGCTGCTTTCCTTGATATAGTATTGTATTGTATATTGTTTTACGTCCCGCAGTAGTAAGAGCGTTCGCTTCGTTGTTTGTTTGTTTTATGTCCCATCAAGAATTCTTCACCCATATTAAGACGTCACCAGCTGTAGGTGAAGTACCACAAATTTAGACCTATGCTTAGCGCTCAGGGCTCTTTAACGTACGAACGCCTACCGTGACACGGTAGGTTCCGTTTTTAAGGTCATATCCAAAAGACTCGTGATTCTCACTTCTAAATGCCGAGCCAAGGAGCAATCACTACCTATTTTTCGTCTTAGGTTTGACGCGGCACGAGCGGGGTTCGAACTCACGACCTCCCGATTACGAAGCGACAGCTCTAACCACTGAGCTACCGCGACTGGTTAAATTGAATAGTAGGTATCCGGATATACATATTGGCGCGAATTTCATCCCATTCTCGAAGCCAAAGTTCGATAAGTGCTTACATTGGAAATTACGAATCAAAGAAAACGGAAAGTCAGTGCATAAAACAGATGATTGGATGTTCAATTTACATGTAAATTGTTATGCATATATTACTTGAGAATAGTGTGAAGAGGTCTTCCAAATGCCCGTGGTACCAAAGGACTTTAAAAATGACAATATCCTCAGAGCTTTCTCAAATTTTGTTGCTTAGTTGGAAGTACAGATGTATAAGCTTTGCAAAAAAACATATTCCTAAAGTTGAAAATTCTTGTTTAAATGCAAAAAATTAATACTTTTTGAAATAATACATTGAGACTGCTCCTTTCGGTCTGCAGACGCATACACACAGACAGTAAACAGTACAGCATGTCGTCTAGTGAGAGAACGCGTGCAATTGATAGACCCAGAAATCTGACAGATTATGCGAGAAAAGGGGTTAAAATAGAACGAAATACAACTCATGTGTATAACGATAAAATTAAGTGGATATCAGTAAGTTTGAGTAGCCAAAAGATAGGAGACACACACACACGCAAAGCTTTAAAAGTAAGTGATATTGTTATCGGAACACGTCACTTGTTAGTTTAAAACACTGTTTGGCCAATAGAGACCTGGACGGTTTCCGTTAGAATAATGCTTTATAATTACTTAGTTATATGGAACAGGGAATGATCCCATTTTGAAAAGCTAGGGGGTATTTAATTTTCTACATAATGCGCTTTGTCTTTTATTCTAAATCCGTGATGTAAAATGTCTGAATCGGCATGAAGAGACCTTTGAATTCAGGATGATCTTCAAAAAGCGCAGTCTGCAAAATTTAGGCATATGCTCGGCGTTTACTGCCTTTGAGCAGGGAGGAGTCTTCATCGTGCCACAACTCAATTTTTGGGGTCTCATCCTAAGGACCGCCTGATTTATTCGCCTCTGACGATTGGTTGATTGTTTGGGGTTTTACGCTGCTTTGGCAGTATTTCAGCCATTTCACGCCTCTGACGACATTGTACTAATATTCAAAATGATCCTTCATTTGTTCTTTTTGCAAAGCTTTATTTGACATGGGGCTGTTCTTCTTTAAAATTCTCCAGCGAGACGTAAAACTATATACAACCAACCAGAAGAACTTTAGCGCCCTTGATGTATTTCAGAGAGATGGTCCACCAATATCCTCTCACAGGGATGTTTGTTTGAAGGGAACATTTAGGCGGATCATATGAGGGTGGGGGTGGAATGGATGATGTATAACGTAGAATTGTATGGGGAAAATTGATTCTAAACTTCAACAGAAATATGATTGTCCCGACGTCTTCAGAAATGAGAAGAGACAGACAAGGCTTACACGCTAGTATCAAGGTCAAGGACACACTCCATTGATCTTGAACTCTGATAATAAAAAAATGCTATAACTTTAGAACCGGCATCTATAGCGACATGAGATCTTCAGAAATGGTAAGAGGATGAAAGAACCTACAAACCACTATCAAGGCCAAACGATACCAATACTCTTAACCGCTCACCTTGGAATATAAAATTACTTCAGAACCAGGACTGGTGGAGATATGGGGTTCAGAATGTTGCTTGTATATTGTCTAACGTCCCGCAGGAGAATTTTTCACTCATAAAGGGACGTCACCATTGCCGGTGAAGGGCTGCCTGCCTATGTTCAACACTTATGGTCATTGAGCAGGGAGAGATATTTATCGTGTAACACCTGCTGTGCCACGGATCCTTGATTTATGCGGTGTCACCCGAAGGACTGTCCCATTTAGTTGCCTTTTACGACAACCAAGGGGCACTGACGACCTATTCTAACCCGAATCCCCGCGGGATGGTTCAGAAAGTATAATGAAATCTACAAATAAGTTTCAAGCTCTACAAATGACCTTGACCATAAACACTGTAGAACAGGAATTGATAGAGATATGGGATTTTCAGAGAAGATACCATCTAGTGTCAAATGACTTCTGTGACCTTAACATTTGTCACATAAACTCTTTAGTATCGGGACCAATAGAGACATGGAATTTTCAGATAAGATCTGAAAAACTAGTATCTCCAATGACCTTGATCATAAAAACTTGTATTACTTTAGAACCGGAACCGACAGAGATATGAGCTTTTCAGAAATGATGATGTACGATGTTGTGACTTATAAACTAGTATCTACAGTGACCTTGACTTTTATCACTACCAACTTGTATTATTTCAGAACCAAGACCGATGGAGATGACATCTGACAGGATGTTGTGACCTACAAACTAGTAACGCCATTGACCTTTTCCTCTTACCTTAAACATAAACACTTATATAACTTCAGAGCAAAGTCTGATAGAGGCCAGGATGATGATAGGACCTGTAAACTAGCTTCACGCTCAAATGACCTTCATCATAAAATTTGTATAACTTTAGAACCGGGACTGATCGAGACATAGGATCATCAGAAATGATGAGAGAATGTTGGGACCTACGAACTAGGATAAAGGTCATATGACACTAATTTAACTAAAGAAAACAAAGGTTTGAATTTTTTTTTAAAATCAACGTCTAAGTAATCTAAATTCATTAGATAAAATTAAAATTGGTATGGATTTTGTGCAAGGGAGTTTATAAATATAGGGGGTGGGAATAGTAGTACTCGGTAAAAGCAGTACTTCATTTGTGAAACTTTATAATCGGCAGATTATATCTTTGTTTCGCAGGCAATTATATCGCTTGGGTTCGAATTACTATTAAAGAGTAAAGGTATAGAACTCTATATATAGTGCCAGAGCCCTGCTAAAATTCGACCAAAAATTAATAGGCATTTTTCTGAATTCATTTTTGCATGTCTAGGAAAGTAAATTCGGAATGAACGTAGGCAGTAATATAATTGCCTGTGTTTGTTTTGAATAGTGTGTATTATTTTTTTTAATATGGATCACGGCGTTAGGATGGGACTAGAATCAGCAATCAAAATACAGGATAAATGAGTAATGCGGAATATAGAGCATCTTGATGTTGTGCTGATTCAAGTTTAGTTAGTTCATAACCCCGTTTGGCTTTAATGGGGTCATAATATGGGTTCAAAGTTTTCGGAGGTCTTGACCCCCTTGCTTGTCGGAAGACTCAAGTAAATGGGGAGTCCTTCGCAAAACCCGAAGCCCCGTGTCGCGGCAGATGTGGCGCAATAAAAATCCTTCCCTGCTCAAAGGCCGTAAGCGTCAAGCATAGGCCTAACCTTTGAAGCCCTTCAACGGCAAAAATGACGTTCCATAGGAGTGAAAACTCTTGAGATGGACGATAAACAATATACAGCCAACCAATGTTCTGACGGATAAGCATTGTGGCTCATAGAGCTCTTGTTAATTTTAACACAGAATGTATTATTTCTTAGCTTTCCAATAAAAGCATACTCACATTCTTTTGAATTTTTGACGCGTGTCATTAATAATGGAGTTGGGAAGATTTGCGTGCTGGTAAATGCCTTCAATCTCCTGTGTAAATACAGTATATAATCTGCCCTGGTCAGTTTACAGAAAACTTGATGCGTTTATGTTCTGTCGGTGAAAAGTTGCCCAGCAAGAACTTTGACAAAATAAATGCAACCATGAGATCGGCTGAATTGATTGGAATTCTGGAATCACTGCATCTGATTTACAAACTACAGTGCATGTAAGGTTTGCAACATATGACAAAACGCGAACAAATGAAAAGGAATTATCAATATTAATTGAATAGAATCACTGGTACTTACATGCACAACACAGTACGTGTCTAACAGCAACGACTAAATCAATTAGGAATAGTTACAGATTGTCTGCTCTCATTGGACAAAGAATAATATATATATATATATATATATATATATATATATATATATATATATATATATATGTGTGTGTGTGTGTGTGCGTGTGTGTGTGTGTGGTAAACTATCATTCATAATAACTTTTATTGTGATAATCAACGCCAGGAAATAATCCCCGAAAACTATTTAAGACAGTTTTATAATTACATTATAAAGAGTCTTTTTTTCAATATATTTTTAATATTACTTATTTAAAAAATACACTTTCCATGATTTATAAATTTTACATACCATATGGTGTTCCGTTTCTGATTTTATTACATTCCATGTTGTGAAAGTGTGGAACACGTCCACTAGTTTTAAAGTTTATAATGTTCTTTATAAAAACGTATTATGAAGTTGTTCTCTTAAAATATATAAACTATTTTTTCTTCAGTGGTATGTGGTCAGACCTTACCAATTTATTTCATCAAAGTAACATTTGTTGTGTTGGTCACAAATGCATTTTTCATATGCAAAGTTGCCTCAAATGCTGAACTAATGTTATTGCTATATATACACATGGACGAAATCGGTGACTTAACATCGCAAATATGTACACCAACGTTAATCACTCCCAGATTATGTGCAAAAAATACAAGTTTCCATTTTGAAGCTATACACAACAGGTAAATGTTCAATGTGTCAACTTCTGAATGACAATCTGGAAAAAACATGAGATCAAAACAAATCGTTGTACATCTCCAGTCCCTCATAATCCCGTTAGTCTTCCCGTCGCCAAATCCTAAAAATGCTAACTTCTGCAGATTTTCTCTATATTCCAATCGAACACACTATCGAATCAGTTTCACAAGGCTAGCCAGCACATTCTGATTCTAATCAGCGCACTTCAGCTGTCACGTACAGATCACGTTCGGAAGCAATTCGTTTCAATTCGTTGCATATTTGTCAAAAGTTTTTAAAGCGTGAACATTTTTTGACATATCCTTAGTGAAAGTACGACTCATTTGTCACGTGTTGCTGTGAGTTGGCAGCCAGTGTGTGCTTCCTTAAGACGGTATTTGAATTCCGAACTGAAATATAATAGATAAAAAATATTTGAATTACATATCTCTTATTCTACGTTTTACTTTAGAACTGGACGTACTCATTGATTGCATAGGACATTAGTTTCCTATGAGAATATTACATTTATGTCCGACATACACTGGATAAAGTTTTTTTAAGTTTAGACCTAGTATGCCATGGTCATGCACCGGGATAAGGGCCTCCACCTGATATTTGACAAATACCGAATCTTGTATGGACTTGTAGATATTCCAGCGACAGCATACCTCCACCGACTTGGCACAAATCCTGAACATTTAGACATACATTGAAAGCAGAACATTTGGTCTTTATGGAAACTGTCCAATTCACAGATTAGTGTTAAAGGCAATGCGTCCTTGAACTAAATTATTCTGTCAAGGGTAAAAACATCATCAAAAGTTTTCCCAGGACCAGTACTTTGTAAAATTCGTAGAAGCTCATTGCTTAAAAGTTTCTAATGATGAGACGGTGTCACGACCTTGGATTAAGGTCTATATCCTAAGGTCATTGTTATGTTATATATGGCATGCCACTATAATGGAAGGTTAATAGAACTTTACGATTGCTAGGCAGTCTGTAGTGATCTTGAACCATCGGCATTTGACCAAGGTAAACTTTATTGATGAAAAATATTGAATAATCAGTTTACTCCTTAATATTTGTAATGTGGAAACAGGAGAAATTAACATTGTTTTAGATCATGAATAACTGATCTATATACCGTTTGCACTCATTGCACTATCCTTATGTAACACCTGTAATTAAGAATTTTCGACGTGTGATACTCCTGTAACCGATAGTGCCAATGTGTTTCTTGTTTTGCTCTGCTTGCAGATATTAAGCCGCCGTTTACTTTAGTGCGTTGTTGTATATTGATAAATTACAGATTAAAAGCTATTCTGAGCGTTGTTTAAACCTTTGGACTTTGAAAATATCATGGGATTACGTTATTCCTACTTTTGCACGATAGCATTGGTTCTGACAAGTTTCAAATCAACTTTTTTTGTAATTGACGTGGTAATTTGCTGCGGATTAACATGGCTATCTGTGGGAAGGCCATGTTGTTCCAATACATCTAGATAAAGCCAAATATGAATTGCATTTATCAGCTTGCAATTTCCATGGAAAATGCATATAAAACAAAATATACAGGTAATACGCCTATCTTTAATACACATGTAAACACTGTGTGAGACATTTAAAAGGTCCTTGTAAAAATTATAATGAATTCAGACAGACAAACCATGTACCTTTTCACACACACACACACACACACACACACACACACACACACACAAAGAGAGAGAGAGAGAGCGAGAGAGATGTATATAAACACTCAACATACTGCAGTTTTCTATGAAAATTTAAAATACATGAGCATAATTTACATTTTGAATGCCGATACAAACACAGCGTAAAAATAACGAAAAGTCTTGCCCCTCTCTGAGTAAAAAGGATAGAAATAACCCATTTGATAATGAATTTTTTTTTGGGGGGGGGGATCCTTGCATGTTTCAATGCGGTTGGTTCGATTGTTTCATCCCGTGGGAAATTTTTCACTCATATTAAGACAATATGAGTGAAAAATTCTCGACGGGACCTAAAACAAACAAACAACCTACAGTCGATGACGTATGAATCTCTATGAGTGAAATATTCTCGAATGGACGTCAAACAAACTGTAAGACGATGTCAGTTCGCTGTATATCGACCGAGTTAGAATAAGTCCTCAGTACCCTTTGCTTGTCGTAAGAGGCAACTAAATGGGGTGGTCCTTCGTATGACACCTCAAAAATCGAGGTTCCGTGTCACAGCAGGTGTTGCACGATAAAAAAGGCCGTAAGCGTCGAGCATAGGTCTATATTTTGCAGTCCTTCACCGGCAATGATGACGTCTCTATATGCTTGAAAAATTTTCAAGCAGGACGTTAAACAATATATAATCAATCAATCATCTTCTTTTGGTCAGTAACTTAGTAATCTCTCTCTCTCTCTCTCTCTCTCTCTCTCTCTCTCTCTCTCTCTCTCTATATATATATATATATATATATATATATATAAAATTTCCACCAAACATTTTCAAAATATAGTAACTATAAAACTTACCTGGTTGGCTAATATAGTCCAAGTTTGTATAAACAAGATAAAATGCAAGTGATTTGCACCTGGAATATCATGCCAAATTATATAATATTGAGAAACGTCGTGTTTATTATGTTCATAAGCCTTACATAGGACCTCCCGCTCATGAAGCACAACCTCGTAAGCTACCACGGATTCGTATTCACGGATATTTGTTAGTGTGTTTGTCTTAAACTTTTCGACGAGATATTAAATGAAATGTTTTATAAGATAAACCTTGGACCATGGAAAATTGCTTTTAATGATTTTTCGCTTGACAACGGCAGTTTGCCCTCTCCGAATGTTGTCTAGTTTTAACGTGTAATTGACGTCCGCAGACACTGTTCGGGATAATGTTGGCTGATAAACCATGTGAAAATAATTTAAGAGAAATTCTGTGTTTCTAACCCGTTTTGTTGTTAACAATAGTGACAACTAAAAAGATAGCTTAAAATTATACCAGCTTCCTCGTCAGAAAGTTTGTCTGGAAATATTTATCAGTTTGGTCATTAAAAAAGTCAATCTCATTCTAATAACGTGATGCGCTAGACTTCCTTAAGTTTGACTTCCTAAAGTAAAGTGATAAATATCTTTCGACCAATAACCAGCTAATATCAAATCAGAGACTAAATGCACAAATTTACAGTAATGAATATTTTACTAAGAACCGCGAAGGAATCGATTGATCTGTTGTTAGTGAATTGAGATAAATTTCTGTTCAAAAATAAAACGAGAAAATTCTTCGTTCAGTAAATTAATCAATTACTTCACAGAGTGGCTGCCTATATTGCGTTTACTAACTGGATAGGCATCAAGAACTTTATTACACACGGATCTCTGCTGGAATCTTTTGATATAACAAAGTTAACGAACTTTTCTATCTTGTGGAAACTAAAAGTACTTGGATTAGCAATACTACAGACAAATCGCATTCAGACAATATTAGAACCGTCACTGCACAAACACTTCTTATGTGCTACATACACGTGTGTATATGTCTTTCTCCAGATTTTGTTGCTGCTGAATATGTTTTGGGAATGTGATCTGTTCTATATCATTGTTGTAAAATCTCTACCTAGCATATACATCTCGCGGTACACATATGCCATTGCACAATTTATGTGGAGCATACGTGGTTCGTAATGTTTAATCTGTCATGTAACATAAAATTATTACATATCAAACTGTAGCTATTAAATCATTTAGTGAAGATTTACGTAATATTTCAATTATCCAACACTTTAGGTTAGTCGTGTAAAGAATACGCAATTCATTAAATTGAGCGACTGCTTTTCTATGTAAAAACAAAATCCAGTTGTTACTAACGTTGGGCAATTTCATCTGTAACATGACATCTGATTTCTCTCGTGATTTGAATTTTGACATACTAGAAATTACTGGTCTGTGGAATTTAAGTTCTTTGATTGCAGAGCCAGATTAAAAAACTTCAAATATACACACCAATGATTCCGTTTATCAATATCACTAGGTATTGGGCTAGAACTTTTACATTTATTTTACAGTCCAGTAATGAATTTTATAATTTTACCAATTTTAATCCCATTACTAATGTATTTATTAGTTCAGATTGATTAATATACATATGCATGATGATGAAAATGAATGTTTGAAAACACCATTGTTTCGACGTTACCTTTATCATTGATGTCATCGGACATATTGAAGGAAATTCCCAATAATACGCAACTAAACACAATAAAGAAAATGGCCACAGCCCCCACAATTCGGGCAACTCGTCTCCGCCTGATTTCCGCGGCGTCGACCCGTTTGAAAGCAGAGGAACTCTGGGTGGTGGTGGTTGTACAAGTCTCTTCAAACAAGGAATCGGGTAATTCTATTTGCTGTGACGACAGAACTTCGATTTCGTCATAATTTTCATTATTCGTCATCACAGATTTTAAAGTTGATCAGTCTAGCCTTCCATTTTATATTTAATCCAAATATGAATAAACCTCAATACCGACATAACATTTCCAAGCTTTCTATCACTCGTTAAGACGGCCATGTTTTTGGCCATTTCATCTATAGTTCTCGGCTTCGGTCTTCCTGAAATTTGTGCGATCTATAAAGCACAGCAGAAAAAAAAGTCAGGCGGCAGCTCTGGTAGGTGGTTTCTCTCGTTAATCTTAACGGAGGCGCTAGGCTAGTCTAACTTTGTGTGATTTATGAACATTGATGAGTAAAGTAGAAAAGTTTATCTTTTTAGGTACCCACAATCAGCTGTTTCCACCGAAAGTTAACTGCGTAACCGGGAATCTGGTCAATTTCTAGAAAATCTCGCGTGCTAAAATAAAACTCTAATATAACACAGAAACATGTGAAAGAAATGGCGATATTTCTCTCCCAATTAGAAGCATTACTTATGACGTAGCGAGATGAGTTTCAAGTGCCGAGAATATTTGATTTCCGCTTCGCATAAAAATCGAACGATTTTCGATTATCGTAACTTTGTGTGGCCGTTTTAATAATGTTCATGACAGTACGTTTATAGAACATAGGGAGTATTTTGATTACACGATAGAAAGGTGATTCAAAGACACCCTACTCTATTAATACTTTTTGGCACGTTTTAATGAGAAACCACGAGATTGCTGTCTGAAATTGATCCCAAATATTTGTTCGCGGATCTCCCTTATGTAGATTTAATTACTTCGTTTCTCACAACTTTTCACAATCAAAGATTAGAGTAGAAATAACCTCCCCCCTTTTTTGCAGAAAGTGAGATATATTTATTTGCCTTGGACAGATATTTCTTACTAAAAATTTTATCAAAACTTTGATTTTAAGATGGCGGTTCCCATATTTTCATTAAACTTTGTTCGCAAGATTAAACTATGCACCCAGTTTATTTAGTAGAAGTATATGGAAAAAATAATTATACAGTTACCCGAATCATTAAGTTGACTTACTGTTACCTGTGTTCGCGCGCATGCGTTATCTGTTGTTAAGTTTTGAACATTTTTGCTCCTCAGTTGATACTTGACACCAATATTTTTCATGATCATCTTCAACGCACTAGTTTAAAGTGTTGGAAATTAATTCTGACCTCTTAAGGAAAACTTTAATATAATATATGCATGCATTCAAACATGTTGAACCCAGCTGAAATCATTTTATCTAAAGTATTTAACTGCAAAAAAATATTTGTTGAAAAATAATTCTTGTTCGGAATTACTGAGTTTTGAAAAGATTGAATCATGAATATGGAAATCAGATGGTTTCGAAATAACTTTGAACCTAACATTAAGCAACTTTGAAGCTTTGAGTTTTCTTTGAAGGGATGACTTGATGCAAGTGTAATCGCATCTATGTTAACGGTAATACAACACTGGAATGGTCAGCAAAAAAATGTTGCGATATAAGTGAAATACTTTCTTAAGAGAGAGAATATGTAGCCTTATTTTCTTCCCAGATAGATGTTGGTTGTTTGTTTTATATATACGTCCCATCGGGAATTTTCCACCAGTTGTTGGTGACGTACTACAAATTTAGACCTATTCTTTGCGCTCAAGGCCATAGCGCTGAGGGTTCTTCAACGGTCAATGCTTACCGCGACAAGGCACCTCCGTATTTAAGATTATCCGAAAGACCCGTGATTCTCACTTCTATATACCGAACGTGTAACGAAGGAGCAATCACTACCCACGTTTGACGCGACCATGGCAGAAACAGGGCTCGAACGTACAACCTGCCGGTTACGAAGTGAACGCTCTAACCACTGAGCTACCACGACCGGTCACAGAGAGGTGCGATATTCATTCATGGTCCAAAGTCATAGGCTCTATACGCGCCTACTGCTGATGAATCAACTACATACACCAGTTTCTCCTTTATTAAAAGTGAGAGGGCGGGCGTTTCGAGTGCATGTACGCAAGGCCAGGTCTCGGGTCAGTGCAAATAAAGTCATGAAAATCTTCCTCTCTACCTTATGGGGTTATTTTGTTTTCGTCCTGTCTGTCATTCTGTCTGAAACTTTAACCTTCCTAATAACTTGAAATTTTGACCCTGTGATCTTGGTGTTTGATCTACTTTTTAAAATCTTTAACCTTGCCATAACTTTTCAAATGGTAAGCACTAGGACTTTGATATTTCACATTCAGGGCAGTTTAATAATACACGGGTATGGATCATACAACACGCCTCCCTTCTCTCCCAACCTTATTTTTCTGATATGGGATCCACAAACTTATTCGATATAATATTTCGTCTCTGTGACGTATTACATGTAAAGAAAATTACGTTTTCAGCAGTGATTGCAAGAAGAAATAAAGTCACTGATTACAAGATCTTAAATTACTAGTATCCAACATAGACAAAAATAACTTTTCTGGGTGACTTTTACAAAACATAAGTAAAAATGTTTAAATATGTCGATCCCAGATCAGACAAAAATAAAGTGGGCGGTTCAATTGCAGTGATCCATGCCCCAAATGCCTGTGATTTAACATGGATTTAATCTAACGAACTGTACGCCAATGTATATATAAATCCATTCTCATATATAGTGCACATACTCTCCAGTTAATCTGAAATGTTGTCACACCCTTCCGAATGGGTGTTGCTAAAACTTGGAACGGAAAACGAAACGGAAAGCGGAACGGAAGGAAAATATTGTATGCAATAATATTATGATGAAGTCAGCATTTTGTAAAATCAAAAGGCTTATCACGAACAAGAGAAGCAGAAATTACAGAGAGAACGGGAAGTCATGCTTAGAGTCCACTGTTTTGTATATGTCATACACATTAATAGATATACATTTTAAAATCATTATAGCTTATTATGAAAAATAGTAAGCCATACCCCCCCCTCCACATTTTCCAGCTTTGTCGTGTTTTGATCCCCTCCTCGCCGATCGATTGTGATGTTGTAAAAATAAGACAAATATAGTGAAAAAGACTTAAAGTAATAATTTAAGCTTTCAAATTTTAATACATCTTTCTGGCTGCCACCATAGTAAACGATTTTAAAAACCTAACCCATTAATAAAAGGTTTTCAACCCTCCCCCACCCCTGAAAACATCGAAATATAAAATAATTTTCACCAAAAATCCCCCCAAATTCCACGACTTTTTAAATCGAATTTGTTGTTAATCGAACTTCATAATTTTAAGATAAGTTATCTTGAATTTGATTTTTGTTTTACCCCTGGTATATTATACATATATATGTATCACATAAATTTCAAAACGATTAAGTTCGGTCTCTATATATACAAGGTTTGCTTCATTTTGGATCGATTTGCGTCATGTACCGGAATCCTGCGAATGTGTGTTGGACCCGAAGAGATATAGCTTGGGGGGAAGAGATTGAAAAAAAATCAATGTACACAAAGGTGAAGTTTATGACCCTAGTAAGAACAATTAAGAGATTTATTTCATGATATATGAAATAGCTTAAAGGCTAATAGAAAATTTATGCTTGAATTAAATCAAAATGTCATCTCATTATTAATCTAAGTAATAAGATACCAGTAGTTGTATTAAAAATAAAATGTACGAAGTTACCACTTATTTAGAATTGGAGTGTTTCGGTTACTTAATCTATGATAATTAAAAATAACAAATCAAACAAAAGATTTTTAACTTGTTGATTTGATAAAATCGTAAATTATCGTTGTTTTATACATACGTACCACAGTCCCTGTTATAAATGCACACATAAACTGTATTACGTGTAAATATGATACTTTTGTATTAAAGACGTATTGCTACGAGAGGACGAGGACTTATAAGCCTCGCTGCTCGCTAACACCACTTAATGTCAATGCCGAAATTACAAGATTGTAAAACGTGTTGTAAACTTATACAAACATTTAACTGAACTTCCCTAATCAATGGTGCAGAATATTAAGACAAATTTGTTTTACCACTTGTAAACGAATTCCTAAAACTCTTATCTTAAATAAAATAAAGGGTATTTTCCGATTTTAGATGTTATTTAAGCTACATTAATCACTTTAATTCTTAAATTCCTTTCTGTTTTCAGTTCCGTGTTTTAGATAGATAGATAGATAGATAGATAGATAGATAGATAGATGACCTTGATATTTGACATCCTTTTAAAAAAAATTGATATTTGCAATAAGTTCTAAATGGTAAATACTAAGGCTTTCATATTTCACGTGAGTGTTTCTGGTGACAAGACCCTTCTATTTGTACCAAGATATTTGGACTTGTGAACTTGATCTTCGTTTTAAAAACGTTAACATTGGCAATCATTGGAATTTGCAACTACCTGTGGCATATTGTTTCACAAACACATCTTGTTTAATATCATCTTCTTTTATTCCTACATTTGTAGCAGACAACCTGAGTGTATGTTCATAATGAGATGAAGGCCTTAACCAAACTTATTAAATTCTTAGCCCCAGTATCCGTGGTTCAGAGCTACAAACATGAAGGTCTTGTGAAGAAAATTTCATCTCTAAATATCGTCTTTGAACCAGGGAAACGGTGTAGTGAGCCAAAGGCATCTACAAAATGTGAATTTTGCTATCACTGTGTCAGGGGTTCAGACCCCAACCAGAGTTTACAAATGTCACCAATGCTGCTCAGTGGTAGAGCGTTCGCTTTGTACCCAGGAGATCGTGAGCGCGAACCCCGCTCGGCCCTTATTCAGATGTCACCAGTTGTAAGTGACGTAACCAGTTGTAGGTGAAGTACCACAAATTCAGACTTATGCTTAGCGCTTACGGCCGTAACAGGGAGGGTTCTTTAACGTGCCAAAGCCTGCTACGAAATGGGACCTCCATTTTTAAGTTCCGAAACATCCGTATTTCTCACTTCTAAACACCAACATTTGGTGAAGGAGCAATCTACCTATGTCTGGCGCAGCCATGGCGTGAGTGGGACTTGAACTCGCGACCTCCCGGTTATGAAGCGAAAGCTTTACCACTGAGCTACCTAGACCGGTGACCACCTATTAAAAGGGAGTATAATACGTGTATATTTTAATGTACACTTTAACCGGGCTGTGGACTCATTGATTCGGACACAAAAAAGTATTATATTATGCATACGTTTATGGCATATTGAGACTACAGGTAAACATGTACATATTTAACGGGTGAACTGACGCCGTTAATTAAAGTTAGCCTCTAGTTCATTCACGTATCTCATAACTCACTGAATTTAAGTGTGTCTTAACAACTCTGATCATAAAACATTCCGTTCTAACATATACTACTTAACATGTCACGTACAGGGCACATGTATCACATATTCAGCTGTCTTATCAATTTCATTTTGAGGCCTCTAGTTTAATAGGAAGAGATATATTTGACTAAATTGGAGCATTGAAATATTGAATCAGATAGAGTGGCTGAGTATCTTATATTCATGTGCTCTCTCTCTCTCTCTCACGATGAAAATGCCACAATGATGAGAACATAGTTAAAAATTATATCTAAAAGTATTCCATACGAAAAAGGTACCTGTCAGATATCTGTCGCAAAACGTCTTGCTGATCAATCCACTATATATAATCAGAATTAATCTTTTCACGAAGATAAAAGTCGCTATGAATCTTCATCTCATATTTTATAACTATTAGGAACTCTGCATCAAACATCCATTTAATCAGCTCGGTCGTCATCATTGTTTAAAACATTGGACCATGATGTACGAAAATAGATGCTTATAAAAATGTAAAGGGGGTGGGCGAAGAGGGTCTTATATCGACTCCCATTTCTCTTCCTCCCAACCCAATTCTCTCCCTTTCACCCATTTTCACCTACAGTTCTTGTAAGTAAAAGATTTTTGTATGTAGTTTAGATATAATTAATAAGAAACTAATCCCAAGTCGAGACGAGGACTAAGGGGTATCCTATCCTTAAGTATTTATAGATGAGGTTATAAGGCATGGATTGAAAAAGCTTAGAATTATCTAGATATAAAATAAATGCATTCTCAAAAATTCGACTTGACATTGGTTATCAATATGCATACTTCTGGATACTTCAAGCGTCTACGGCATATTACAAAAGCGATTTTAATGTATGGAGAAATTCTCACTGATTTTTTTAAAGTTAATTTTTAAAAACGTTTTTTGAAAAGTAGGGGGATTTTCCTTTTACTACTGAAATATACGGATGTAATCTACATGGCATATACAATACTGCGTCTTGAGATGAAATCTTCAATATCTAACTCACCCATTTCGTCAATTTTAGAGGTGAGGGAAAATGAAACTCCCATCAGTGCAAAACACACACCCAGCAACAAGAAAGCTATAAGTGCCACACAGCGGGATATCTTTTTCCTTTCTACATCCGGATTAGGTCTCACGTATTTCCTCCGCTGTAAAACAGCTTTTGGAAGTCTCTTTGGCAGTTCTTTGACAAGTATGACCTTCAAAATCATTTTTAAAATATCAAGAATGTATATTTTAACTACAAACGATGAAGATGGAATAAGTGACAAACATTCAAATACAAACAGATTTTACACCAGGACAAATTATTGATACAGATACCATTGAAATGTGTCGTCTGTGGCATTACCTGAGAAGAAAGAAACTCAATGGAGTCGTCTGGTTGAATGCTGCTACAAGAGTCATCTGGTTGAATGCTGCTAAACGAGTCGTCCTTTGGAATAATGGCGCGTTCTTCGCTAGAAGTAGACGTTGTGTGACTAAGACACTGTGTCATTCTGGTCATTATGGAAGATGCTGTTCACCTTTTGATTCCAGTGCATATGCTAAATTGAAAAATAAACTCTTGAAGCTATTAAAAGTATTTTTTACTAGAAAAACAACAGTTGTTTGTCAGAGGTTTTTTTTATTTTTTATTTTTTTTTTCTCTTTTTCTTTGTCCATTTAAGTTGCATACCATGTCCCCTATAAATGATATGTCACGTGTATTGGGTTTCTATATAAACTTCTTCCACAGTCAAAGCTGTCTTCAATAAAATAAATGCTTGAGGACACAAAAATATTCATTATTGTAGTGCACAGTGGAAATTCGCCTAAGTTCTCGGATATACTTTTTTTTTATAAATTGGATGTACTTTAGAATTGAAATTGACGCCTTTGTTAATATAGTAATCGCGATATTATGAAAGAGTTGTTTTCTAATATCATAAGATCTTATAAAGCGTTAGATTTAGTTTTTCTTTTGAAACATTTTTGTTTAAGGTTCTGCAGAATCGCCTTACGTCTTTGTCGACATTATTAGAATGAACCTTAAACAAGTTCAGTATCATATTGACTTCAATGGCCATTCGTGTTCAAAACGACCTAGAAATGCGATGTGAACGTCCACCATATTTGAATGGTTGTCTTATTTCAAACCGCCTATTTTCACATGGAACAATACCAAACCCTCACTTTTCTGGAAGTGTGATCGATTGGTTAACCATTTGATGCATCGTTTTCCAGTTTTAACAAAGGTTATACGGGACCGTTGGAATCGAGCAGAACATCATGTTGTCTACAGCTATTTACAGTTTTACGGTTCGCCATTAAATATTGATAGCAGTTTGTTTCCTTGTTATAAACTAAATCGATGTATGTCGAGATTACATTGTTCATTCATTTATCAAGGCCTCGGGGTTTTTCGTGCCGCAATTTCTGCTATGATTGGTTTGTATATAATCAGTACAAAGTTTTTATCAAAGCTTTGTGATTTATGATAAAAATCCCGTCAGTGTGTTGAAAAAATGACAGAAATACATGTAGAATTGAGTTATCATTTCATAGTGAGGATTTTGTCTACGATACTTTTACCTTTTCGTGTTATCATAAATATAACAAAATTAACAGCAATGTACTAATGTTATAGGAGGGTTATGACCAAATAGATAGTGTAATAAAGTAGGAAATTAGTTTTAAAAATTGACAATCTACTGGTGACTTTATGGTATGTTAGTGTAAACTAGAGAAATAACAACTTACGACAATGTTGCAAGTCATATATGTAAATTGTATTACACGATTATTAATTTAAATGAATGAATCTAAAACTTTTCTCATGGGTCTTTCGGATATGACCTTAAAAACGGAGGCCCCGTGTCACAGTAAGCGTTGGCATGTTAAAGAACCCTCACTGCTACGGCCCTGAGCGCTAAGCATAGGTCTAACTTTGTGGTACTTCACCTACAACTGGTGTCGTCTCAATATGAGTAAAAAATTCTCGACGGGAAGGAAAACAAACAAACAATCTAAAACTTTTCTGAGCCTTAATTTTCAACATTGTTTTCAATATTTGCATAAGAGTGAGTGATCTTACAATAAACTGGAAATTTCCAGCATGTAATGCTGGTCTTCAATCGTAAATCCTTTTTCCAAAACGCGCCACCGCATTGAATTAACATTAAAGCGTTTCACGGCCATGATCAAATTAGAATTATGGATGTTTTTAAGACTTATAACTTTCATGATGAGACTATTCAAAGGTATTTATTCTTGAAGGACTCGTATACGGAACATATAGATAGTCAGAATGGAAGCTGTTACTTGTGTCACCAGTGGGAAGAGAGGCTTGTGTACACTTACCCCTTTATGGCCTTTTTAGGCCATCTCTTGTAAATCGTCATGACATGCTTATTACAATAGAAGTTACCTAGACTATTTGATGTGTAACTGATCAGATTTGGCTATCTAGGTGATTGCAATCGCATTGACGATATTTATTATATCTCATAATTTGAACATATCTCCTATTCGTTCTAAATTATTGGAATTCAGTACTTTTTTTAATGACGGGCTGTAGGATACATCTTTTGCGTAGTCATGCAAAGTGTAAATAAGCTTTGGACAAAATCGAGTGATAATCATATCGGCAGTTTTGCAACGAAGCAGATCTTGTATACTTATATATTACAACACTGTCAAATAGATTTGAAAAAAAATATATCAAAAACTCCCAGATTCAGACAATGGAGATCATGAAATAACATTTAAGAATCACTGGGATATTCACAGGATATCTTCTCGGACATGTTCCTGAAATTGCAAGTCTGTTCATTACAGAAGTGTGCTTGTACGCAGGGAAAACTTTAAATGATTTCGTCGTAAGGGTTTAAAAGTAATCAAGAATAAAGCGTTCAGAGAGAGAGAGAGAGAGAGAGAGAGAGAGAGAGAGAGAGAGAGAGAGAGAAACAGACATACAGACAGATAGAGATTTTATATATATATATATATATATATATATATATATATATATATATATCGCTTTTAGATTAAATATAGATTAAATAATGTGCAGCCTTAGAAATTTTTATGTATTTTGGTGTAAGTCAAATGTGGATTCTAAAACATTCTAAAGAACTTTCAGTAAATTTGAAATCGCAAAACTTTTCTCAAATCATCAACATTAAAACGTATGACTTTACAACACTTTACACAACCATAAATCATGATAAATTGAAGACTAGACCTTTTGACATCATAGACAGTTGCTTCTTCAACAGAAATGGTAAAAAGAAATATTCATATCTAGTGATCAGTCATTAAAAAAATTATTTTGTTAAACACCACTCTGACTCCACGCACAAGTACTCTTAAGTTGATATTAAAAGGATGCTAGAGTTCCTCATCAACAATATCTTTGGTGATCAGGTCTTCAAACAATCTTGGAATTCCCATGAGCATAATTCATTCAAATGCTTCTACAGGAAAAGTCTCTTGTTTTGGCCTTCAATTCGACATTTAAATGTATCGACGACGTTTTGTCTATTAATAGCATTTTTATTTATATGTCGATTAGATATTTCCTAGTGATCTTGAGATGAAAGACACCACAGAGTCTTCCACATCTGCTTAAAGCTATCTCACACAGCCACTAGGTACAATTTGCGCATATTCCACGTATGGAATTTTGGTCTTTCGTGATACATGTGCAATATACGTAATTCATAAATGTTACATGCGTTTTTCATTCGTCTATGTGCGCAGATGTTCGTCGAGATTTTCGGCAGACGGGTCTTTACGTGATTTCGGTTTTGAGCTGCTAAAAATTTTGGTCAGTTGAGATTTACGCAGTTTATGCATATTTTACATAGTTTATACGCAATTCTTATGTAATTCTTACGCAGTTGTGCGTGATTTTGCGAGATGCATACGTAAATGTTTGGCTTTCCACGACCGTTCCATGTATGTCCACGTATGTTTAACGGACCTTTCACTCATGTGCCAAAGATGTATCATTCTTATATCTCGAATACGGCGCACATATTGCGTTGAAATTATGTAATTGACGCACGAATCACTAATGAATTGCAGATAAACTCGGAATAATTGCGCACGATTTGCGTATGGTATGACTGGTATATAAAATGGCCGATCTTTCACCCCTCCACTAGTCTGTGCCGAGCCGCCGAGGAGGACACATCTCTGTACATGAATTCAAGAAGAGACCACCATGAACCCCCAAAGGCGAGATCTGCTGGTGTTCCTCCTGCAGCAGCATAATAACCATCTGGTCCAGCTCCAGTAGCTCCTGAGCGGAGGCGGAGAAGGAGGAGGAGAAGACATAACCCTCTGGGTGAGGTCATGGATCGGACGTAGAACGGAACAAGGTCTGTATGACGGCTTGATGGTGGAGCTCCGGAATGAGGATAACAGATCATTCCAGAACTCTATGAAGATGCCTCCAGCCATGTTTGATGAGATTGTCTAGAGTCTGACCCCCACAATCACCAAGCAGATGAGCAACTGGCTAACACCCCTCAGGCCTGGCTTGAAGGTAGCGCTGACCTTAGGCCACCTAGCATATCTGGTGCCAAGTACAAGGACATGCAGTATGCATGGAGGGTGCCCCATAACACTATCAGCTTGATAGTGTGAGAGAGGTCCGTGAAGCCAATATAAATGAGTACCTCGACAAGCAGATGCCCCCCCCCCCCAACCACTGAACAAGGCTGGCGACAACTGGCTGATGAATGGTAACAGCGATGGAAACCCCCCCCCCCCCAATCAGGGCCATTGATGACAAGCATGTAACCTGCAAACCTCCCCCTGACTTTGGTTCAGAATACTAAAACTATAAGGGGGTCTTCAGCATCATTCGCCATGATCTCGTCAGACTACAAGTTCATATGGGCGGATGTGTCTGGCAAAGTCTCCTCGTCAGATGTCCACATCTATAACAACATTGAACTAAGGGCTGGGCTGGAGAATGATGGTTGACTCGCCACTTCCTGATCCCTTCATCAACGACAACCAAGATGCCTACTTTTTGATGGGGGACGATATTTTCTCCCTGAGGACCTACCTGATGAAGCCATACAATGCCAGAAACATGACCAGGCAGGAAAGGATCTTCAGCTACAGGCTTTCCAGGGCCAGGAAGAGTGGTTGGGAATGCGTTTGGCATTCTTGCTAACCGCTTTCAAGTTCTTCTTACCACCATGTGCTATCATGCTGGCACTGTGAGGCTCATTGTCAAGGCCAGTATCATCCTCCTCTATGCCATGTGCTCATGTTAGGATGGGGTGGGACTCAAAAGGATCAGCACCAGCTTCACCAACATCACCACCTGAAGCTTGAGGACATCATCATCACCTCCAGGAGCTTGGGACACAGCATCACCACCAGCTTCTTAGATCTTAGTTCGGGATCAGGAGTAGGCAGCTTCTCCGGCCCAGGAGTGGTAGCTTGGGACTTCGTTCTCTCCAGCTTCCTTAAGTTCAGCATGATCCAGTCAGAGTTGAGAATTTGAAAGATTTTGTAGACGTTTACACTTCAGCGGTCGTCGTTGTTATGGTCAAATACTGCGGCCGCGGCCTTTATATTACGCGTGATTGATACGCGATTCATTCGCTCTTCACGTGGATCTTACGCAATTCATTCATGGTTTTCAGTGTTTCATCCGTGGGAATTTCAGCCGATTTTGGGCCAAGTTTGGGTTTTACATACATTTACGTTTTTTTGTGTGGTTTATTCGTACTTCTTCCGTGGTTATAACGTGGTTCATTTGTGACACATTTGTTAAACTTTCACGTAATGATTCCAACTTTTCTCATTTTTCCACGTATAAATAAATGTATAAATTTCATCCGTGCAATATGCGCAAATTGTGCGTAGTGACTGTGTGGCATAGCCTTTAGTACTTAGCCTTTTATTGGAAATAGATGCTGATGGCAAATTAACAATTCCACTTTATGACAAACGGGATGATTTCAATTTCTCTATCGTCAACTTCCCTTTTCTATGTAGCAATATTCTATTATCACCTGCATATGGTATTTATATCTCTCACATGATTCAATACGCAAAAGCTTGTTCTGCATATGATCAGTTTTAAATCGATACTGACAAACAAGTTGATGTTACAGCGGTTTCTAAAGGCAGAAATTCGCAAATTCTATGGTCGTTTTAGCTATCTAATTTGCCAGTGCAACCTTCTATTAGATCAAATGCTGTCTGACGTGTTTCATACCAATTGTTAGGCCAATCTTGGCACACTGATTCTGACTACGGATTACTTCGTTTACCTGATCAAGATATAGGGCTCACGGCGGGTGTGACCGGTCGACAGGAGATACGTATTCCTCCTGGCATCTGATCCTACCTCTAGTATGATCATGGGTCCGTGTTTACCTGTGTCTCTATTTGTATTTTCTATAGGAATTACGAAAATGAGTACTGTTTGTTATCTTAGCCTTTTCATGTGAACAAGAATATTGATAGATGCACTGTCCTTCTAGATATCGTATTGCTATTATTCTTAGTCGTCGTTTACGTTTTTAAATGCTAATAGGGTGCGTTGTTTGATTCCTCTATTCATGCAAAATTTATCTTCGATTCTAGCCTTGTGGTTAGAGCATCGGGCTCAAAATCACAAAACCTCTCACCTCTGTCGGCGCGTGTTCGAATCTCGGCCACGGCGTTATGTGAGCAAGTTTGCCAGTTTACTTGCGGAAGGTCGGTAGTCTCTTCCCAGGTACATTTTATCTGGGTTCTCTCCTCCGCCAACAAAAAACTGGACGCCACCAGATAACTGAAAAATTGTTGAGTGTGGCGGAAAGCAATAAATAATCAATCAATCAATCGATTCTAGCCCCATCCTTACCCCGTGGTCATTTTTAAAGAGTTTCAAGATTTTTTACCATAGACTTTCATGTGAGACTTTGAATATGTATTGTGGTTCAAACCTACTTCCAGGGCAAAGAAGAAACTCGAATGAGTACTACCCAGGTATTCTTGAATATTGATTGATATGATTAATCCTGGTCCCGCTGCTCTTGAGAATGATATTTTAAAAACAATTATTGTTTCTTATTAATTAACAAATTTTGTCGCACTACAAAGTTATGTCACTGTGACATACATGTATGATTAAGAGGATATGGCAAAACCCTGTCCGATTCGTAACAGGACAATTATTTGATCTATAATTTTAAAACCTGGATAGTTAATATATTTTTGGAAGAAAGTGTGTAGCATCCTAATTCAAGGTCACTGTGACCTATGATTAAAATTATATGCCCATATATTAGAGCTGAAACGATACGCCCCCTTCACAATACGATACGAATTGCAGTACCTCTGCCACGATTCAATATCTTCAATACGGTACATTTTACAAAAGAAACCAATAATAACGTTGAAGAAAAAAATAATTTCGAAGATTCACAGTTACAATTTCATACACAAATTGTTTCCGAACTGCTGAACGGTTAGATATCTCTTGGCTGTGTAGTTTAAACTGATTAAGTTCATTACTGTTTTCGTCAGCCTCGAGACTTAACAACTGTCTGACCGTTCACGGACACCGTTTTGTCCCCCGTGCATATAAAAATAATAAGCCCGATATATTTTACCGAACCTGATATTAAAAAACGTATCGAACCGAAGATCGAGGCAATAAATCGAACATTGAATCGAGCGTTTATATTGAACAGTATCGATATTTCGGTGGATCGTGTCAGCCCTATCATATATAGCGTAGATATAACCCTTTTTGGGTTCTTGTAGATTTGAGTCCCAGAATCCACGAACTTTGTCAGTTTGTTCATCAGTAGAGAAATGTAAATTGCAGCTTAAAATCAGGTAAATAAACCTTATAGATGGTAAGTATTTTTAAGGAAAAACAATTAAGGGGGGTAATCCCTAGATATGTAAAAGAGTGATGCATTTACTCTGTTCAATAGTTATAGCATAAAAAATACACATTTTTTTCATAAAATGTGCCTACATAACATTTACTATGAATACTTATCTTGTTTCTAACATTAATTATATAAATATGTGCAGTATTGTACTACAAAAATTGGAAAGACTTACGAGCACAGAGCAGAGGAATTGTTTTATGGGAATGATCATCATGCTATGTTTCAGCAATTAAATCGGTCTGTGCATTTAAGATTCCATAGCCATTTGGGAGTATGCCATAGTATTTCAGAGTTCAGCTGGAGATGCAAAGATCATTTTAATAAAAGCAAAATTACATCTGTCTAGTTAAAGATTAATTAATGAGTATAATGTAAGAAAGCTGCCTTGGGTATTTCTTTGTATTACCCAAAATAAGTAATCCATACCATGTGAAAGTATATGTAATAAAATGAAAATATTTTTCCTGGATTATTTAATACAATTTCTGCATGATATTTGTAATTTTAAAAATAATAGAATAAATCAACGGTATCATGTGCGAAATAATTGTATATAAAGTATTTGCAATTTCTCTCATTCATTTTAAAATGCATTTTCACTGGGTAGCCTCCCCGTGGGGATTTAGAATAGATCCTCATTACTCATTGCTTGTCGTAAGAGGCGACTAAATGGGGCGGTCCTTCGGATGAGACCGCATAAACCCAGGTCCCGTGTCGCAGCAGATGTGGCATGTTAATGATCCCTCCCTGCTCAAGGGCCATAAGCACCGAGCATAGGCCTAAATGTTGCAGCCTTTTATACCGGCAATGGTGACGTCTCCAAACGAGTGAAAAATTCTCGAGCGGGACGTTAAACAATGTACGATCAATCAATCACTGGGTAGAAAAATTGTTTGATTTACTTCTCCCATAATAAAGTGCGTCACAGTTTACCAGATGCCGTTGTCATATTGAGTCAATTGATGTGTGGATCGTGATGCAGGTCGTGTATAATGGGCGACATTGTTACACGCTTTGATAAGTTTTCATGCTGTTTAAAACTTTTATAAAATGAAAACTCGCATATTATTGCATTTTCTGGTAAATATACAGACAAATGCAATAAGGGTTAAGTCACACAATGACGGTATGTTTACGTTTGAAAACCAACGCGAAAAGTGAGTAACTTTCTATATGTCAGGGTGTAGAAATTTTAAAAATTAAATATTGGTCACATGGTACATCAGCTGACATTTAGTGATCATCTGCTGTTTAAAAACAGGGGGGAAATGTAGAAAATGACAAAACCTTGATCGGAAAGGATAAGAGATGGAATTAGATGTTATAAAAGGTCATTGTGGAGTTATTACAGGGCGGATACAATCGGAGAAAGATTAGTGGTATGTTGAAATTACCTAAATGAAGTGTTACATTTGTATTGACGTTTTAAGGAATTATCAATCGAAAACAAACCAAACAGCGGACGGCGTCCGAACATCAACCCCCGGGACTATCGGAAGTTGGAGAGGACTGTAAAAACTAACAGAAATTGTTCACTGTGTTATTGACGGATTCGTCGTCAGTGTAAACAAGCCCCCTTTGTTACCGAATATTCTTTCTCTATTAATTTGAAGATGTCAAAAGTAAGAAAATGCCCGTACTTTCTATCAGAGTGAGTAACATTAAAAACCATCTTAAATGTGCTGCGAAGTAAACGTTAGGCATACGCATGTATAGCCTAAATATATTTTCTGTTATCAATATTTGTTGCAGCTTCACCTTCAACAATTACGCTTTCAAGTTTGAAAAATAAATTATATGCTCCGGTTACATACGAAGAACTAAAATGGCTGCCTTTACAGGTCAACGACTGGTCTATGGTCGTCCGCCAAAAATATTTAATAGAAAAATTCATAAATTAATTTTTAAAAAACCCAACAAAATGGCCGCCGCAAGAGAAGTAAAGTGGCTTCGCTTCAACTTGAGACAAATGAAATAAAAATTTAAATATATATTTAAGCATTTCGTGTTTTTTTTTTATTCTTCGTTGTTTCTCAACACCTTCATAATTCATCTTAGGATAGATTTATACAGGTTTTGTATGTAAAAACTTGGTATGTTCATCAGAATGTCTTTTATGGCGTATTCCAGCTCACGGATATTTCTTGTTCGCCGCTCGTTTCTGAAGTTCTCTCTTCATTTTCACCAACAATCTTCAATAATATTGAGCTCTTGGCTAACCAGTTCATAGAACGCATGTGCTGATTTTGCAGAATTCTTTTACTTCGCGAGCCTTATCTACCGGGGCATTATCATCTTGGAATTATTGTTCTGTCAGCGAAATGCCGTTGAATAACAGACCACAGCTTGTCATCAAGTACAGAAATATACAAGGTCCCTTCGGTATTATACCACAGCGCGTTAACGCTTTGCATGATTTCGTAGAAGATGATACTTTTGAATAGCTATATCCAATACCTTTCCAGTGGTGTAAACACGAGCTTTCAGCTCCACACAGTTTTAAACTAATAGTCATTTCAACAGAGCCAGTCGTTGACTACTGTTATTAAAAATGGTTGGGAAACGGGTTGAGAATATTAAAGAAATTAGAGGTTATATAAAAGATAGCACAAAACTTGGTCATTCGGTAATGATTTTAACTGAATTGGGGATAGTTTATGGGTCTGATAAGGTATCTTATAAGACAGTTTGTAGGTGGAGAAAGAAATTTCTGACTGGCACAGAGTCCGTCAAAGATGATTGATTGATTATTTATTGCTTTCCGCCACACTCAACAATTTTTCAGTTATCTGGTGGCGTCCAGTTTTTGTTGGTGGAGGAGAGAACCCAGATATAATGTACCTGGGAAGAGACCACCGACCTTCCGCAAGTAAACTGGCAAACTTTCTCACATAACGCCGCGGCCGAGATTCGAACACGCGCCGACAGAGGTGAGAGGCTTTGTGATTTTGAGCCCGATGCTCTAACCAATCGGCCACGGAGGCCCCCTCCGTCAAAGATGAAGCAAAATCTGGCCGACTGTAACCGGCAAAGCAAATGTCTCAAAATTCAGGGAAATTATTGAAAGTGATGGCAGATACACGATATGTGATATTGCCGAAGCTGTGGCATATCGCTATCGCGGGTGCATTTTATTTTGAAGCGTATTTTGAAAGTACAAAAGATTTCTGCTAGATGGATACCGCATATATTGACAAATGACCAAAAACGGGTATGAGTACAAACCAGTAAGGAATTGCTCAAAATGTTTCCCAAACTCAATCAAAGACAATTTGCAAACATTGGTGACGAAACATGGGTTCACTATTTCGAACCAGTAACAAAAATTGGAAACAGAATATGGCTAGCTAAACACGTTAGAAGGCCTCTAGTTGCCGAAAGAACCATAAGCACAAAGAAGGTTCTTTATTGCATATTCTTCTCATGTGATGGTATAGCCGTACAAAGTCTGATGTCGAAGGGCAAAGGTATTACAGGTCGGCATTACAGAGAAGCTGAAGAAATATTATCATAAACAACACCTTGTGTTAGGATTTAGGCATGTTCGTCTAATTCATGATTCGTCTAATTCATGATAATACTCCATCACATACATCTGAGCTCGTGAAGCAATTTTTGAAGTCGGAGAAGGTTACCGTCTTGCCATATCTACTATACTCTTCAGATCTAGTCCTATGCGACTCTTTCCTTTTTCCAAAACTTAAAAAGTTCTTATCTGGTAGTCGTTACAAGTCCCGACAAGCCCTTATCTCAGCCATCAGTCAGTGCCTCCGAGGTCTACCCAAATCGGCGTACCGTGACGCATTTCAGAAATGGATTCAGAGATTGGAATACGTATTTCAAACCGCGGAGAATACTTTGAAGGGATGTGATGTTCATGTCACTATTTGAGTCGAATGCTTTTGAGATGTCGTACAATACACATTACATATCGAACAACCTTCGTACTTTTCTGCATGTATATTTTCTGACACATTGTCCCGATACCGTGATATGTTATCCACCCGCATTTCATTAAACTTCCGGTTTGATAGCGGGCAAATGCAGTCGGATAGGTACTTTTAGCCTACTTTTCACCAGACTCTGACACGGGTGTCTTGTCCGAGAATAACCTTACATTCGTCACTGGAGATGATTTTGTTCCAGTGTCCATTAACAGTTTTATGCAGGTTGCTTCACTGCCCGTTTCTTGTATCCATCTTCAGGTAATTTCCTCTCAATTATCCGTTTAGAGAATTTGTGATGTCTCCCGCTATTAATATGTTTGTAATGCCATTGAAAGACTTCTTTCTGTTTCTCCTTGTTGTCCTCGAAAGTATCCTTGCGTCACGAACATCGAACTCTTTTGGTCGCCGCTATCATGGAAACTTTTCGTCATTTCCTCGATGTGTGTACCGTTTTAGAAAATTGTATATGGTACTTTGCTTCTCGCTAGACAATCTCACAATGTCCGATTTAATTTGGTTACATTTGCATCATAAAGAGCAGATACCGGTACGTATGTTTTTTGTTTGTTGTTGGTTTGTTTTTTCTTGTTTTGTTTTGATTTAGTTTTTTTATTTTATTTTTGTTTTTGTTTTTATGTTACTTTTTTTTTATTTTGTTTTATGTTTTTGTTTTTATTTATTTTTTGTTTTGTTTTGTTTTATTTTTTATTTTTTATTTTTTTTTGTTTTTGTTTTTTTTGTTTGGTTTTTTTTTTTTTTGGATAACTCTTTTCCCTTCCGACCCATCTTTATTTACACAGGGGTTTCCCTATATTTAAAAACGACAAGGATGTGACATGATTCATGTTGTAGACACAACACGTAAGATTTATTTTTGCAGATACCGGTACGTATGTTTTTTGTTTGTTGTTGGTTTTTTTTTTTTCTTGTTTTGTTTTGATTTAGTTTTTTAATTTTATTTTTGTTTTTGTTTTTATGTTATTTTTTTTTTTATTTTGTTTTATGTTTTTGTTTTTATTTATTTTTTGTTTTGTTTTGTTTTATTTTTTATTTTTTATTTTTTTTTGTTTTTGTTTTTTTTGTTTTGTTTTTTTTTTTTTTGGATAACTCTTTTCCCTTCCGACCCATCTTTATTTACACAGGGGTTTCCCTATATTTAAAAACGACAAGGATGTGACATGATTCATGTTGTAGACACAACACGTAAGATTTATTTTTGGTGCGTGAATCAAAGATTTTATTAGATTTTTTTTTATATATTTGGCGTACGACTGTAAGTAAATCCTTGTGCAGTTCAAGTGTTTTTTATTGAACAGTGTTCATTCACAATTCCATAAATTAAGGCTTGCAGTTTTGTCTTTTACATTAAATTATAAGGAATAAAGGTACATGTAATTTTTACCCAGTGTTACCTAACTTGGGGCAGACAAACAAACAAAAACAGATTGAAGGCTCAATAATGATCTTAAATCGCAAGTCACAACTTTTAGTGAAATGGTCGCAAGTGCTACGTTCATGTTTACGTTTACGCTCGGTTAGTAAAACGGCCGCCTGAGCGCTAAGCGTAGGTCTAAAGCGATATTTCACCTACAATTGGTGACGTATCAATCATTTCGAGGTGGGAAAATAGTGTACAAAAAATAGCAGAAACATCGCGTATAGCATGTAATTCGTCAATTTAATGATCTCGATTTTAACTAATGTTTTTGATTAAACAAAAGAACAGATACAAAATAGTGGTAATAATATTGATTTTTAACGTAGTAAAATTGAAGTTCCTACAATGACATTTTATGATAAAACCTTTTCTATATATCTATATAACATATCTATATATATATATATATATATATAATGACCTGATGTAACCGAATTCATGTTTGGGACTTTCAAAAATTCATCTGACCTTATTTCATATTTCTCTCTAGTTCCAGATATTTAATAAATAAATAAAATTCATTTTTGAAAATACACGGGGATACGAACTGCGATGCTTCACGCCGCATTGCTTACGAGGCACGTTAGCGCTTCATGAAAAGTATGCCGGCTTCAAGCGTCGCAGTTCATACCTTCATATTCTTTTTTTCAAAAATGATGTTTATTTCTTACAATTTACGTTCATTTTTTATTTCTGTTGGAATCCCCAGCTGTTAAAATAGATATACTATTTTTATCAAGATTCATGCGCGCGTTGATCCCAAACTGCAACACATTCATAAGATATGGCTATCACTACAATTTATAAAAGTATCGAAGTATCGAAGACAAAAACATTGATTGTATAATTTATTGGATGTTGTTTAACGTCTCTCTCGAGAATCTTTCACTCGTATGGAGATTTCACCAATACCAATACCGGTGAAGAGCTGCAAAATTTAGATCTATGCTCGGCGCTTACGGCCTTTGAGCAGGGAGAGATCTTTATCGCGCCACACCAAAAAAAAAAACCCCACAAAAACATTGAAATTAAATCTACAGTTTTATCCAAATGAACATTATAACAAGCTATACATTAAACGGTTTTTGTCATGGTATATGGTAGCTGAATCAGTTAAAGAATAACGTGATAAAAATCAAGACCGTAGAAACGGTGATGGTAAAGTCCTAGACAAGTTACCTTAAGGGAACCATGTACTGAAATTTATTTCTCCTCCAAACTAATAATGAAAAACTGTATAGCTCGTATGTACAAATGAAAAACAAATATATTTTTAAAAAGACAAAACTAAATAGGAATATTAATGAAGTATATTAAAGTGTATACCATATGCTATCCAATTCCGTAATAGGGGAAGAAAAATAGATTTTAAACATTTTGTAGAGTACGCCTCTGAAATGTCGAGTTGAAAGCATCCAAGATTTTAATATTTATGTAAGTTTTTTGCGAAAATAGTTCAATATAAAGCAGCTCTCTAATGTCACTGAAAATGTTATATAATTCTTTAAAACCTTTAAGTATTTACAAAATACGTAATCATAAACTAGCATATATCTTAACATATTGAATATTTTCTTTTGAAGAGCTAATGTTGGTGCAAACCAAAATGTCTGTGAAGTTGTACCAGAAATCATCGATGTCCTTGTCGTTAAACTGTCATTCTGAAAATATTCCGAAACTCATAAAATACTCTTCACAAATGTCCGAAGAGTTACTTTCTGTGCCAAGTGTTACTAATTGAAGAATTCAAAATGCCTTCTGAAGTTCTGGTTCAAACCTGTTTCACACACTACAGTCTAATTAAAATCAAACCTTCAATCGCTCCCTTTCACTTTCAATTTTGCGACAATAAAAAAGCAGCTATCGAAGGTTTGATTTTAATCAGACTTCAGACTGCACACAGAACTGAAGGAAAAGAGTATTGAAAGTTTTTTTTTTGTTGTTTTTGTATGTTTGTTTGTTGTTTTTGTTTGTTTGTTTGTCTGTGTTTTTTATTCTTTTTTCTTTTTTATTTTGTTTTTAATTTTTTGGTTTGTTTTTTTGTTGTTGTTTTTTTTGTTTTTGTTTTTTTTTTGCTGATAAGTATTATTATTATGCCAATGTTATTGCAAAGTTCTGATAATTATTGATATTTTTATTGTATTGTAGGTACAAAAGTAAATTGTAGATAATAATAGTTCATCTAATCATATGACTTTTAGTAATTCATTGATTAATATATAATGTAGTATTATTTGGTGCAACCTATCCCTAGTAATTACAGCGAAAAAAATCAACGTGGTCGTTATAAAAAAACATAGTGTATGCAAGCTTTGTTAATTTTATCTGAAAATGAAAATGAATGTCATTTAAAAAAAACCCACTGTACAATGTCGTCAGATCTGCGCATAAAGTACACAAAAACTATTATCTGTATCATATAGCTACAAATTGGGAAGGGTTTCAAATTATGTAACGAATGTCTGAAAGTTTAAACTTTAGTGTACTCAGTGTTTAAACATTTGAAAGGTATGCTTATGATACAAACTTTTTTTGCTTATATATTCTTCACACGCAAATCATGGTGTTTCGGTAGATATATTTATGTGCTCCGTTGCTTATTTTTGTAAGATCTTGCGCTATAAAGAAATTGAATGTGATTACCAATGCATGCAATAAGAAGAAAGTTTTAAGCAATAAAGAAATGGAAATAGAAATATTATTGAAAATGTGCTAATACTGCCTGTCTGCAAGCATCTCTATATCTGCATTGCTTCATTGCAGTTATTCATAATTATAATTCCAGTATATTACTTTAGTGAGGATTTGATGTTATACATATGTTCATTTGTAGCTTTCATGTCTAGTATTACATCTTGGTTTGTGGTGTAACTAACTTTGCCTAGTGTGACCGTCACATGTTTTTTTAAAATACTCACCTAATATATTGCATCATTACTTCATGAAATTGACAATACTGTATAATAAACTGGCGCACTCTGTTTTTGAAGTAGGCAATGTTATTGAGTTGCCTCTTTTAAAGTAAAAAATTCCATGCAGAGTGTATAGCAATAGACGCTGTATTTTTTGTAAAATAATTTTTCTTACTAATGTGAATCATATGTGTCTCAAATTACAGTTATGTTAATATCAATTCAGTTTAGATATTTTTGAAAGCAAAATCAATGTTACACTGTAGGTTTTTATACCAAGGAAACCTGCTAATATATGTAGCGGAGTTTCGAAATTTAATTAATATTAATAAATATATCATTATTAATTTTCTTATGTTGATCATGTTGGCAGAAAAATTGAATATGGCAAACCTGGTAAAAATTTGTAAAGATATTTTTAACTGGCGAAAAATACTTTTACACTGAAAATATTAAAATTAATATTGATATTCATAATATCTTAATTATTTGTGTGTATCCTCTGTGCTGACAGTTAGTTTTCTTGACTGAAACTCATGGAGATGCAATACTTCATCAATGTTACACGCTTTAAGCAAATGTTGCTTGAATCACGGAATCGTGTATAAAAAAATATAAAGTACCTATACTGGATGTGAAAACTCACTACAGAGTTTCACTACAGGATTGGATCCCGTTGGAATCCGGGTTAGAATAGGTCCTTAATATCACTTGCTCGTCATAAGAGGCGACTAAATGCGGCGGTCCTTCGTATGAGACCGCAAAGATCGAGGCCCTGTGTCACAGCAGGTGTGGTAGGATAAAAATCCCTCCCTTCTGCAGCCCTGTGATGTCTCCATATGAGTGAAATATTCTCAAACATTATACCATCAATCACCACAGGGTTGGAAACTCATTGAAATTATAAGTCAGTTATGGGACTGGCTGTACTAAAAAGTTGTTTAAAATTTGCCAGTCCTGATTTTCACGGGTTTTTTTTTATTTTTATTAATTCATATGAAAAATACTAGTAAAGCTTTTTTGTGACATTTGTTATTGTACCCTGGCTGTTAAAATTAAGCCGACCGAAATTTTTCCCCGGCCTGACTGAGAAATAGACCGTCTCGTGTGATCAAGCAGGATGCAATCCTGGTCACTAGAAGGCAAATGTTTGGTTTACAAGATTTAAGCTATATAGTTCAATAAAATAGTTCATGTATGGTATGTGTTCTTTGTTTCAAAACATTAATTTTTATTGGTTTTAATTGTTTTACTACAATATCTAAGCAATCGTTTTCATCAGATATTTGTGAAATTTGTAGGAACAGAACCCTATAAAAAGATCTTATTTAGTTTTTTAATGATGAATTTATTTGAAAAGTTAACTTTCCTGGGGGGGGGGGGGGGGGGGGGGGGGGGGGGGACTCTTATATACCCCGTTGACACGTTACGCACCGAAAACCTGTAGCTTAAGAATGTGCATGAAGAGAATTTTCCAAATATTTTAAAACTGCACCATATAATTACCGGACGCGGTGGTGGTTCGGTGATTTGAGTTTTCGCTTCATAACCGGAAAGTCGTGGTTTCGAATCCCATTTGTATCTTGGCGGCGTCGAACTCGTCAACTGCTCGACATGTAGATGTCAATACGCGAGTCATGCGGATGGGAGTTCTTGAGTCGCGCAGGATTTGGAATCCCCTCTGTTTCGGTCCTGAGGACAATGCACAGATCTAAATTGTAACTTTTCATCCACAAATATTGGCGTCTCAATATGAGTAAACAATTCCCAAAGGGATATGAAACATTATTGCTTAAATGTTGATGTATGTACTATGAAACTCTTTGTGGGTACTTCAAGACTTTACCATACATATAAGCTTCAGATTCTTCTATGAATAGTTAAACTTTATTAGGGGAATTGCTCGTAAAACACCAAAAGATACATGTGTAAATAGGGAGGATTATTGCAGATAAAGAGTATTTCTGTGATGAAAATTACATTGAAATCAACTCGTGTCTTGAGGTTCAAATTGCAAAAATATTAATATACTACTATATGACATCATTATCTATAGTTACATAAATGTTTCAATTTTGTGTTTTACGACGAATCGATGGTAGTTTAACTAAACACATTTTAGAGATATACATATACAAGTTTTGACATTTGTCATTGGATACGTATACATGTCGCTTTCAGAAAACGACATATCATGGTATTCAGCCTTATCGAGCTTCAAATATGATAATATGTTTTCAACAGCCAGTTAAAACTATAAGAATCAACATAGAACTAAGCGAAATAAAACAAACAAAATACATAAATTTAAATTTTATTTTGAGTATTCAAAAGAGTTCCTACCTTAGCATCATATCCCTGGTCGATGATGTGAAATTATAGACATCCAGTGTACACAGCACCCTAACTAGGGCATACAAGGGCTAGATGATACCCATTCGGATTGTTTGGCGTGATGAATTTTACCGTATTAAGTATTTTCCCGATACCTTTAATTATTTATGTTCATTGATCGATAGTGTTACAACAGTGGGGGCCATCTGGAATCGTTCTGGTGAAACAAAGCGTGTTGTTTCACACTTGCAGGTATCGACTAATTAATTACTCCATATATAGAGCATATAAGGATTTATGAAATTAAGAATTCGTGAATTAAATTATACATAACATAGCAAATCAACTCTTTTGACTGTTGCTTGCTTGCTTGATTGTATATTGTTTAACATCCCTGTTGAGAATCTTTCACTCATATGAAGACGTCACCATTGCCGGTGAAGGGCTGCAAAAGTTAGGCCTATTTTCGGCACTTACGGCCTTTGAACAAGGAGGGATCTTATTGTGCCCACACCTTCTCTGACACGGGGCCTCGAAATTTGCAGTCTCATCCGAAGGACCGCCGTATTTAGTCGCCTCTTACGACAAACAAGGGGTACTGAGAACCTATTCTAACCCGAATTCCCACGGGATGAATAGCTTGATAATGAGGGAATGGGATAATGACAAGTCGCATGAAAAAAGTACTTTTGTACAATTAAAGAGGTACTTTGTACATGAACTAGAAGAGCAACACGAGAGCATTCATATAATACTTGCATGTCCCCGTTGACTCCTCTGTCGCGGAAAACGAAATTATATCAAATCTTGTTAAGGTGTGTCGGTTGTAATGGAAGTGAACTTGATCTAGAATAGCCATGTAGTGAATTCAGTATCAATATCAATATATGAAGCAGCGTGCTGTAAGTTTTATAAGTAATTTATGGAGAAATCAAACCTGGTCTTTAGTTCCTCGTTGAAAACTAAAATCTCAAAGCATTGCGGAAAGGGGCAGGAATTTTGTAAACACAGCAATTGTCATTTCTTCTCTTTCGGTAGCAAGAAGTTGAGATTGTTTTCATGTCTTTTGCCCCCCCTCCCCTCTCTCTTTTCATTTGGTGTTCTCGGATTTTTTTTGGATTTTTTTTTTGAGCTTCACTGTGTATATTTGATATCGCCTTGACTTTCCTTAACCTTTCTGTGCTACTCTGTTGGAATACCAAGCCATTAAAATAGACATATTACATTCATTTGCATTTATACCTACATTGTTTAAGACTCATCTTAGTTCTCACTGAAAAAAAAATCTTTAGACATTTGGAATACATATCATTACTGTAGTGTCCAAAAACACAGTTAAATTGGTAGAGGAATTAGATTTATCATTAATAATTAACATTTGATATATTCTTTCGTTTTCACTTCTTCAGTTTGAAATACCATGTAAAAATGTACTTGATATATATATATATATATACAACTTTAGACTAAAAACTGAGGATTTTGAATGTGCATACGTATACCACTAGACATAATTCCAAGTTTAAAGCTATCTTTTCACCATATTTTATATTTTTAAATGTATTACATGTTGAAGTAAATATATGGATAGTTATAGTTATGATCAAATTAAATCATAAACATTTCCTTAAAATAATAATAATAAAAAAAAAAAAACGCGGACAAAACACAATGTATCTGCCAGAAAACATGGCAGCACTGAGCTAGAGCTTGTTTTCGGTAGCCACATTAGTAGATGTATTGCCTCTTACTAATGAAAGAAAAGAAGCACAATTCATCAGGTATTCCAATATATGCACACGTTGTGGACACTACAGAATTTTGTTGTGAATTTTAAACAGTTGAATTATAATATGCTGACAGTGCTACCGTTTGAGAGAGCGCGGCTACATCTATATTGTGTAATGTTCATATTTTGTTTTAATCGGGTTCAATTTAAACAATATTTATTTACCAAACACTCTGTACATGAATGGAATTGGGCAGCAGAGACAGACTATTTTAGCCCTCTCCCAGGGTTTTATGTTAAGTCACAAACAATTAAATTAAAATCCTCTGTTAGGTTCTTGCAAAATTTAATAGATCACTCTAAAATATCCGGCATGCACATCACCAGTTATAATTACAAACATATTCATGAATGTGATTGAAAGATATCTATACTATATTATTATATTTCTGTTGCCTTCTGCTGTCTTCACTGTGACTTGCTTACCTTTGACGATTTTTTCTGAACTGAATTGTTCCAGACTGCCTCTACTTTCCTTATTTCCCAAGTCACTAACTGTGTGATGAAAATGCCCAAAATTTATAAGTCTTGTTGCAACCTTTCAAATTTGTAAAACTGCGTGAACCGCACTGCCTATTGGGCATAAAACGCATTTCAATGTATTGATGATCAAAGACTTTTCAATTTGGAACATCAAATATGCAATATTGTAGATGAAGTATCAATAAATTGATAAATCCAAACTATTGCACATACGTGCACAGATCCGGAATTTTTCCTCGTTTAAGCCCCCCCCCCCCTCCCCCCTCCAATATACACACCTATTTAATTTAAACTGATATATAGTGTATTGCATATACATGGCACAGATCCAGAATTTTTCTCTTATTAGCCCCCCCCCCCCCCCCCCCCCCCCATGTGCAACTATTCAATTTATAACTGATAAAACGGGGAATATATGTAGTGTAATGAAAATGATATATGAGGAGATTAAAATCTTCAAAAATTTCTTATTCAATGGCAAGGTGGTTGATTATCCTGAAAATTTTAATAATAATCCCCTTTTAGTAATGGCATGTTTCAGAAAAAGAAATTCGAAAAATGTTTATAATAGTTGCACAGTATCCTAGTTTTAACACAATGATTAAATATTTCACCATTCTTATATAATATTATTAAACTAACTGTTTCATATTCGAGCCCTCACCTTATTGTAAGGATACATAGCGATTTATTCACAAGCCTAGAATTGATAAATTAATTTTTAGTCAACATTACAGTGAGTGGCATGGTTGGTTATCAGGGGGAAAGAGGGAAAGGGGGTATCAACATTGTTTGCATTATCGGGAGTGCCAAGGAACTGAAACTGGTAAATATATTTGAGCGGTTGTTATTTTAGACGAGGAAAAAACAAAGACTTTTAAAAAGATCCGCCACTGCACAGTTAAATTATGACGTCAAAGCATAGACTTGACATCAACATCGTCTAACCATGCCTTTCATCAACATTGCAATTCGTTGAACATTAGGCTTAATGTTGCATTGTATTTGGGAGGTAAGGGACCACAAGACTAGGTTAGTAATCTACGTAAGTTCAGAACCATAGATCGAGGTGTGACTTTGTGAGATCCTCGCCATTGTTGATGACAGACTTCTGGGATAAACCGATACCCTGTTGACCTCGCTTCTCTCGAGTAACACCAATCAGCAGGGAACCAGGGTACTTCTAGGATTGCTGACAAAAAGGTACATTTCAAGTTCGGATTATTTCGCGCTCTTTAGTCATTAGGCTAGAGCTCGCAGTACTAGCTAGCTCTTCGCTCATGCTGGCTCGCTATAAAATTGTATCTGCATTTTCACGTATTTTAACATTATTTCGCTAATATTTGTCGATATATGTATTTTGATTGTTTATTGTTTTCCGCCACACTCACCCAATTTTTCAGTTATCTGGTGCGTCCAGTTTTTATTGGTGGAGGAGGGAACCCAGATACAATGTACCCGGGAAGAGACCACCAACCTTCCGAAAGTAAACTGGCAAACTTTCTCACATATATCGGCGCGAGCGAGAATCGAACCCGAGCCGACTAGAGGTGGGCAGGGCTTGTGATTTTGAGCGCGATGCTCTAACCACTCGGCCACGGATGCCCCATATATATATGATGTCATATATCGTCGGTGAGTACCCCGTGGGGGATCCGGGTTGTTAGAATAGATCCTCAGCACCCCTAGCTTGTCGTATGAGGCCCCTTGTCACAGCAGTGTGGCACGTTAAAGATCCCTCCCTGCTCAAAAGCCCTAAGCGCCGAGCACAGGCCTAAATTTGGCAGCCCTTCTCCGGCAATGGTGACGTCTCCATATGAGTGAAAGATTCTCGAGCAGGACGTTAAACAATATATAATCAGTCAATCGTCGATGGGTAAGGAAATATGCTCAAACCTAAAAGTCTATGTACAACCGAGGAGTGATTTTATGATTGAGAAAGTATGGTTTTACATGCTTTTATGTAACATCTCAGAACGACAAGAACTTGGGTAACACGAGATCAAAATGGCGATATTCATATCCGCCTGCTTGCTTTCGAATTTACAAAAGTTCTAAAGCTCCAAGGGAGGGTTATGGTTTAATTTTTCATCAGTTTTCTATACTTTCCTTTAAACATGTACATATGTATTACCTATTAGGAAAGCTTCGCCCTCTAATTGTAGGCATATTATGCGATATAACCTGGTTTGAGGTAGGTTTGCGTGTTTTCATAATCCGCTTCATTCCTTATAAATAATGCAAAAGCACAAAAGTACTGATCTTCGTTAGCAAATGTACATAAATATTGAAAAATACACATCACTTTCGCCGCAATGATAAATTTGGCAACCACGACTAAGCAACCATCTAGTTTTTACGGAGGCAATCTTATCAAAACCTAGTTATTAAAGGTGAAGTTTGCTACGAACTTTAAAGCAAAAAAATATGTGTTGGCGACACATTTAATGGCATATTTCGCTGCCCACCCCACTTTTTTTTTTAATTGACTTTGAAGTCGCTCCTACAGAGATTGAGAAAATATGGGATATTGTTAGTCTTTCACATCATTCATCAGAAAATGCAGTAATTCGTGGAATTTGATTTTATGAAAGTTTTTCATTACATCAGAACCCCTTGCATGCAACATTGTCGAAAATATTAAATCCGACACAAGAAAATACTAATCGCGCTACACAAATCAGTAAGAGGTGACGTCATCTGAAAAAAAATGTGACCCCCCCCCTTTTTTTTTTTCTTGAGAGTCACATCAAGCAATTCTTTTTCTCTAGTGATAAATGTTTTTTTCCAAAAATGAACATTGCAAAATTTACATGTACCAATATTTGGTATACCATTAGTTCGACCATAATATCTTTGTTTTTAATCGATTATTCAAATATCATACAATGTATTGATTTTTTTAATGATAGTGATTTGCGTATTCTACAGGACCTACATCTTACTTGACACTGAGAAACAATCTGTACATTACACAGTATTTTATTGCATGCGTTAACGGAAGTCCTACAACAGTGCTGCTATGCAAATTAACTCGTAAGAAAGTAAAGCAGTAGTTCCGGATGCTTCTTGTCAGACCACATGTTACAAACAACTGCATGCATACCCTAGTTTATATTTGCCCAATCAGAGACTAGAATACTATAAAAATTAAAATATTTCTATGACATGTTTCTGACAATTAACGTCTGGTATGTGTCATATACTTGTTATGATCACCTACGACCTTTAATTGACCTCAGTCGTCATTATCTCAGGGCATTTTTTTTTTTTTTTTTGAGATATGGCAGTGTTATATTTAGAGTCTTTGGTCATTTTGAGTACGGAGAGTATAATTTGTGCCATGTGTGTAGATTTTTTAAAACATGTAATCGATTATCGTTATGATGAGGGGAAGATACACTACAGTTCACCCTCTAGTTCTTACGTGTGCAATAATTGGTAAGCTGGGTATGACATATATCAAGTTGCATGCTGAATGATATTCATATACCACACGCCACTATACATTATCGCATTGTACCATCAGTGTGCAGTTCTTTTTTCTGTACGTAATGACCTTTTCATTTAGAACAAATTTCATTCAAGAATTCCATCACAAAGCTTTATTTTTCATTTAAATCAAAATATTTGAAAAAACTCATGAGCACAGAAAAGAAACACGTGGACTTGAAAAGCTTTTTACATGAGACATGCATGTTATGGAATCCTATCACTGTGCTTAATGCTACGATGGCGATGACACTAAGTTATCATCGTACACCTTAACATGCGTTCATGAAAGGAGGGGAATTAAAGAAATATTTCAATATATATACCTTTTTTCTGCATTAGCGTTTCCATACTTCTCTTTGATTTAAAACAAACAAACAAACAAACAACAAATACAGGCCACGCAGTATCGGGAGTAAAAGGCTGGCACCCCTTCTGACCGCAAAAAAAAAAATTCCATTTCATTTTTATTTGTTATAGGAAATAAATTTACCAGCTTAATTCCCCCTCCCAGGAAAATGCAGTAAAAACTGCTATTAGACGATTTGAAATTGTTTGTACGATCCTCCATTAATGTGAAGGGCCGCTACTGCGGCGTTGATTCAGTGTATCCTACCCCCACATAAAAGCATTAATGTAAGAATGTAGTATTTTGAAAGAGAAATCACAAATTTACTATGTTAAATCTCCATGATTTCGGTGTGTGGAGTAGCATTCTTCTGAATATTGATCTGCAGGGTTTGTGTCATTGATATCCAGGATTTTGTAATTAGAGTGCTCCTGTAAGAAAGAAATACTGGAAACCTCGAGCCCCCTAAACATATACAGCTGTATTCTATATATTCATTTAATATTACATATAACCCATTATTACATACATGTAATCGTTTGAATCTCGACATTAACATAAATTACGTTTATTATTGTTGTCAAGTCCATATGAGCCCAGTTTCATTTTTATTTGAGATATTTTAGACGAATATAAACATTCTCAGAAAAACTTTAACATTACACCTACATTTGTAATTATATGTTAAGTATATCTGCTGAAATGGCATGCATTAATCAGAAATTTATATATTTTTGGAAAAATATTTTCGTTAAAGTGAATTTTCAATTCCAGTGACATACGTTGTAATAGTTACGTTAGCCATTGCTTCTTTCATACTTTCATCTGTTCACGCTTGCGTAAATACACAGTAAATATAGATATTAAAGACGTCGATGGTAGCATTGTACCATGGCACCATCACTATCGTATCTTCGTATCACCGCGGCGATGGAGCATATGGCAGCAATAGGATTCCGTAGTACATTGACGCAAATGGACTACCCACGTCTTAATATCTTAGTATTAGCTAATATAATCTGTACATAACAGTTTTATATGAAATAAATATTAAGTTTTATATGAAATAAATATTAAGAACAAATGGAAATATTAGGAAATAAGACTAGATATCATCACTTCAAAAAGCTTTGTGCTGTTTAACTTTTTATATGTAAATATTTCAGTAAGGCGTGTCAACACTTTACAATAATTTTGACCAGTATCTTGTTGTAGTGAAATCCCAATATAAGTAACATTATTACAGGGATACATTTCTGAATTAGATTAAGCACCAATCATCAACCGTGTATTTGAAAAGGTTACACATTACCATCTTGTAGAAATAATATCAGAGGACTTTTGAATTATCTTTACGTCGAATAAATCATTCATCGCATTTGTATGACAACTCTAATAGGAAGATTGATATGAAGGTGTTACAAATAATATAGTTTCTGCGAAAGTATAAGTAAATATCGCAATTTATATCCTCTCGATTGATATATTTGTAAAAGTGAAGTTTATTTAGACTCTCTCTCTCTCTCTCTCTCTCTCTCTCTCTCATTACAGTAAAGGTCAATACTCTAGGCCATGAAAGATCTGTTGAGAAGGCACATGTATAACACATCTCCTTTGGGTAAAATGTTCAGATGTATTAATTTTCCCGATGTTGCTATCAAGTCAGCTTTTAAGCAAAGAAATGTAGGTTTGTTATCATGATTGGGGTACGTCGGATGCCAACACTGTACGTAGGAATATTAAGTGACGCAAATGCTTCTACAGTGTATATATAATGATGACGACCGCCCCTAATAATGACAACAAAACCACACTCATGGTTTACATTTACATCAACACCAAAAGAGGCCGATCCAGAAATTTCTGAACAGGGTTGGGGAAGTGTGTCTTGACACCCCCCCCCCCCCCCCCACTCCACACACTTTTCTAGGCTAACACAGGCACTTGTTTCTGTGAATAAATTATAGCGTCTGTATACTAATCGTCATAACATGTTTACAGAAATAAGTGACTGTAAGGGTTAAGCCCCTTGAAGCTACAGAGGTCTCACTAACTAAAACTTATCACATATTGCCCTTCTCTTAAATTTGTATTCCTTATAGGATTTATGAGATTGATCACTGCTCGTTATCTTCAATTTTCATTTTCATGTTTAGGATACATTTTATAAAAAATGAATCATATTGTGAGGTGTAGGCATGCTCCCGGCACAGAGACGCTGGATCCGACAGACACACCGACGCTTTATCCGCCACAGATTCTAGATAAACTCACTGTAGAACGCGTTTTTGGTCTATAAACAACTAATTTACCGCGGTTTTCGTATGATGAGAACTCTAAATAGAACAGCAAACACAGAAGGTCACATGATTTTTTTTTGATTTTTTTTTTGATTGCCGGATTAGTCAGAAATTTGTTTCTTTTGGCACAGACCTTCTGAATGTCAGGACACAGAAATGCTAGTAAATTTTCCTATAGTGTATCCAATTTTTGGCAATCAAAAAAAAGTCAAATAAAAGCACTTCACACTGCATTCTATAGATTTCGAATTGTATACAAGTCATATCAAAATTGTCACCAAATTTCGTAAGATCATAAAACTTCCTAGGCATTTGAGAACTGAATAAAGAAACTGCCGTATTTGTTTTTACTCGACTTTAGATTGGGCCTACTGAGCATTCCGTAATTCACGTGTACATAAATGATATTTCCACAAAGTGGATACAAGATTAAATACAAGAATTATACAAAACAATAAAATGACCACTGACACAAAAATTAGGTTGCAAAATTTTCGGGGCGATCAGTCTCTTCTTCAGGACAAACGAAACGGTTTATATAGAGAATGAAGATGTACGACAAAAAGGAAAACAAAGACTAGCTTTAAAACTACCCTAAATAAAATAAAATAATAATGATAATAATAAGTTTTTACACTGTAAATTAAATGCTTATTGATTTTTGGCTTAATAATTAGTGTTTAATCAATGCTTTACGGAGCTAATTAGGACACGTCCTGTTCGTTCATTGGGTTGATCCGCAATGCACGAAGTAATAACGAGAGACTTAATTAATCTCAGGATGGACGAGGTGACAGAGGACATTTTTGTTTGGTTCTGTAACATGTGGGTTGGGGGGTTGGGGGGGGGGGGTATGCATCAAAGTCAGGTTATGACAGGCTAATGAAAAATCACACTACCCTGTAATAAAGAAATTAGGACCCAAAATTACATTTCATCCACATGTGTAGGTGTTGCTGCACAAATCTTGCCTTGAGCAGGTGCCCCTTCTTGCTTTGGTTTTCTCTCATTTGGGCTAAATCTGCACCACCTACACACGATCAGAGTACCGGGATTTATATAGACACTGTGCACAATCAAGAACCCTGTCTGTCCTTCCTAAAAACCTACCTATCATCTGGGGTCATCCACCTTCCCCTCCGGCTGCATACCTTTTACTGGATCCTATAGCTTTTAGTCTGAATTTCTTTAGCAACTGACCGTATGACCGTAGTTTCGTACACCCATCTATGCACCAGGCCTAGGCATCATAGTGACATTTACATATTGCACATCATTTTTTTTTATCAAGCACTCAGCTGCACTTGGCATGTATCCTAAAATTATTCTACACATTTTTACACCTGTCATCTCACTTCAGATACAGGGTATCTCCATTTTTTAAGAAAGTTGAACTGTCCCCTGCTACCAGAGTTTTCTGATTATGTTAATCAGTGCAAAAATCAACTCGTACCCAGTGAAATTCTATTGTTACCGTGTACTAAGAATAGAGAGATAAATGATAAAAAATTTTCATGCAAAATTTATCAACGATAAATAAAAGAAATATAAAAATTTAATAAAATATAAAAAAAAAAATAATTTTGATTTGTGCATTTTCTATTGGAATTAAGATGTTGGCATAAGATGGTGCCATTTTGTTCTCATAGCTGTGTCACTGATTTAAAGACAGTGTTTATCATAGGACAATCCTTGATACTATCATCATGTGGAATGTTAATGTACTTTGTTTGTTTTACGTCCCGTGGAGAATTTTTCACTCATATTGAGACGTCACCAGCTGTAGGTAATGTACCACAATTTAGACCTATGCTTAGTGCTCAGGGCCGTGGCATCACTGGATTCTGTAACGTGCCAACGCCTACCGTGACACGGGTCCTCCGTTTTTAAGGTCATACCCGAAAGACTCGTGATTTTCACTTCTAAATGCCGAGCGTTTGGCGAAGGAGCAATCACTACCTATTTTTCGTCTTAGGTTTGACGCAGCCGTGGCACGAGCGGGGCTCGAACTCATGACCTCGCGGTTACGAAGCGAACGCTCAAACCACTGAGCTACCGCCATATGAGTGGAAAATCATTGCTAATTATACATTGTCCTTTATTTATTTTACATTTTTAGCATTCATGTTCCCATCACCTCAGTGGTATTAGATTGATTCTCCACAGTACTGGAAACTTTTTTAAGAATACTCAGTGTCGAAACATATTGTCCTTATATTGCTGGATATCCGTGGTGACAGTTCATAAAAGTGAACATTCAGGAAATGGTTTCGTTACCTTGAAGAACCGAGGTCTTCATGTTCACAAGCGAATCTTCTTGCCTTGAGTGCAACATGTACAAAAAATACAAATCATATGTACAAGGTTGTAAGATTGGATCCTGCCCAAACCATGGAGGTGACAATTTGTCCAAACAAGTCTAATGTTAAAAACCCAGTGTTGAAAAAGTTGATAAAGACATTGTAGCTGCTATGTACTGATCCATTGAAGCATTAAGTTCACTTAGGGAAGCATTCCCTGGAACACTCATTTATGGTAATTCATTATCTGATGTATCATAACTGTGCAATTACATTGTAAGAGAAATTGTTGAATGTGCGAAACGTCTTTATATGTATCATTCAGAAACACCAGGTAAAAATAACAAAATACCTATAGTACGAGCTTTGAGAACACAAAAAGCAGTAAAAAAAGAGTGATTTTATCTACATCAGCTTTAGAAATGGATATAGATATTAAAATTTTACGATCTAGTTTATTAATACGACCTGTCAGTAGTTAAAATGCTGACATGTTTCATCCCAATTGTTAGACCGTTCTTTACACACTGACTTTGATTAGGGATTACTCCGGTCCGTTTACGTGATCACGATATCACGTTCACTGCAGGTGTGACCGGACGATAGATGCTTACTCCTCTTGGGCACCTGATCCGACGACCTCTGGTATATCCAGGGTCTGTGTTTGTTCAACTCTTTATTTTGTATTCTTTAATGAAATTTGTGATACATTTCAAGCCTGTGATGTAGAATAAAGTAGTTTTTGGCCATTGTAACTAGTTGTTAATATTCTGGAAATATAACTGTACACTGTGAAATTCTTTGACGTTTGTCCCCCCCCCCCCCCCCCCCCCGCATTTTATCTTCAAAAATCCCGTAGGGATCGGGGTTAGAATAGATCTTCAGTACTCCTTGCTTGTCGTAAGACGAAATGGAGTGGTCCTTCTGATGAGATTGCATAAACCGAGTCCCCTGTCACAGCAGGTGTGGTAGGATAAAGATCCCTCCTTCCTCGGGGGTAAGAATCGCCGAGCAATAGTGACGTCTCAATATGAGTGGAAAATTCACGAGAGGGACGATAAACAATGTATTTAATGACACGGTCCAATAAATTCCTTATATACTGGACAAAAAAAGTTAAGGATCATAATTTTGACCTCAAAAATTTTATTAACCAAATAATTATTTTGACAAATTTTAACATGTATAGTTTCTCCAATGTGTCCTTAACACAATAGATTTACCTGGTTTCATATTGACGTCATAAGTGCACGATTTTTTCGCCCCAAAAAAAAGCAAGGGGTCAAAATCAAAGTGTGCCAACGTGTATATTGAAATTGAAAAATTGTGATTTTCATTTTATTGTGGGTATTTATTGCTCTAATCGACTCTTAGGTGAACAATTATTGACATTAAAAGCCATGAGGCGCCATTTAACTGCTCTGGAAGCTGGTCAGGCAGTAGGTATGCTTCAAGCTGTCCAAGTCCAGAGAACTGTCTCTAGACATTTTAATGTGTCTCAACGTGTGATTTCAAGGTTGTGGAATCGTTTTAGGAAGACAGGTAATGTTTCTGAGAGACCGAGATCAGGTCGTCCAAGGTCCACAACCGCTCGCCAGGATCGCTATATGTCACTTATGGCTCGTAGACACAGGTTTCAGAGTGCTGTCCAACTCAATACTGACTTTCATGCAGCAAGTGGGGTGCGCATAACACCAAAAAACTCTCAGACAGAGACTTCATGCTGCTAACCTTCGAGCTCATCGACCTGCTGTTCGTCCCATTTTGAGGAGAAGACATCGTGTAGCACGACTCAATTGGGCTCAAAATCACATAAACTGGCAACTGCGTCATTGTACGCCTGTTCTTTTCACAAACGAGTCACGGTTCTGCGTGGACTTTCATGACGGTCGTAGGCGTGTATGGCGCATGCGTGGAGAGCGGTACGCTGATTGCTGTGTAGCAGAGCATGATCGTTTTGGAGGTGGCTCTGTGGTGATTTGGACCGGAATCAGTATTGGTGGATGTACTGACTTGCACGTGATTAATGGCAATCTTACCGGTGCAATTTACAGGGACGAGATACTGCATCCAATTGTGAGACCTTATGCGGGAGCTATAGGCAACGACTTTGTGTTAATGGATGATAATGCTCGTCCCCACAGAGCACGTATAGTGACAGACTACCTTGCTACAGAGACAATTGAACGTATGGATTGGCCGAGTTGTTCTCCGGATTTAAATCCAATAGAACATGCCTGGGACATGTTGCAGCAAGCTGTTTCAAGACGCCCTGTACTTCCGACAAACCGCCAGGAGCTTACGTTAGC